>OX940881.1:56230000-56232500 GCA_954870665.1 Stratiomys singularior
AAACCTTGTCCTTTTTGGAAACAATTTCCGGAGGCATGGTTTCTTCAGTTCGAGGCTCAATTGCAACATGCCGGGATAACTACTGAACAAAATAAGTTCAGCCATTTATTAACTGCATTAGATCAAGACATTTTCAGACTTCTTAGCGATCTTATTACATCCCCTCCCCTTTCTAATCCATATAGTAGTTTCAAAAGAGCTCTAATTGATAGACTCTCTATATCTGAGAGCGAAAAAATGAAGCAAGTTTTAACGGAACTTTCATTAGGTGATAATCAACCTTCACGGTTGTTACGCGATATGCGTACTAAGAATGAAGGAAGGTTGAACGATTCGATTATTAGAAGTCTATGGCTGCAAAGACTGCCTCATCATATGCAAGCAGTTTTAGCATGTTATACTGGTTCATTAGACGAAATGGCAACTTGTGCTGATCGAATTAATGAAATTCCAAGCGCAAGTTCCGTCTATTCTATGTCTTCAGCTCATACGTCATCTTCAAACATGAATAATCCCGCTTCAATGTACGCTAGCAACCATTCAAATACGGACTTAGTTAACGAACTGTCTCAACTAGTGACCAAATTGTCTATCGAAGTTCAGTCACTTAAATCTGAAATTCGAAACATTAGTAGATCCAGAAGCTCTAGCAGAAATAATACATATAATAAGCATTTCAACAACAGAACTTCCTCAAAAAATAGAGGAATGGAAATTTGTTTTTATCATAAAAAATACCGCACTAAAGCTCACAAGTGTATTAAACCATGCAAATTTGCGGACGAACCATCTTTAAACTAATCGGCATACCCATGCACACGACCGTGGGTAAAGGAAGCCGAAATAGTCGTCTAGACATTTTCGATCCCCTGTCTAAATAAAACGTTTTTAATTGACACAGGCTCAGAAGTCTCGGTTATTCCTACTAAAAATAAATTGGCCACTCAAGACTGTAATTTTTATCTTACAGCAGCTAATGACACCAAAATTAAAACTTACGGGTGTAAGGCATTAGTACTTGAGACCATGGAGACCATGTGGTGATTACAGACGTTTAAACTGTATAACAGTCCCAGATAACAATCCGCTACCACACATTCAGGATGTCGCAAACAATTTATTTGGTTGTCGTGTATTTTCAACTTTAGATTTGATTAAAGCCTATCATCAAATTCCAGTTGAACCATCTGACATTGAAAAAACTGCAATATGTACTCCATTCGGCCTTTTTGAGTTCACAAGAATGACGTTTGGGTTGTGCAATGCTGCGCAGACCTTCCAAAGGTTTATTCACTCAATCCTTAGAGATCTTCCTTTTTGTTTCGTCTACTTAGACGATATTTTAGTAGCATCAAAAGATGATCACGAACATCTAAGTCATTTAGAGTTACTTTTCAATAAATTGAGTGAATATGGTCTCATAATCAACTTGGAGAAGTGCTCATTCCTGAAAGAGGAAATAAAGTTTTTAGGACACTGGATTAGTAAGGAAGGAATCAAGCCATGTCCGGATCGAGTAAAATTAATTCACCATTTTAAAAAACCCGATACCATTTAACAATTAAGACGATATTTATAAAGAATTGTGGAAAGAGCTTAAGCTGGTTTCGAACACGCGTCCCTGCCGCTTCTCATCAGGTGCCAACTCACAGGCTGGGACGCGTCGATTGGCACTACCAGCTTAGGTGGATGTCGACTGGTTATTTACTACTTATGAACATTGCTCTACAGCTTTGAACTTTTTCCTATATTCCAAATTGCCTTTGGTCTGGCTTTTTATCAATTTCAGAAGTTTTTGGTAGATCAATTTTTCCATTTTCACTTACAACTTATAAGTGATTTATGCCCTTGCTAAGCTAACTCAGCGAAGACTCATGGGTGCGGAAGAACGAGCTGAAGATGGCTGTATGCAGCCGAAACGCGTCCTCGAGATCAACGAAGTAAGGTCCGGCGGACCCAAGCTACCCAAAGTTAATTTTGGCCTGCGGCAACACCAAAACGAACTTAAACAACAGTTGTCCCAATCAACACTGCTTCATTTTCCTTCTGCAAATGCTCAATTATCACACGCAATAGATGCATCCAACTTTGCCATTGGAGGTGTTGTTCAACAGCAGTTCGAAGGGTCATGGCAACCTCTTGGTTTTTTCTCAACCAAATTGTCACCGTCACAAGCGCGCTACAGCACCTATGATAGAGAACTTTTGGCAATCTACTACTCTATTAGGCATTTCAGACACCTACGAGAGGGTCGTCAATTTGTTATTTTTACCGACCACAAACCTCTAGTTTATGCTTTTCAATAAAATCCGGAGAAAGCTTCTCCCATACAAACAAGGCATCTTAATTACATCGCGCAATTCTCCACTAATATACGTCATATTTCAGGATTTAACAATTTGGTCGCAGATACCCTATCGCGGATAGAAGTGATCAATTTACCTCCTTCTATTGATTTTGAGGAAATTGCGCGAGCACAACAAAACGACCCAGAATTAAT
>OX940881.1:56237500-56240000 GCA_954870665.1 Stratiomys singularior
CGCCGCAGGTGGCTACGGGCGAAGAGTGAATTGAAAGAGCTTAAGAAAGTTCCAGAAAATAAAACTCCCTTCACCGAAAATGCTACTCCTCTCGTAGAAGGCAAAAGGGCGGCATGTAGTCCACTTAAACCTGACCGTAGGAAAAGGGCGAAGGGGCCGATAACAGTCGAGACAGAAGACAACAGTCAAGGGGAGGAGAAAAATGATGGCTTTCAATTGGTGCGCTCTAAATCGCAACAGAAGACTGCGAAGAAGATACACCAAGCGATAACAAAAGATTCCAAACAGGTGCCCGAAAAGCAAGAAGGCACGAAACACAGCGCAATGCCAAAAAAGACCAGGAACAAGCAGCGCAGGGATGCTTTACTGATCAAACCTGCAGACGGGAGAACTTACGCCGAGGTCCTCAAGGAAATCAGGAAAAATGTGGAACCCGAAAAAAAACGGTGTCTGTATACAAACAGTAAGAGCGATCAGAACAGGCGGTCTCCTCGTAGAACTCGGAGCGGAATCCAACGACAAGGGACGGTTCGAGAGCGCTGTCAAGGACCTCCTGGGCTCTAAAGCTGTTATCTCGACTTTGCAGCCAATGGCGTCTTTGGAAATAAGAGACCTTGACTGCATTGCGGATGCACAAGAAGTAGAAGATTCCATTAGGTTAGTTCTTCCTACGGCAGAGAGCGTTAGGATAAGGCTAACGCCTACCAACCCTAGAGGACAAAGGGCGGCAATAATAGACATCCCAGAGAAAGACGCTGTGCAACTCCTTGCCAAGTAGAAAATTAAAATCGGCTGGGTTGTGTGCAGGATACGTCGGAGGGAAGCCCTAACTCGATGCTTCAAGTGCCTTAACTTCGGACACATCTCCTTGAACTGCAAGGGGCCAGATCGAAGCAAACCGTGCTACATGTGTGGCACTTCCGGCCATAAGGCGAAAGACTGCCCAAACGAACCCAGTTGTATCTTGTGCAAAGATAAGGGACGGAAGTCTGAAGATCTGACTCATATTCCAGGAAGTGGTAGGTGCCAGGAGTTCAAAGAGGCACTAAGCAAGAAAAGAGCAAAGACATGATCCAAGTCCTGCAAATCAACCTACACAGTAGCACAACCGCACAAGATTTACTAGACCAGGTTGCAAGAGAGAAAAAAGTTAACTTGTTGCTGATATCTGAGCAACACCACAACAAAGAGGAAGATGGATGGTATTGTGATCGATCCGGCACCGCCGCCATCTGGGAACGTGATAGGGCTCTACCCATAGCTCGGACTTGCTCCAGCGGAAATGGCTTCGTGCTCATTGGGTCCGCCGATTTGGTTCAAAAGCGTCTATTTCACGCCGAATGAGTCAATTTCATGTTTTCAGAGCAGGTTCGATGAACTGGAGGAAGCTGTCTCGAGCACAGAAGGCCGAATCCTTGTTGGCGGTGACTTTAACGCCAAGGCGATAGAATGGGGAATGCCTCTGCCAGACTCGAGAGGAAAAAGAATCCTAGAAATGGCGGCTAGGAGGCAATTTGCTCCGGAGTCCTTAGTGCCTAGGATACACAGATGGAGGGTACTGGAGGACTATTCGGTGAGCAATCATCAGTACATTGCTTTCGCATTTGGCGACTGTGCTACTTGACGCGTAGCAACCCAACCCTCAACTGTAGGTTGGAATATATCTAAAATAGTTGTCGACGCGTTCGCCGCAGTTCTTATGAGAGGTGAAACTCTGACGGTAACGGGAGGAGCCTCAGCTGAAAACATGGTGAACTCCACCATGAGGCTCATCAAAAATGCGTGCGGCTGCTCTATGCCCAGGCGACGGCCTCGACACAATAAGCCTGCTGTATACTGGTGGTTGGCAGAAATCGCCGAAAAGCGGAGAGAATGTCATAAACTCCGCCGCGAATCTCAACGTTTAAGAAATCGAGACGAGTCACACTCCCGAACGCTGGCATACAGGTCGGCTAGAAAAGTTCTCCGTAGGTTAATTAACGGAAGCAAGGCTCGCTGCTGGCGCAACCTTGTTGAAGACATCAACAGAGACCCGTGGGGGCTGGGTTACAAGCGCGCCATGCGGAAAATAGGAGCTGCAAGGAGGCCCTGTGTCCTTGAAACGGAAAAAATGGACCAGATTGTTAGAGCGCTCTTCCCTATGCATCCTATTCGTCCCGATGATGCAGATGTTGAATGTCTCGGAGAATGCCCACTTTTTACCGCCATTGAGCTGGATGATGCGGTAAAAGCTTTAAAATCTAAAAAGGCCCCAGGGCCAGACGGTATACCAGCGAAAGTGATACAGCTTGCACATCAACTATGTCCTGAAAAGCTGCTCACCACTTTCAATGCCTGTTTGCGGCAGGGCGTGTTTCCAAATTGCTGGAAAGAGGCGAAGCTCGTGCTGATTCACAAGGGGAAGGGGAACGCGGAGCAACCATCTACATATTGGCCCCTATGTATGCTGAACGCCACTGGGAAGGTACTCGAGAGGCTCATTAGAGGAAGACTTGGAGAA
>OX940881.1:56245000-56255000 GCA_954870665.1 Stratiomys singularior
CTATCTACATAGCTATCCATTTATCTATCCACCTATCAATGTATCTGCTTATATATCTATCTATCTACCTATCCTTCTATCTACCTATCCTTCTGTCTACCTATTTATTTATATTTCTATGTATTTATCAAACTATCTATCTAAATATCTGTCTATCTGTCTATCTATCTATCAATCTATATAAATATCTTTCTAACTATCGATCTATCTATCTATCTATCATTCTAAGTATCTATCGATCCATCTATCTATCTATCTACATATATATATCTATCATTCTATCCATCTAATTATCGATCTATCAATCCATCTATGTGGGAAACGATCTGTGCTGGCAGCCCAGAGCGAGTGGCCTGTTAGATGGCAAACAGCGAGTGGCCTGGCAGACGAGTTTGGGTGGTCGTAAAAAGCAGTCAAGTTGTGCCGTTTGCTTCTTTTCAAAGATCATTATAATTATTCATTCCCACAATTTTGGGGACTCAACCGGGATCGGACAATTTGAAGTAAAAAAGTGAAGTGATTATGTCGGGTAGAAAGTTAACACTTGGTGATTTAGTGTGGGATAGTTTGACCCATCAGCGAACGAAAGCATCGAGTGTAGCTGTGCTGCATAAAGTCGTTTTCGAGAGAGATCACGGTAGAAAAAATCGTAGATAATTACGTGAGTTCGGTGGGTTTGAATTTGAAAGCGAAGACAGTGAAGAATGGGAAAACAAAAAAAAGTATGTTCGGGATCATTTCGACGAAGTACAGTTAGAAACAGTAAGTGAAATTTTATCAATAAGTACGAAGCAGAAAACAAAAGAGCAGTTAGCTGCCCAGCTGTGTCGATGTTTGAACGATCTTGAGGTGCTAAAAATGGAAATCGATGAAGGGCGAGAAATCGAGGGCCGAAATGTGAAGGCAAGTAGCGACAGCGACAACACCAGCAAACGATCGCAAGGAGTGAGGGAGGAACAGAGGAGTCGAGCTGATGCCGAACACTATTGTTGCTGCGAAAACTAATGAGCATTAAACAGTGGCACATAAACGATGAATCGGAGTCGGATGACGAATTGGGCGATCCACATCAGTCGAGAATGATGAGTTCAAGCGCAAATAAAAAATGTACCATGGAAAATTCCCAACCGCGTAAAACGGCGAAGGTAAGCGAGAACGACGAGGATGAAAAATCAAGTGGCGCGTGGGCTGATCGTGACCGTAGGGCGGGCACTATGACAAAGTGCAGTTTCTCGTTTCGAGACGTTGAAGATACAATTCGTACATTTGATGGTAGTGGACACTACCTAATTGAGAATTGGGTCGCAGATTTCGAAGAAATCCCCGAGATGTTTGGTTGGAACGAGCTTGAAAAATTTGTTTTTGCTAAAAAATCGCTCCATGGCGATGCCAAAATATCAGTACAAGCTGAAAGAGGAGTGCAGTCGTGGACTGGACTACGGAAGTTTCTGCAAAAGGAGTTTTCGATGAAAATTAGTGGTGCCAAACTACATCGCGTGTTAAGAGAAACGAAAGAAGGAAAGTTCCGAGTCAATGGTGGAATATGTGTTAGCAATGCAGGAGATGGCCGCTCGTGGTAATATAGATGAAGCGTCGCTGGTTGAGTACATAGTTGAAGGGATACGAGACAATGAGATTAACAAAATAATGCTGTATGGAGCTGAAGACGTAAAGCAGTTGAAGAAAAAGCTGAAGGTTTACGAGGACATAAAAGAGAAAGCGATGGCCGTAGCCGATAGCCGATTAGGAGTTGTAGCCGATAGCCGATTAAGAGTTGTAGCCGAGAGCCGATCAAGAGCCGATACTATTGAGCTGAATAACACAAAACTGAACAATGGAGCTGGTATTGCAGTAAATAAAAAGTATTGTTTTAATTGTGGGTCAGCCGATCATTTAAGAGCTGCTTGCACTTTCCCTACAAAGTGCTTCAAGTGCCGTGAGTCGGGACACATGTCCAAAGAGTGTCCGTAAAGCCAAACCCCTAAAGTGTTGAACGTTGCTGAAGTTAAGTCCGTCGATAACTCGCCAATGTTGAAAAATGTGTCAATTGGAGGAGTTTCAGTAAGAGGACTTATTGACACGGGCAGTGACGTGAACCTAATTAAGGAAAATGTACTGCATACGTTACCGAATATTCAAATTGAACCAGCTGTTCGTTCATTTCTTGGATTTGGAGGAGTCTCCGTTGCAGCGAAAGGAAAGTTTCTGGCTGATGCCGTGGTGGATGAAATTAAAATGACATTATGGTTATATGTCGTGCCAGATGGGGCCATGAGTGTTGATTGCGTGCTGGGCCGTGGAATTGCTGCCGTTGCTGATATAATCACTAAAAGGGACAGGGTTGAATTGAAAAGCTGTTGTGCTGAGGACGAAGCAGTTGTTATGTCTATTGCAACATTAGAAGACGGCGGTTTACCGCTAGAAGTAGTACCGCGGGAATATCAAAATGAGGTGCAAGAGTTAATCGAATCATACAAGCCGCAGGTCGTAGCGGAGCCACCGTTTAAGATGCATATCGAGCTGAAGGAAAAAATGCCAGTCGTGCATCGGGCTAGTCGGCTAGATTTTATTGAGCAGGAGGCGCTAAAATCACAGATTTCTCAATGGCTGATAGATGGAGTTATTCGACCATCAACATCATCGTACGCTAGTAGAGTAGTCATTGTAAGGAAAAAAGACGGTACACCGCGAGTTTCCATCGACTACAGAGATCTGAATAAGAAGGTCATTAGAGAAATTTTTCCGACTCCGTTGATAGAGGACGTGGTCGACAAGCTGCAAGGTGCACGTGTTTTCACAACAATAGACTTAGAAAACGGATTCTTTCATGTAGCAGTCGATGAATCAAGTATTAAATATACGGGATTGATCACCAACGAGGGACATTTCGAGTTCATGTACGCGCCGTTCGGATTTTGTAACGCGCCAGCTGTGTTTTTGCGGTTCATTAACTTTATTTTCAACCCGCTGATTCACGAGGGGATCGTGTTAACATACATGGACGACGTCATAGTGCTGTCCAGAGATGAAAAAGAGGGCGTGCGGCGCTTGAAGTACGTGTTGGAAGTATGCATGAAGCACGGGCTTCGGATCAAATGGAAAAAGTGTCGATTCCTGCAGCGCCAGATCGACTTTTTGGGACACCGGATAGCAGATGGAACCGTCAAGTCAAGCGAGCAGGTTGTTCGGGCAGTAACAAAATTTCCATTGCCACGAAATATTAAAGCTATGCAATCCTTCCTGGGATTAACTGGATACCTGAGAAAGTTCGTATTAAATTATGCGGTGATTGCTCATCCATTGTCTAACCTTTTAAGGAAAGACGTACCATTCCGCATGGAGTCGTCGCAAATAGACGCAGTAACAAAGTTGACAGCTGCTATTACCAGTCGCCCTATTTTACAAATTTATCGACGAGGAGCCGAAACAGAGCTGCATACGGAAGCTTCAGCTAGAGGATTTTGAGCTGTGTTGTTCCAGCGAAGCGAAGATCAACAGTTGCACCCTGTATACTATTATAGCAGCAAAACCACTAGTGCTGACGAGAGGGCTCATAGTTACTATCTGGAGGACAAAGCTGTCTATTTGGCTTTCACAAAACTCAGACACTATCTATTGGGAATCCATTTTAAGTTGGTCACCGATTGTAGTGCTTTTAGGCAGACGATAGAAAAGAAGGAGTTGCCGCTGGCAGCTTCGAGATGGGTGATGTATATTCAAGATTTCAACTTTGAAGTGGAGCATCGGGCTGGAAGTCGCCTACTGCACGCTGATGCATTAAGCTGATTTCCCACTATGGTATATTTGATGCGCGATGAATTTATAGTCAGGTTGGAGCGAGCGCAAGCGAGGGATCCACATATCGAAGCTGTTAAAAAAGTGCTGGAATCGAATCCAAATTATTATGGTTATGTGTTAAAGGGATCATTACTGCTCAAAGGAGTTGACGAAAGAGAGCTGTTATGCGTACCGAGAGCGATGGAATCAGAAGTAATTCGAACAGTGCACGAACGGAGTCATTTTGGCGTATGAAAGACGCAGTTCCAAATTGAGAACGAATACCACATCTCGAGTTTGAGAAAGAAGGTGGAGAGTTGCTTTCAGAACTGTGTGCGGTGCATTCTAGCAAGTCGCAAAGCCGGAAGGCAAGAAGGGTTGCTGCATTGTCTAGACAAGGGGGATCAACCATTAGACACTCTTCACATAGATCATTTGGGGCCGATGGACGCCACCAGTAAGTCATACCGCTATATTTTCGCCGTTGTGGACGCTTTCTCGAAATACACTTGGCTGTTTCCTACGAAAACGTTGTCTACCGCTGAAGCCTTGAGGAAATTCGCCGAGATCCAGAGAAGCTTTGGAAACCCGAGGCGGTTAATCAGTGATCATGGGGCTGCCTTTACGTCCGCAGCTTTTAAAGAGTTCTGTGACCGGGAGAACATACATAATGTGTTAACAACCACCGAAGTGCCGCGTGGAAATGGGCAGGTTGAACGAGTCAACGCCAATATAGTGCAAGCGTTGAAGCAGCTGGCTATTGAGCATCCTGAGAAATGGTTCAGATATGTAGACCGTTTGCAATTCGCGCTGAATACGAGTTTCCATAGAGCTACTAAAACTACGCCGTTCGAGCTACTCTTTGAGATGTGAGGCAGGGGTGCAGAGCATACTGACATTCGACAGACGATAGAGGAACTACACGTGCAACATTTTAATGCCGAGAGAGACCAGAGACGAAACGAAGCCAGAGAACACATCCAGAAAATCCAAAACGAGAACCGCCATCAGTATAATAAGAGTCGCAAGCCAGAAAACTTCCATAGGGTGGGGGACCTTGTCGCTATCAAAAGAACGCAGTTTGTTGTCGGTAGGAAGCTAGCCAGTGAGTTTTTGGGTCCATACGAGGTTACAAAGGTGAAAAGAAATGGGTGATACGATGTTGTCAAGGCCAGTGCCGATGCCGAGGGTCCGAAGATAACTAGTACAAGTGCTGACCCCATGAAACCGTGGCAGTGTTATGCCGACTATGAAGACGAACGTTCTTCATACGAGAAGGATGAAGTTCAGGATGGCCGAATGTGGGAAACGAGCTGTGCTGGCAGCCCGGATCGAGTGGCCTGTTAAATGAAACCGACGAGATGACGAGTGGGTGAACAACCGGTTGGTGATGGCGAACAGCGAGACAAACGGGTTTTAGTTGTCGTGAAAAACAGTTGCGGAGAGCCGTTCCATTCATTCTAATATCATTGCTATATCAATCCCACATGTATTGCTTAATTCTACTAAATTCATTCATAGATCATTGTCATTATTACAATCCCACATGTATGAGATCTCAAAAATATTTATTTCACACATACTTTCTAAAAATTTTAAGAAGATCCAAGCAAAACTGTAGTGTCTAGTTCGATGGAAAGCCCTTATAGCAATAAAGTCATGGGATTGAACAAAAAAAGCACACTATCTAAAATGTTACTGCAACACAACATAAAACACTTAACTAACAAATTTTTATCCACAACACGAGTCATTCACATAGTTCCCAAGACATAAAAATTCTTTTAGACCAAACAAGTAGATGCATATTGTAAATATATATATGTTTATTAAATATTGTTGAAAATGCAGACATAGCATCAGCATTTTATCAATATATTAATTGGAGTTTACCTAGCGTTCCGGCAGTTGGTCGAGAATCCGCGAAAAGTGAAATATTTAACACCAGTTCTGAATTGTACGTGTGGAAAAGAATCACTGTTTCGAGTACATGAACTAAATTGTGTTTTTTAAACTCACTCACAATGGTATTTGTACTATGGCTACCAATCATGATTCTAATGAGTCTGCGAGATCCGTAAAATGGTGGTATACTGAACAAAAGGCGGAGGTGGGTGTGAAAATTCCGCGTTTGTTCCAGAACAACAAAGGTATGGGAGGTATAGATGATTTACATCAATCCATTTCCCTCTACAGAAATGGTATTCATGGGAGAAAGTGGTGATGGGTTCTATTCACTTATCGAGAGAAAGACGTGCTCGTTGTGTAACAGGCCGAACAAGAGGTCATTGGGGTTGCTAAAAATGCATGAAGATACTTTCACTCATAGGTGGTCATTGTGCCAATTAGGGAACACAATTGTAATTTCCAAAAAAAATGTTTTCTTAGTTTTTTTAAATTTATTATATTTCTTTGCTTGTACTTTTTATAAAGTAAAAGATATTTTAGGCTGGTTTGGCTGTAAATGGGTTAAGCCTGAGTGTCGCCATTGCTTTTAAGCCTTTGTCAAAACTAAGTCAGGTATGATGGTCGCGATGTTCTACGACAATGCTAACCCTACGACGACATTCATGAGAGAGAGACAGAAAAAGCTAAGTAGATTTGTATATTTTGTGAATTTGCACAAAACCCTAAGTAGAGTTAATTTCGTTTTATAGAAAAATGAGATAAAATTTACTAATCAAAATATAATTCCACAGATTTGAGTTGATCGCCGTTAGATCGGGAATTTGTTCAAGATTACTGCTGTATGTACTCACGCTACGATTGCGCGTTTTAGATATGGTAAGCCCGACATAACATTGAAATAAGACCATGAGTTAGAGAAAACCTTTTCTTTTCAATTCTGCATTTATCACTGACAATTAAAAATTTACCTAATGCTTAACTTACTACATTATCTTCACGTATATATTTTTCCCTTTCTGTCTTATGGTAATCAGACGGCATCGAAAAACTTATGTTATCTCTTTGACGTGCCATGCACAGGATTCCGTCAGTTGTAAATGCGAAATAATATAACTTATTCCTTTTAAAGCTGAGTTGTGAAAAGGGTTCAGGTAACTGAATTTTACAATGATTTTTTTTTTATGGGTTGGGGGCAATTTACGCCTGGAGGGTGGGACTCCTAGCAGCGCATGCAACCAGACTACCAACTAAACACCCCCCCCCCCTGTCAAGATACCCTAGCCTGGAACCGTTTGACACATTACTTCGGGCTAGGCCTCTTCTTATTTCGCCCTAGGGCGCCGTCGGTCTAGAGAAATCTCCCCCCAGCGGGAGGGGGCAGGATGGAGGAGGACTGCTGGAAAGTAGACCCCCCTATACCCCGCGCCCAAGTTTATCCATGGTACATTTTTTGGCAGCAAGTATTGCCCGAGAGTAATGTGCCACACAGGTCCATTTGTCGAAACTTTTCAGCATTTCTCCGACCAGATTGTCTGGAGAAAGCTCTCGCATCACCTCCCGCATCCTGTTCCACCTTTTACAATTGAAGAAGGTGTGACATGCGTCGTCCCTTTCCCCAGGGCAGAAAATGCAGTCTGGGGACCGTGATTTACCAATCTTGTGCAAGTAAGACTGAAAATACCCATGCCTGGTAAGAAGCTGGGTAAGGTAATAATCAGTCTCACCGTGCCTTCGATTTAGCCACGATCCCACGTCCCCTATAAGACGGGCAGTCCAGCGGCCATTAGAGTCGCCTTTCCAGGACTGTTGCCACTCGAGTATTGTGTGCTGCCTCTCCTCTCGGTTGACAGCATATCTTGAGCCCTCCACTTTACGGTCATAAATTCTCCGTCTCTCTCTAGCAAGGAGGGCGATAGGTATAACTCCTGCGATCACCAGCACCGCCGACTCAGAGGCAGTGTGGTATGCAGACGCAACCCGCAAAGCTCCTCGTCTCTGTAGCTGGGCCGAGCGCTTTCGGTACAGTTTCTTACTGAGAGCTCCAGCCCAAACCTCAGAGCCGTACAGTAGCACTGACTGTACAGCACTCATGAGAAGTCGACGTTGGCTCGGTGTGGGCCCACCGATGTTGCACATTAGCCGACTTAGAGCTGAGACGCCTATCGCGGCCTTTTTCGCCGTTGCCCTGATCTGTTCCGAAAAGCTCATTTTGGAATCGATCAACAGTCCAAAATATTTTATTGTGACTTTAGACTCAACAGCCGCATTTCCGATCTGCAAAGGAATTACCGTGGGAATTCTTTTCTTCGTGAGAATGACCACCTCGGTTTTCTCGAGTGCCAAACTGAACCCGCGGGTGGTCATCCATTCCCTCACTTGACGCATTAGCATTCCCAGTCTGCGCTGCGCATGTTCGACTGTGCGTCCGGCGACCAGTGCTGCTATATCATCTGCATAGCCGACCAAGCGTGACTCATCGGGCAGCTCAAGCCTCAATAGTCCGTCGTATCAGGCGTTCCACAAGTCTGGTTCCAGTATGGAGCCTTGCGCTACACCAGACGTTATCTCCATACTGCGTCGCCCATCTTGCGTGTCATAGAGCAGACTGCGGTCCTTTAAGTAAGCCCTCAAAATCCGCATCAGATACCCTGGCAATCGGAAAAAATGTTCCAATGTGCCAAGAATATCCGTCCATCTGGCGGAGTTGAAGGCATTTCTTACGCCAAGCGTCACTAGCAAGACAACTCGTTTTTCAGTTTTGTGCGCTTCGGCTCGGCGGACTGCATTCATCACTTCCATGATGGCATCGGAAGTGGATCGCCCTGCTCTAAAGCCATACTGCCGAGGAGATAGGTCCCCTGCAGCACGAATTGCGTCAGTGAGTCTTCTTTTGATGAGCTTTTCGAACACTTTCCCGGCTGTGTCCAGCATACAAAGCGGGCGGTATGTAGATGGCAGCCCGGGGTCCCCTTTTCCCTTGCTGATCAATGTGAGCCTCGCCACGTTCCAGCGAGATGGGAATACACCTTCTCTAAGGCAAGCGTTGAACACATTGAGTAGCAAATCAGCGCAATCGTGGAAAACCATTGGTGGCACCTCGGATGGAATGCCGTCTGGTTCTGGTGCCTTTCGAGGTTTCATAGAAAGCACCGCATCCCCCAGCTCATTTTTAGTGAACGATGGACATTCGCCTGAGTCTACCTCGTGGGCAGCATCAACACGGACAGGATGAGTTGGGAAAAGCGCCTGCACTATGCCGTCCATCTTGTCTGTTTGAAGTAAACACGGCTTCGGTGAGGAGCCGAGCTTGCGCCACACTACCTTGTAGCCGAGCCCCCATGGATCCCTGTTCACATCGTCCACAAGTTCTCGCCAGCAGCTTGCTTTACTCTCATTGATGAGTCTTCGGAGTTCTTTCTTCGCTGATCTGTATGCTGCTGTCCAATTGGATGCTTCCTCTACGTTTCTCGAGCGCTGAGCTGCACGTCGAAGTCTGTGACACTCGCCTCGATTGTCTGCAATACCTTTTGACCACCAATGTACAGCAGGCCTGTCGTGTCGAGGCCTCCGTCGAGGCATAGATGAGCTACAGGCAGAAGTGATGAGGTTCATCGTTGACTCCACCATTCCCTCGACTCCAGCCCTTCCGCTCCCTGAAAGGCACCCCGATGTCGTTCCGCCTTCCAGAATCACATTTGCGAAAGTCTCCACATCCATTTTTCCGATATTCCACCCGGGAGTGAAAGATCGTTGAGGCAAGCGAGGAGTGGTATTGCCGATCTCAAACGCGATGTGTTGGTGATCACTCGCTGAATAATCCTCGAGTACTCGCCAGTTCAGCGTCGTCGGAGCGAGGGACTCCGAGGCGAATGTCACATCTTGGATTGTTCCTTCGCAGCCACAATTTTACAATGATTAAGACCAACTTCGGCTGTCTCCTGGCAGACAGTGATAGAAAAAGCACAAAAACTAATGTTGTTCAAATTTGGTGTTCTTGTTCTACACAGAAATAAGTGCAAATCGACCATTCTCTCCGATGTAATGATATTCAACCAAATAAAGTTGGTTGAATATCATTACATCGGAAGGTTGTTAAAATATCATGTAACTACTACCAAGCGCTAAAACATCGGACAAACCGAAACATACTATATTTGATGGAAATTATGCTGTTATATTGTATTGTAATTTTTTGTGTATTTGTGAGCAAAATTTCTTAGAGATAGGACATCAACATTCCCTGGAATTTTGTATCCATAAACAATGACTCACGTGTACTATAACACCAGGAAAGTTATTCTCACCCAACTCACTT
>OX940881.1:56257500-56651509 GCA_954870665.1 Stratiomys singularior
TAACAATCTATCTATCTATCTATCTGTTTATCTATCTATCTATCTATCTATCTATCCATCTATCTATCTAACTATCTATCCATCGATCTATCTATCCATCTATCAATCTATCTATATATCCATCTATCTATCTATCTATCTATCTACCCATCTATCTATCTATCCATTTATCTATCTATCTATCGACCGATTTACCTACCTATCCATTTATATTTCTATCTATTTATCTATCTACGTATCTATCTATCTTTCCATCTATCTATATATCCCTCCACCTAATAATCTATCCATCGATCTATTCATCTATCTGTCTATCTATCTATGTCCCTATCTATCTATCCATCCATCTATCAATCCATCTATCTATAAACTTATCTATCTATCTATCTATCTTTCTATCTCTATATCCATTCACGTATCTGTCTACCATCAATCTATCCATTGAACTATCTAGCTACATTTCCGTCTATCTATCTGTCTATCTATCGACTTTCCTATCCATCTATCTATACATCTTTTAATCTATCTATCTATCTATCTATCCATCCGCCTATCTTTCTATCTAACTATCGACCTATCCATCTACCTATCTATCGATCTATCTAACCATCTATCCACCTATCTATCAATCAATCTTTCTGTATATTATCTATATATCTATCGGTCCATCTATCTACCTATCTATCGATCTACTTATCTATCTATCTATCTATCTATGTATGTATGTATGTATGTTTGTATCTATCTATCTATCTTTCTATATTTCTATCGATCTTTCTATCCATCTATCTATCCATCCACCCATCATCCTATCTTTCTATCGATCTATCTCTCATCTATCTATCTGTCTATCTATCTATTTATCGATCTATCTATCTATATATCTATCTGTCTATTTACCTATCGATCTATCCATCTATCTATCGATCTATTCATCTACCTATCCATTTATATTTCTGTCTATTTATGTATCTATTTAAATACCTATCGATCTATCTATCTACATATCTATATATCCAACGACCAAATCATCTTTCTATCGATCTATCTTTCTATCTTCCTATCTATCTATCGATCTATCTATCTATTTATTTATCTATATATCTCTCTATCTATCTATCTATCCATCCACTTATCTATCCACCTTCTATCTATCTATTTATCTATCAAGTCCCATTTCTGTCTTTCAATCAATCTATCAACCTACTTTCCAATCGATCTATATATATCTCTATTAATCTATCTATCTATCTACCCATCCGCCTATCAATCTATCTAACTATCGACCTATCTATCTATCGATCTATCTATCCATCTATCTATCTAACTATCTAGCTATCTATCATTCTTTCTATCTATCTATTTTTCTGTCAATTATCTATACGTCTATTGGTCCAGCTATCAATTTATATATCCTTCTATCTATGTATCTATCTTCCTATCGATCTATTTATTTTCACATCTATCCAACTGTCTATCTTTCTATTTATCTATTTATCTATCCATCTATCTATTTTTAAATCTATTCATCTATCTATCTATCGAACTAAATATCTATCTTTCTATCGACACATCCATCTATAGATCTTCCTATCCATCTATCATTTTACTTTTCTATATATCTATCGATCTATCTACCTATCTATCGATCTATCTATCTATCTATCCATCTATCCCTCTATGCATCAATCTATTTATCTATCTATCCATAGATATATATATATATATATATATATATATATATCTTTCTTTCTATCGATCTATCTATCTATCTATCTATATATCCATCTATGTATCGATCTATCTATCTAACTGTCTATCTATCTCTCCTTATATCTATCTCTCTATCTTTCTATCTATGTATCGATCTTTATTTCTGTGTATCTGTCTATATCTAATTATCTTTATATGTATAAATATATATACATCTATCTATCTATCCATCTATCTTTTTATCTATTAATCTATCTCTCTATATTTCTATCTATCTATCTATCAATCTGTCTAGCTATCTTTCTATCGATCTATCTATCTATCCATTTATCAATCTATCTTTCGATCTATCCATCTATGTATCAATCTATCTATAGATCTATCGATCCATCTATCGGTTTATTTATTCATCGATCTATCGTTCTTCTATCTATCAATCCACTTATTCATGTATATTTCTATCCATCTATCTATCTTTCTATCTATCTATCCATCTATCTATCCATCTATCAATCTATCTATCGAACTACCTATCTATCAACCTATCTATCTATCTTTATATCTATCTATCTATCTATCTATCTATTTATCTATCTATCAATGCATCTACCTATCCATCTATCTATCTATCTATCTATCTATCTATCTATCTATCTATCTATCTATCTATCTATCTATCTATCTATATATCTATCTATCTATCTATCTATCTATCGGTCTATCTATCTATCCATCTGTCCATCCACCTATCTATGTATCCTTATATCTATCGATCTCTCTATCGATCTATCTGTCTATCTATCTATCTATCTAACTATCTATCCATCTATCAATCTATCTATCTATCTGTTCGTTATCTATATATCTATCGGTCCATCAATCTATCTTTCTATCTATCGATCTATCTATCTATCTTTCTTTCTATCTATCTATCTATCTATAGCTATCTATATATCTACCTTTCTATCTATCGATCTATCTATCTATATATGTATCTAACTATCTATCTATCTGTGTATCTATCTACCTATCTATCTGTCTATCTATCTATCGATCTGTCTGTTTGTCTATCTATCCATCTTCCTTTCCATCCATCAATCGATCAATCAGTCTATCTATCTATATATCTATTTATGTATCCATCTATTAATCTCTTTACCTATCTATCTATCTATATATATAACTGTTTTTTATCCATCCATCGATCTATCGATCTTTCTATCTATTCATCTATCGATTTTTATAACTTTCTATGTATCTATCTATCTATGTATCCATTTATATATCTATCTATCTTTTCATCTGTGTTTCTAAATTTCTCTCAATCTATCAATCTATCAAACGATCCATCTATCTATGCATCTACCTTAAAATCTATCGATCTCCCTTTGCATCTAACTATCTATCGATCTCTATATATATGAATCTATCTATTTATCTTTTAATCCAGCAATCTATCTATCGATCGATATATCTTTCTATCTAGCTATCTATCTATCTACATATCGATTTATTTATCGCTCTATATATCTTGCAATCCATTTTTCTTTCGATCTATCTATCTTTATCCATCGATAAAGAAAGAAAGATAGAAAGCTTTCTTTCTTTCGATCTATCTGTCTATCTACGTTTCCATTCTTCTATCTATATATCTATCTATCTATCTATCTATTTGTCCGTCTATTTGTCTATCTATCTACCTATCTATCTAGCTTTCTATTGTGACGTGTTCAGGTTACGCGTACTGTATTCGCGAATAGCAAACCGGTGGTGCGCCTGGTAAAGCGCATCACTGGTGTCAGAAGTGGGATTATTCGTGCAATAGTAATGTGAATAATTTAAAAAGAAAACCACGTACAACAAACACTTAAAAAATAAAAGGAACGAGAACTATAGTGAACACTTTTTTTGAACTTTTGCATTGAAGACAACTCGTAAGAAAAATGCCGCGTAAGATATACGCACTTACTTTACCGGAACTAAAAGAGAAATTCGTAAAGCGGAAAATTTCCACCGAAGGAAGCAAGGCTAGATTAATCACCCGGTTAAACGAAGCGCTGGTAGCGGAAGGAATGGATCCAGAGACGTTTGAGTTTCCCGATGCTGAAAGTTGCACTGGAGGCGAGGAGGAGGAGCAAAATCTGACTTCGAAAGGGCTGATGCGGATGCTGATGGTAATGCAAAAGCAATCAACCGAGTTGAACGCGAAGCTCGACCGGCAGTCAACCGACTTAAACGAGAAGTTCGACCGGCAGTCAACTGACTTAAATGAGAAGCTCGACCGGCAGTCAACTGACTGAAGAGTAGATTTAGGTGAAATAAACCGAAAGCTTAACCATCAAATAGAAGGTTTCCAAGAAAGGATGGATAAAGTGGAAGAAAGGATGAGCAAAGTGGAGACGGTTCGGGAGGAGATCGAAAGAATAAAAGAAGACTTAAAACAAGCCAAAGTAACGATAGCGAGTAACCCGAGCCCGGTAGTGAGTAACCCGAGCCCGATATCGAATAACCCGAGCCCGATAGTGAGTAAACCAAGCCCAATAGCGGTAACCCGAGCCAGATAACGAGTACTGCCAGTATCACAACGAGAAATGTAAAGACACCAACTTTCGATGGACAAATGGCTTTGCAAAACCCAGTTTGAAGCTGCCGCTCAAACGAATCACTGGAATGACTAGGAGCGAGCAACAGCCTTAATTCTTGCCCTGAGGTCCAGCAGCGGAAATACTTCAAACTGTCCCTGTCGAGTTGCAATCAAGCTCCATCGCTATCATGTACACACTCGACATGACGTATGGAGACAATCATCTGAAGCAGAACTACAGGTCGCAGCAGCGCAACCGGATGCAGAAACCAGTTGAAACCCTACAGCAGTTGGCGCAGGATACTGAAAGGCTTGCACTTTTGGCTTACCCTATCTATGACCCAGATCATCGGGACGATGTAGCAACGGAGGCTTTCATTAGCGCGATACAGGACAGGGAAATGCAACAAGCTGTCCGCCTAGCCGAAAAATGCTCAGTAAAGGACGCACTGGCACATTGTTTAAATTTCGAAGCTGCCAAAACCACCACTCGGAACACAGCCAGAATCCGGCAGATTACATCGGACGAATGTAGATGTGAGCGTGTTGACATTAGCGAAGAAACGCAGGTGAATGGTGCGCCTATATGCTAGAATTGTGGTGAACGAGGACATTTGCAACGAAACTGCAAGCAGCATAGGAAAATAAGTTATTGCCCGGCATGTGCCGCTAGAAGGAGATTAAGGCCAAAAAAAGAGCCTGGCATTAAGGCCCCTCAATCCAAGGGGTCGGAAAAATCGTAAGAGCCAACTTCGTGGGGGTTGAGGTTGGCTAGGAGAATCAAAGTCGCCAGCATCACCATCATAGTGTCTAGGCTACATCGGGAAGAGGCAGACTTATGTGTTCGTGGACAAGTCGACGGTGAATCTTGCACCCTCATTATTGATACTGGTGCAACAAGGTCAATATTCCGACCAGATTTGGTGAGCGGGCGTCTTTTCTCCAAAGGCAAACCACTCTTGCTACGAACAGCAACGGGAGAAGCAGCACCCCTATACGGCGAGATCCAACTTTAAGTACAAGTAGGGGATATACTGTTTCAACATGACTTTCTTGTTGCCGATATAATAGGTGACTGCATCCTGAGAATGGATTTCCTAAGACCACATGGGTTCACGTTGGATTTGGGCAGACGGGTCTTGAAATGGCGGAATGTTGAGATCTTAATGGAAGGTCATTACGACAACATCTCAACACAGAAAATGGTCGTAAGTGCCGACTCTGACGTGCCGAAATCCTCCGAGAGCATTGTATGGGCCAAATTTGAAGGTGATCCTAGAAACCATAGATCCTACCTTATTAGGCCAACAAAAACACCGGCAATGCGTAATCTAATTTTAGGACAGACACTAGTAAGAACAAATAAGAGTGGATGCGTGTCGGTTAGAGTTCTTAATTCCTCAGACTCAGTTACCCACATCAAAGTTGGAGACATTATTGGAAGCTGTCAGCTTGTCTCTACTGTAACATCTTTGGAAGTAGGAGATAGCCAATATCCAGCTAGGAAACAAAATACCGGGGTATCCAGTGAGTTAGTTTCGACCAGAGCAGTTCAAGAAAGCCTCGGAATTGGTGAACAAATATCGCGATATTTTCTCAACTGGTCACGACGATCAAGGACGTACGAGTATGGTGACTCACGTTATAGACACACAAGACGCTAAGCCGATTCGACAAGCGCCAAGACGACTTCCATTAGCCAAGCAGGGAGAAGTAAGCGCAATGATCTCCAACATAGAAAAATAAGAAGTCATCGAGCCTTCAATCAGCCCGTCGGCCTCACCTGTAGTCCTGGTAAGGAAAGGATGGAAGCACTCAGTTTTGGTTTGACTACAGGCAGCTCAACGATGTCACGAAAAAAGACAGCTACCCACTTCCGCGCATCGATGACATTATGGATACAATAGCGGATTGAAATCGATAAGAATGACAGAGAGAAAACTGCATTCTCAGTGGGTACTGGATTGTGGCAATTTGTAGTGATGCCATTTGGGCTTTGCGATGCTCCAGCAACATTCGAACGCCTCATGGAATGTGTACTCCGCGGGTTAAGTTGGAAAACGTGCTTGGTATATCTGGATGACATCATTGTCATAGGGAGGACGTTTGACGAACATGTGCGCAACTTGGAAGAGGTGTTCTCAAGGCTACGACGGGCCAACTTGAAGCTGAGTCCACAGAAGTGCACACTTTACGCAGCTGAGTGCACACTTTTCGCAGCTGAGGGTAAGTACCTAGGACATGTTGTATCGGCAAAAGGTGTGAAAACGGACCCTGAGCAAATAGAAGCTGTGAGAAGCAGTGAGAAGCTGGCCGGAACCTAATAACAAACGACAACTTCGAATTTTCCTTGGACTGGCGACCTATTATCGCCGATTCGTTAAAGACTTCGCAACAATAGCGAAGTGTCTCCATCAGCTCACGGAAAAGAATCCCCCTTTATCTGGAACGAGCAGTGCAAAAAAGCCTTCGAGATGTTGAAGAATAAGCTCTGTGAATCACCGGTTCTAGCATATCCCAAACCTGGAAGAATGTTGGTAGTAGATACCGATGCATTTTTCTTACGAGTTGTCATCAAGCAAAAGTTCACAATAGTATTCACTATAGTTCGGGTTTTTTTAAGTGTTTGAGTTCGTTCACTTCACTATTGCACGAATAATCCCACTTTGACACCAGTGTTGCACTTTAACAGGTGCGCGACCTGTTTGCTCTTCGCAAATATTAACAATAGTGAATACAAAACACCTGAATAATTTAAAATTAGGTGCTTAACATTTATTCTTAAAATTTCAACATCATCATTCAATATGATCAATATAATATAAAATCATTTGAATATGACTATACTTCACCACACTTTTACTGCACTATTTTATCCCCGCACTGTCGGTCGCTGCTTCACACTTGTTTACGCCTTTCCTCTTAAGACGGCTACAGTGGCGCGTAACCTTTTCCGAACATGCCACCATTTATAAACATATATATCTACATAAATACATATATATATATATATATATATATAAATATATATATATATATATATATATATATATATACATGTATATATATATATAAATTTATCTTTATTAATATAAATATAATTTATCTTTATAAATTTATCTTTACACATGTATGTATATATATGCAGATATATATCTATCTATTTATCTATCTATTTGGCAATCTAACTATCTATTTATCTATCTATCTTTCTATATATGTATCTATCTATCCATCGATACCTCTTCCATTTGTCTATCTATCTATCCATTCATCTATCAATCCATTTATCTATCGATCTGTCTATCTTTCTATCTTTCTACTTATTTATCTACCTATCATCTATCTATCTATCTATCTATTTATCCATTTGTGTATATATATCAATCTATCTATCGATCTATTTATCTATCCATCTATCTATCTTTCAATCTACCACTATATTAATTTATCTTTGTAACTATGTATCCATCTTTCTTATAATCTGTCAATCTATCTATTCATCTATCTATTTATCTATCTACATATCTACCTATCTATCGATCTATCTACCTATCTATCTATCCATATATCCATCTACCTATGTATCTATCTATTTATTTTTCTATCTATCTAACTATCTATCTATCTATGTAACTATTAACCTATTTATCCATCCATCTATATATCTATCTATCTATGCATCTTTCTATCGGTAGAAGGATAGATAGATAGATAGATGGGTAGATAGATGGATAGATAGATAGATAGGTATATGGATAGATAAATAAATATATTGATGGATAGATAGATAGATGGATAGATAGATTAAAAGACAGACATCTATCTGTTTAGGATAGATAGATAGAGAGGTATATGGATAGATAGATAGATATATTGATGGATAGATAGATAGATAGATATAAATATATTTAGGTATTACAATCGATATTTACAATTTGATTGCTCCTAATTATTTATTTGATTTATATTTACAATTAACATTTAAAATTTAATATTTAATTGTAATAAGTTATTAATTAATCGAGGTCCTTATTCATACGCTTTTTTTTTAATCATTTTCAATTCACATTAAAAACTATTTTTTAAATAGGTTACTCCTTTAAAGTTTTTAATAACGATAAGTGATTTTCGATATTAATGCTCCTTTTAAAATCCGTCTTAAAAGTGCTTTCGAAATTGACGCTCTGCGCATAAAAAATGAGTTCTGAAAAACATGTCAAAACGAACACCACACACTCCCCCACCAGGAAGTCATCAGACTGCGTAAAAAGACTTGGTCTCTACAGCTCGAATCTCACGCGTCGATTTTTGGTTGAATTATTATTAACTGCAGAAAATTTATTTAGTTCCGATGAAAAATTGATAACAAAAGCAGGTTTGATTCTGTCTACAGCATAGAGTTATTAGATATAGAGAGGACGATAAGCCACTTTTGCGTCGTAACCGCCCCCTTTTTACAAACATTTGCAAAAATTTACAAATACCAACAAAATTTTAACAAGTTTTGAACTATGCCAATGGGCTCGCGAAAGTTTAACGCACAAAAAATTCAAGTGAGTGTCAAAACCCCGCGCCGAAGATTAAGCCACGCCTTTGTAAACAATCTTATTGACCGACAAACCAATAATTTCTACATTATTATTGAAAAAGGCACCTATCTTGACCTAATCAACGCAAAAGTTAAAATTTAATTAATTATCTAAAATTTTCACACACTTCATTGTCTATATTATATGATATATGAATAAAATTCTATTGCCACCAATTTATGTGGGGAAAACCTCGACAAAGTTTAGATATTTATCTTTAAATTTCACGAGAAAAAGTATCATCCTTAACAACTTAGGTTTAGGGTTTATAAAAAATTAAATGGAAGATTTCCCATTTGAGGGCTAAAGAAACTTGTAGGTAATATGTATAATTTGTTGCGCAAAGAGATAATTGGGCGGGTTTTTAGAATATAGAAAATTTCTCACCATTTAAGCCGTAATATATTTTGCATTTGGAATATGGAAGTTGCGAAAATTGCCGAAGGTGAAGCAGCTACGAAAGGGGAAAATTAGCTAAACCATAGTCTTTGGACGCTCACGGACAGTCACATACACGGGAATAGCCTCTCTATTATCTTATACATCTATGGTCTACAGATACCTTAATTAATTTATTCTTTACGTTTACTGTAAGAATTTTGTCAGTGCGGTGAACTACTTGGTAGGGACCGCTATATGGTTGAGAGAGAGAATTTTGAATTGGTGATTTTTTAAGAAAACCATAAGAACATGTCTTGAGATCTTTGAATATAAACACTTTATGTTTTGAGTTGTTGGAGTTTTATATGGTTAATGAAATGTTCCAGTTTCCTAACTAACTCATGCTCTGACGTTATGGTAGATTTTGATTCGTTGAGGAATTCACCATATAACATCATTGCTGGTGAGAATTCATTTTGGTCAGAGAGCGTAGTTCGAAGTCCCAGAAGAACGAACGGTAATGCTTCATACCAGGAATGTGATTCCTGACAGGGCAGAGCTTCTTTAAATGTTCTGTGCCATCTTCCAAGCAGTCCGTTAGTTTGGGGATGATAACGAGAAGACATTTTACGTTTAAACCCCAGTCGGGTTGCTAATTCCTTGAAGAGTTTTGATTCGAACTGAGCTCCTTGGTCTGTGATAATTGTCTTTGGGATGCCGAATCGGGCTACCTAATTATTTATGAAGGCATGTTGAAAAGCATAAATTAGAGGTTTGTGGTCGGTAAAAATAACAAATGGACGACCCTCTCGTAGGTGTCTGAAATGCCTAATAGAGTAGTAGATTGCCAAAAGTTCTCTATCATAGGTGCTGTAGCGCGCTTGTGACGGTGACAATTTGGTTGAGAAAAAACCAAGAGGTTGCCATGACCCTTCGAACTGCTGTTGAACAACACCTCCAGTGGCAAAGTTGGATGCATCTACTGCGTGTGATAATTGAGCATTTGCAGAAGGAAAATGAAGCAGTGTTGATTGGGACAACTGTTGTTTAATTTGTTCAAACGCATCTTCCGCAACACTATCCCAGATTATTTTTTGGTTACCATCTTTTTTGCTTCCAACAAGAAATTTATTTAAATCACGATGTATTTCAGCAGCGTTTGGAATGAAGCGTCGATAGAAATTAATCATTCCTAAATATCGTCTTAATTGCTTAATGATTTCGGGTTTTTTAAAATGTTGAATTAAGTTCATCGATCTGGACATGGCTTGATTCCTTCCATACTAATCCAGTGTCCTAAAAACTTTATTTCTTATCTCAGGAATGAACACTTCTCCAAGTTGATTACAAGATCACATTCACTCAATTTATTGAAAAGTAACTCTAAATGACTTAGATGTTCGTGATCATCTTTTGATGCTACTAAAATATCGTCTAAGTAGACGAAACAAAAAGGAAGATCTCTAAGAATTGAGTGATTAAACCTTTGGAAGGTCTGCGCAGCATTGCACAATCCAAACGTCATTTTTGTGAACTCAAAAAGGCCAAATGGAGTAAATATTGCAGTTTTTTCAATGTCAGATGGTTCAACTGGAATTTGATGATAAGCTTTAACCAAATCTAAAGTTGAAAATACACGACAACCAAATAAATTGTTTGCGAAATCCTGAATGTGTGGTAGCGGATTGTTATCTGGGACTGTTATACAGTTTAAACGTCCGTAATCACCACATGGTCTCCATTCATCATTTTTTTCTTGACCAGATGAAGAGGAGAGGACCATGGACTTTTTGAAGGACGACATATGCCAAGAGCAAGCATTTTATCAAAGTCTTTTTTGGCATCTGATAACCTATCACCACTTAGACGTCTGACCTTTGATGAAATAGGATGACCTGTAGTTATAATTTGATGAGTGACCGAGTGTTTAATTGGTTTCAAAGAACCATCATCAACGATAATGTTTTTATAAGTTTTCAATAAAAGATCTAATTTAGAATTATTGATTGAGTTAATTAAATTGGCCAAAAATTCGGAATTGGAGTTTGAAATTCTTGCTTTACAAGAAATTTTAGATAGTGGATCTATTAAAAGTTTTCGTTTAATATCTATGATTAAACCATAATGTTTGAGGAAATCTGCACCAATAATTGGATTGACTACGTCGGCAATAATAAAATTCCATTGAAAATTGCGTCTTAAATTGAAACCAAGTACTAATGCCTTACACCCGTAAGTTTTAATTTTGGTGGCATTAGCTGCTGTAAGATAAAAATTACAGTCTTGAGTGGCCAATTTACTTTTGGTAGGAATAACCGAGACTTCTGAGCCTGTGTCAATTAAAAACGTTTATTTAGACAGGGGATCGAAAATGTCTAGACGACTATTTCGGCTTCCTTTACCCACGGTCGTGTGCATGGGTATGCCGATTAGTTTAAAGATGGTTCGTCCGCAAATTTGCATGGTTTAATACACTTGTGAGCTTTAGTGCCGTATTTTCTATGATAAAAACAAATTTCCATTTCTCTATTTTTTGAGGAAGTTCTGTTGTTGAAATGCTTATTATACCTACTATTTCTGCTAGAGCTTCTGGATCTTTTAATGTTTCGAATTTCAGATTTAAGTGACTGAACTTCGATAGACAATTTGGTCACTAGTTGAGACAGTTCGTTAACTAAGTCCGTATTTGAATGGTTGCTAGCGTACATTGAAGCGGGATTATTCATGTTTGAAGATGACGTATGAGCTGAAGACATAGAATAGACGGAACTTGCGCTTGGAATTTCATTAATTCGATCAGCACAAGTTGCCATTTCGTCTAATGAACCAGTATAACATGCTAAAACTGCTTGCATATGATGAGGCAGTCTTTGCAGCCATAGAGTTCTAATAATCGAATCGTTCAACCTTCCTTCATTCTTAGTACGCATATCGCGTAACAACCGTGAAGGTTGATTATCACCTAATGAAAGTTCTGTTAAAACTTGCTTCATTTTTTCGCTCTCAGATATAGAGAGTCTATCAATTAGAGCTCTTTTGAAACTACTATATGGATTAGAAAGGGGAGGGGATGTAATAAGATCGCTAAGAAGTCTGAAAATGTCTTGATCTAATGCAGTTAATAAATGGCTGAACTTAGTTTGTTCAGTAGTTATCCCGAAACGTTGCAATTGAGCCTCGAACTGAAGAAACCATGCCTCCGGAAATTGTTTCCAGAAAGGACAAGGTTTAATAGAAACCGCGTTAATATTATGTAGCGCATTCTCATCTGAAAGCGCTACATCCCTAATGACTGCTGATGGGGCTAGTGTACCGTCACCATTTGCCATGCCCGCGGTAGCCAGAGCGTCGCGTAAACGTCGTCGTTCGACATACTAACTACGTGAGTATTTCATTTTTATATTAAGAAGTTTAAATTTTCAATCCAAAAATTGAGAAAGGAACATCAGTAGGAAAATTTGGTGATATGTTAAAATTTGTAAAATTTATAAAATTGTTTTAAATGAATAACCTTTACAGATTTAAAATTATTTTGAAACTTATTAATAATATTTATTTTAATTCTTAAAAAAAAATAACGGTCCACCAATTAATGGGGCTCCGTAAAAATACCTAATTTGTTTTGATAGATGATGAATTGAATGACGACGACTTACCAGGTATAGCCAGGTCGTTTACATCGTCTTTATTGATTGAACAGATTGTGTTTACGGTGTTTCCAAACTTTCGTTTGTGTAATCACTAGTTTCAACTTCTACTTCAGCTTTCTTAGTTGCGTTCGAATAATGCGTTTGACTTGATGAGCTTCGTTCAAAAGGATCGTTCGTTGCTCGTATGCCAATAATCGGAGACGGTGATTATCGAAAATCAAAACAGTTGTAGAATAGGGCCGTTCTCGTCGAACGCATGTCGTTCGTCATTCCAATAGAATATATACATAGCCGAAATGAAGGCTAACTAGTAAATGTGATATACTGAAGATATTGCTTCAGTAATAAACATTTTTCGGCAAACAACGTTCGAACATTCTATTAATCTTCTAAGGCGATTTACAAAGAATAATCTAGCGAAAGGATTGTTGCGATTAATATTCTGTTGTGCTTGCAATATATCTTTGGTTGAGTTGCTGTAGTGAAGTTGTTGCTGTAGCTGCTCAGGTTTGTTTAGAAGAAGCAAAATCCACTTTAGAAGTGGTTCGAAGGAGAACTTATCCGAACCGATCGTCGCTCAATTGGGGTCACCAGTTTAAGTATTACAATCGATATTTACCATTTGATTGCTCCTTATTATTTATTTGATTTCTAGTTACAATTAACATTTAAAATAATAATAATATTTAATTGTAGTAAGTTATTAATTAATCGAGGTCTTTATTCATACTCTTTTTTTTAATAATTTTCAATTCACATTAAAAACTATTTTTTAAACAGGTTACTCCTTTAAAGTTTTTAATAACGATAAGTGATTTTCGATATTAATGCTCCTTTCAAAATACCTAGAAGTGCTATCGAAATTGACGCTCTGCGCATAAAAACTGAGTTCTGAAAAACATTTCAAAACGAACACCAAATATATATATATATATATATATATATATATATATATATATATATATATATATATATATATGTAGCAACATCCGCATCAGCCCTTTTGCAGTCAGAATTTGTTCCTCCTCCTCGTCTCCAGTGCAACTTTCAGCATCTTGAAAGTCACACGACTCTGGCTCCATCCCTTCCGCTGCCAGCGCTTCGTTTAATCGGGTGATAAACGAAGTCTAGCTTTGCTTCCTTCGGTGGAAATATTCCGCTTTTCCAATTCCTCCTTTAGTTCTGGCAAAGTAAGTGCGTTGATTTTACGCGGCATTTTTCTTACGAGTTGTCTTCAAGCAAAAGTTCACAATAGTGTTCACTATAGTTCGGATTTTTTCAAGTGTTTGAGTTTGTTCACTTCACTATTGCACGAAGAATCCCACTTTGACACCAGTGTTGCACTTTAACAGGTGCGCGACCTGTTTGCTCTTCGCAAATATTAACAATAGTGAATACAAAACACCTGAATAATTTAGAATTAGCTGCTTAACATTTATTCTTAAAATTTCAGCATGATCATTCAATTTGATCAATATGATATAAAATCATTTTAATATGACTATACTTCACCACACTTTTACTGCACTATTTTTATCCCGCACTGTCGGTCGCTGCTTCACACTTGTTTACGACTTTCCTCTTAAGACGACTACAGTGGCGCGTAACCTTTTCCGAACATGTCACAAATTATAAGCATATATATCTAAATATATATATATATATATATATATATATATATATATATATATATATATATATATATATGAATTTATCATTATACATATATGTATATATATATATAGATAAATACCTATCTGTTTATCTATCTATTTGGCAGTCTATCTATCTATTTATCTATCTGTCTTTCTATATATGAATCTATCAATCCATCAATATCTCTTTCATTTGTTTATATATCTATCCATTTATCAATCAAGCCATTTATCTATCGATCTGTCTATCTTTCTATCTATCTATCTATTTATCTACCTATCTATCTATCTATCTGTCTATCTTTCTATTTATCCATCTATTTATCTACCTATCCATCTATCTACCTATCTATCTATCTATCTATCTATCCATCTAACTATCTATCTATCTATCTATCTATCTATCTATCTATCTATCTATCTATTTGTCCCTTTTTATATATATATCAATCCATCTATCTATCTGTTTATCTATCCATCTATCTATCAATCTACCACTATATTTATTTATCTAGTTATCTATGTATTCATCTACCTTTTAATCTGCCTATCTATCTGTTTATCTATCTATCAATCTATCTATTTATCTATCTACGTATCTATTTATCTATTTATCTATCTACCAATCTATCCATATATCCATCCACCTATCTATCTATCTATCTATCTATCCATCTATCTGTTTTTCTATCCATCTAACTATCTATCTATCTAGGTAACTATCAACCTACTTATCTATCTATCTATCTATCTATCTATCTATCCATTTTTGTATCGGTAGAAGGATAGATAGATAGATGGATAGATAGATGGATAAATAGATTAAAAGACAGACAGATAGATAGATAGATAGATAGATATATATATATTTATATATATATTTACTTATTTAGATATATATATATTTACATATATATACATAGATATATCTATCTATACATATATGTTTGTGTATATATTTAGGTATTTTTTTATTTGATATTTAATTTTTAATTTTTTTTTAATTTTTAGTTTAAATATTACAATCTAATTTTAATTTGAATTTTAAGTATTACAATCATCGAGCTCTAAATTCATACTAACTCTTATAAATCATTTTTAATTCACAATAAAAACTATTTTTTAAACAGGTTACTCCTTTAAAGTTTTTTAGTAACGATAAGTTACTTTCAATATTAATGCTCATTTCAAAATCCGATATAAAAGTGTTTTCGATTAATTTCGAAAACACTTTTATATCGGATTTTGTGACAAATCGCGCATTTCAAAACGGACACCACACACTCCCCCACCAGCAAGTCAGTAGACTGCGTAAAAAGACTTGGTCTCTACAGCTCGAATCTCACGCGTCGATTTTTGTTTGAATCATTATTATTAACTGCAGAAAATTTATTTAGTTCTGATGTTAAATTGATAACAAAATCAGGTTTGATTCTGTCTACAGATGCCTTAATTAATTTATTCCTTACGTTTACTGTAAAAATTTTGTCAGTGCGGTGAACTACTTGCTAAGGACCGCTATATGGTTGAGAGAGAGAATTTTGAATTGGTGGTTTTCTAAGAAAAACATGAGAACATGTCTTGAGATCTTTGAATATAAACACTTTATGTTTTGAGTTGTTGGAGGGTTCTACAGGTTTTATATGGTTAATGAAATGTTCCAGTTACCTAACTAACTCATGCTCTAACGAATCAAAATCTACCAGATTTTGATTCGTTGAGGAATTCACCATATAACATCATTGCTGGTGAGAATTCATTTTGGTCAGAGAGCGTAGTTCGGAGTCCTAGAAGAACGAAAGGTAATGCTTCATACCAGGAATGTGATTCCTGACAGAGTAGAGCTTCTTTAAGTGTTCTGTGCCATCTTTCAAGCAGACCGTTTGTTTGGGGATGATAAGGAGAAGATCTTTTACGTTTAAACCCCAGTCGGGTTGCTAATTCCTTGAAGAGTTTTGATTCGAACTGAGCTCCTTGGTCTGTGATAATTGTATTTGGGATGCCGAATCGGGCTACCCAATTATTTATGAAGGCATGTGCCACTGACTGTGTAGTAGAATCTATCATAGGCATGGCTTCCGTCCATTTTGACATGCGATCAATAATGGTCAGACAATACTTTCACATGGAGTAAATGGACCAATAATATCCAAATGAACAGTTTCAAAACGTTCGGAAGGAAGCTCAAAATTGGAAAGAGGTGAAGAAACGTGTCTTGTGATTTTTGATCTCTGACAATTTAAACACGCTTTTACTCTATTTTTAATATCGGCTTTCATTTTACTCCATATAAATTTGCTGGTGAGTAACTTAGTAGAGGCTTTAATGCCTGGACGATGAAGACTGTGAATTTTTTCAAAGACCTGTTGCCTAATTGATGAGGTATAAAAGGTCTATTTGAATTTTGTTTAGTGTCACAAAAAATTTCAACATTCGTATCGGCTAATTTTAATTTTCTTAAAGCAAAACGACGGGTTATTTATCAAAGAAATTAATTCTGGGTCGTGCTCACGCAATTTCTTCAAAATCAATAGAAGGAGGTAAATTGATCACTTCTATCCGCGATAGGGTATCTGCGACCAAATTGTTAGATCCTGAAATATGACGTATATTAGTGGAGAATTGCGCGATGTAATTAAGATGCCTTGTTTGTATGGGAGAAGCTTTCTCCGGATTTTATTGAAAAGCATAAACTAGAGGTTTGTGGTCGGTAAAAATAACAAATTGACGACCCTCTCGTAGGTGTCTGAAATGCCTAATAGAGTAGTAGATTGCCAAAAGTTCTCTATCATACGTGCTGTAGCGCGCTTGTGACGGTGACAATTTGGTTGAGAAAAAACCAAGAGGTTGCCATGACCCTTCGAACTGCTGTTGAACAACACCTCCAATGGCAAAGTTGGATGCATCTATTGCGTGTGATAATTGAGCATTTGCAGAAGGAAAATGAAGCAGTGTTGATTGGGACAACTGTTGTTTAGATTGTTCAAACGCATCTTCCGCAATACTATCCCAGATTATTTTTTGGTTACCATCTTTTTTGCTTCCAACAAGAAATTTATTTAAATGACGATGTATTTCAGCAGCGTTTGGAATGAAGCGTCGATAGAAATTAATCATTCCTAAATATCGTCTTACTTCAATTTCAGAAGTTTTTGGTAGATCAATTTTTCCATTTTCACTTACAACTTATAAGTGATTTATACCCTTGCTAAGCTAACTCAGCGAAGACGCATGGGTGCGGAAGTTCTGGTCAAATGTTTCGAGTACCTCGATAGTGAATTTAATATTTATAAAGAATTGTGGAAAGAGCTCAAGCTGGTTTCGAACACGCGTCCCTGCCGCTTCTCATCAGGTGCCAACTCACAGGCTGGGACGCACCATATCGATTCATACTTTCATTATTAATGCTCCTTTCAAAATCCAACCTAAAAGTGTTTTCGAAATTAATGCTCTGTACCAAATCGCGCATTTCAAAACGGACACCACATATATATATATATATATACCTATATATATATATATATATATATATACATATATATATATATATATATATATATATATATACATATTTATATATATATATATATATATATATATATATCTATATATATATATATATATATATATATATATATATATATATATATATATATATATATATATATATATATATATATCTGCCTATCTATCTTTCTATCTATTTATCTATCTATCAATAAACCTATCTATCTATCCATCCACCTATCTCTCTATCATCTCAGTCTATTTATCTATCTAGCGATCTATCTATCTATACGTCTACATATCTATCTATGTTTCTATGTATACATCCATCTACCCACCTAGCTATCTATCTATCCATCAATCTATCTGCACATCTATCTATATATTCATCTATCTATATATCCATCTATCTATCTATCGATGTATTTATCTATATAAATATCTATGTATCTATCTATCTATTTATCCATCTTTCTAACTATCTATCTATCTATCTATTTATCCCTCTATCTAACTATCTATCCGTCTACCTTTCTATCTATCATCTATTCATCTATCTATCGATCTGTTTATATATCTACCTATCTATCTATCTATCTATCTATCTTTCTATCAATTTATCTATCCATCTATTAATTCATCTATCTATCTATCTGTCCACATATTCACCTATATATCCATCTACTAATCTATCTGTTTATTTATCCATCTATCTATCTATCTATCTATCTATCTATCTATCTATCTATCTATCTATCGATCTATCTATCTATCTATCTATCTATCTATCTATATACCTATCTATTTATCCATCTATCTTTCCACCTATCTATCCATCCATGCATCGATCATTTGAACCATCTATCTTGTGACATGTTCAAAAATTTCACGCGGCCCTGTAGTGGTCTTAAGAGAAAAGTCGTTAACTAGTTTCAATTACCAATACATCGATAGTTCTCGAAAGCACAACATTGAGCACAACTAATCCGTGTGCAAGTGACTCAGCGCGTAAACACGAGAACAATCCACATGGAAGATTCTGGGTTGATTGGTACTTGTATAAAGGCGACGGCGAGCGGCAAAAAGAGTCTTGTGAATGAAGTATAGAAGCGAGTGACAGCGTGCGTTAATAGTGCGGTAAAAGCGTTGTAAAATAAAATCGTATTCGAATATTAAGTAGCAAGTAAAAGTGCTTACGTTTATTAAAATTTCAAGCAACTAATTTTAAATTATTCGGGTGTGTTTCATTCACTACTGCTAATATTTGCGAAGAGGAAACAGGTTGCGCACCTGGAAGGAAGAGATTGAAAGAATAAAAGAAGACATAAAGCAAGCCAAAGTAACGATAGCGAGTAGCCCGGCCCCGATAGTGAGTACAGCCAGTATCTCAACAAGGAATGTAAAAGCACCAACTTTCGATGGACAAAAAGCTTGGAGCATTTACAAAACCCAGTTTGAAGCTGCCGCTCAAACGAATCACTGGAATGACCAAGAGCGAGCAACAGCCTTAATTCTTGCCATGAGAGGTACAGCTGCGGAAGTACTTCAAACTGTTCCTGTCAAGTCACAGTCAAGCTCCATCGCTATCATGAACGCACTCGACATGACGTATGGAATAATCACCTGAAACAGATCTACAGGTCGCAGCTGCGCAACCGGATGCAGAAACCAGGTGAAACCCTACAGCAGGTAGCCCAGGATACTGAAAGGCTTGCACTTTTGGCTTACCCTGCATACGACCCAGATCATCGGGACGATGTGGCAACGGAGACTTTTATTAGCGCGTTGCAAGACAGGGAAATGCAACAAACTGTCTGCCTAGCGAAAAACGCTCAGTAAAGGACGCACTGGCATATTATTTAAACTTCGAAGCCGCAAAAACAACCACTCGTAGCATAGCCAGGATCCGACACATTAAAACGGAGGAATGCAAATGTGAACGTGTTGGCATGAACAGGACGTCGAAGGTGTATGTTTCACATACATGTTAGAATTGTGGTGAACGAGGGCACCTGCAGTGGGGCTGCAAGCGGCGAAAAACACCAAGCTATTGCCCAGGCTGTGCCACTAGATGGAGACGTCGACCAGAGCCAGAGCTTGGAAATGAGACCTCTATAACTGATGGGTACGGGAAAATAACTAAATCCAACTTCATAGGACAAGGGTTGACTACAAGGATGGCAACACTACAGAAATATGTCCGCGGAACCGTCCATATGAAATGAGGAGTGCATGGGAATGCCAACGCTTTATCCTGTCGCCCACGTCCAGTGGCTTCTAAACATTGCCGACGATCTGAGGAATAAGAACAAGGCATGGATATGCGTGTAATCACAACGGAAGTTGACGAGGGTTGCACGCAGCACGAACTGCGGGACGCTTAGCTAGCAGATGATGATATTGGACCATTGTTGGTATGGAAAGAGGCAACAGGACGTCCCGAGTGGAAGGACATATCAGCACGCGGCACAGTGTCAAAAACTATTAGGCTCAATGGAACTCGGTTGATGTCAAAGATGGAGTTCTTAAACGGAAATGGGAATCAGCAGACGGCACTTCATATAGGATGCAAATTGTTCTTCCTAAGAGTCGGGTCAAAGGAGTACTGAAGGAGATGCATGAAGGAACCTCGATGTCAACTTGGGGTGAACAAGACCCTGACAAAGGTGCGAGAAAGATTCTATTGGCTCTACGCTCGAGAGGACGTACTTGACTGGTGTCGTAAATGCACATTATGTGCTTCCGTTAAATACCCAAATCGAAGAACGAGCAGGCAAATGCAGACCTATAACGTGGGGTTACCGTTCGAAAGAATAGCTGTGGACATCGCAGGAACCTTTCCCGAGTCTGAATGGGGAAATCGTTATTTACTCGTTGTGGCTGATTACTTCAGTAAGTGGCCAGAAGTCTATCCAATTCCTAACTAGGAGGCAACTACTGTAGCGGAGCACATTGTTTCACAGTGGTTTAGTAGATATGGCGTACCCCATGAACTACATTCAGACCAAGGCAGAAACTTCGAGTCACAAGTTTTTGTCAAAATGTGTGAGCTTCTGGAAATACGGAAAACACGGACAACACCTCTTCCTACCAGTAGATGTAAAGTTTGGGACACCCCCTGAACAACCCCAATCCATTTCGGAGTATATACAATCGACTTAAGGCACCGGCTAAATCAGATACACAAAATAGTGCGGAAGAAAATAGAGTCAACCACTGATCGCATGGAGACCAGATATGACTTAATGGCAAACTCATCCGGATTCCAGCCGGACGACTGGGTGGATATATAACCCACGGCGTCGGAAAGGCAAATCTCCGAAGCTACAGTCAAACTGGGAAAGACCCTACATAATCATCAAACAAATCAACAATGTGGTATACCGGAAACAGGAGCACCAGAAACCCAGGGCAAAAATGAAATGTGTGCGCCTGGACCCACCTTACCCCATATTATCAGCAGGAAGACGCGGAGATAGCTGATGTGATACTTTTTCGGGGAAAAAATGATATAAGGCAGGGATAGTATGACATGTTTCAATAATGTCACACGCCACTGTAGTCGTCTGAAGAGAAAAGTCGTCAACAAGTTTCAATTACCAATACATCGCTAATTCTCGAAGAAGAAAGAAGGCATAACATAAACACATTACGTGCATTGAGTACAACAAATACGTGTGTAAATGACTCAGCGCGTAAACTCGAGAACTACCCAGATGGAAGATTCGCGATTGATTGGTACATGTATAAGAGCAACTACAGCGAGCGGCGAATAGAGTCTCGTGGATTAAGTGAAGAAGTGAATTACAAAAGCGACAGTGCGCGTTGAAAGTAGTGCGGTAATCGAAAAGTGTTGTTAAAATAAAATCGTATGCGAATTTTAAATAGCGAGTAAAAGTGATTGTTATAAGCGATTGATTAATTAATGTAAAAGTGATTACTCATAAGTCAAAAGTAACTTCAGTTCCAGGCTAAGTTCTCGGTGTGACAGGGGAGGTGTTTAATCGGTAGTTCAGTTGCTATGTGCCACTGGGAGTCCGACACTCAGGGCGTAAATAGCCTTCACCTCCCAACCAAAAAAAAATCAAAAGTGACTAAGTGAAATAGTGATTAAGTAAAAATAATTGTAAAGTGTTAGTGATTTTTAAGAATAAACATCTAATTTTAAATTGGTCGGGTGTGTTTCATTCACTATCGCGAACATTTGCGAAGAGCAAACAGGTCGCGCACCTGACAAAGTGCAACATTATCTATTAATCTATCGATCTATATATCTATGTATCTATATATCGATCTATGTATATATGTATATATCTATCTATCTACATATTCATCTATCTATCTATTTATCTATCTATTTATCTATCTATCTATCTGCCTATCCATCTATCTATCTATCTATTTATCTATCTATCTATCTATCTATCTATCTATCTATCTATCTATCTTTCTATCTATCTATCTATCTATCTACCCATCTACCTATCTATTCATATATCTATCTATCTATCTAACAATAACAATCTTTAATATTTGCGTTCAATCTCATTTCAAATTTTGCATTCACATCAAAATTCGATATTTCAAGCATAGCAAAAATACCAAAAACCGGAAATAGAAACGATAAGAAAATTAAGTATGAACAATTATATTTTTGTGATTCGTGCCAATCTCATAAACACAATATTAATAATTGCCCACACATCAAATATCAAAATTAGCAAAAGACCACAAAACCAAAACAATGAAATTAATTAATATAAACATACTATAGGAATATCAAATTACATGCAGATAATTTTTAAGTATAATTTGGAGCAAAGGGATAGATCTGAGAGTGAGTCAGTGAGTAAATAACTTTGAATCCATCCACCCATGAGGTGTTTCCGATTGGTTTTTATAAAATGATAAGTGTTCTTGTAGTTGGTAAAATAAGAAATGTTCTGTGAAGTTAACAAATGATTAAGAAGTTTAATAAATGTTTTTGTGAAATCCATGATTGTTGTTAATGGGTGAAATAGTGAAAGTTTCTAGATCGAGCGAAATAAAAAAGGAAAGTAGGTGAAACATTATAATAAAATAAGTGAAACCTTATAATTGGCGCAGTCGGTAGGATAGTGTCGAGTGTAAAAACATTAATTTATTAAAAGCTTCAAGAGAAGTTTAACTTTTAGTGCGGGCGGCTAAGTTCAGTTCAGAAACGCAAATTCTGAATTTACTAAAAGAAAAATTAAAAAACTTTACACGTGAGTTTTAACTCTTAACGACTCTATCGAATAACAAGTCTTAATTTAGCGGATTTGCTTTAGTGAATATAAGTGAAAATTATATTCGGTCAAATCAGTGCTAAGACAAACAATTTAAAAGGAACGATTTACGCAGAAGTAAACGAACCGCAAATTTAAAACTCGGTCTAATTCAACAAGTTTTCACGCAGAAGCAACAAAATAGTGACAACAGCCATAATGCCACTGAAATCAGGTAATAGTAGTGATACTAAATTCAGTTTAGCTCTTGATCCGGTAAAGCATGCGTCACGTATCCCAATATTCGATGGTAGCCGTGATCAACTGAAAAGTTTCGTCGATATGGTAGATGTAATGGTTCCTATCCTGACTAAATACGACACCCCATCACAAGTTGTTATCAGCAGCAGCATCAAAAGCAGAATAATTGGAAGAGCCAAATTAATATTGGATGCAAGCCCTCATATTGTTGCTTGGCAGGACATCAAAAATATCTTATACGCAAATTTCTCTGACCAACGAAATAGTACACAATTAATGAACGAACTTAGAACTACAGAATTTAGAGGCTCAATTTTAGATTTTATAAACATAATTCAAAAAAGATTAACAAAATTAAATTTAAAAGTTGAACAGGAACATGCTGTAAATTATCAACAATTAATTAATGATAATCAATTCGTTGCGCTAGATATTTTAAAGAAAAATATTCCCGAACCCAGTCGAACAATACTATATTGTAGAAATCCCGATACTTTAGAAAAAGCTATATACAGTCTCACTGAAACTGGCCATCTCTATAATAAGAGAGATAATTATAATAATGATAAATTTGGAAACAAAAATACAAACCATATTAATCAAAAGCAAAATTACCAAAGGCTAAATCATCAGAAATAGAATCATCAAAACCCAAATTTCAGAAAACAAAACTTTAAAAATAATTTTAAGAACGAAAATTTTAAAACGTACAATCATCAATATCCAAACTACAGAAATCAAAATTTTAACAATAATCAAAATTTTTAATTACCAACACCAGAATTATCATCAAATAGACTCAATTCAAAATCGAATTCAAAAATTCGGCGCACCCCAACCAATGGAAGTGGATGATTCTAGGCAAATTTGCCATACTACCCAAACTGAAAATTTTCGGGAACATGCCTCGGAAATGAACAATCGTTCAACGTACCCTATATTAGAATAGATTCGTACGGTACTCCTCTCAGATTCTTAATCGATACGGGTGCAGCTATCAGTGTAATAGACCCAAACCTTTGTAACCCAAAATTGAGGTTCCCTAATGAAAGCTTTAACATCCATACTTTAAATTCAACAATACCATTTTCACATATGGTTAAAATCAAGCCCTTCAAGGAAATTGGAGGAAATGAAAAATTTAACTTCGTCGAATATAAATTCAACAATTTCTTTAATGGAATAATAGGTAATAATATTTTCAGAAATTATAAAGTAGAAATAAACCTTCATGATAAGCAAATAAAATTTGACGATAGAAAATTAAAACTATATTATTCAAAAGAGGAAGAAGAAGTGAAAATTAAACAGGTAGTGAAAATTCAGGATAAAACCCGACCAGTCTCAAGCACTCCCATTTCTGGAACCCCATGGTATGTTGTGTGGACGGGAGATATAAAAGTATTCTTTTATAATTCATCAACTCACACGTCTGTGTGGGCACGTCCAGAAGAACTTTTTGAACGAGCAGATGTGGACAAAGCTGTTTCCACACCTCCCGAACAATTGATAAGAACAATAAAAATTAAAAACGAGAAGGAAAAGGATTCAAAATCGGCTATCGAATCAACTACAATCAATAACAAAGAGATAAATCAAAGTACAGAGGAAGATTTAGATGAATATTTAAATCATATTTATGTAAACGAAACGTATAAAGAAAACAATCCCTTATCAATGTTAAGGGTAGAACATTTAAATAACGAAGAAAAAGAAAAACTTAGAAATTTATTAAAAAATTATAGAAACGTGTTTTAGCAAGAAGTCGAAAATTTCACCTTCACTCATGAAATCAAACATGAGATTAAAACCACCAATAACACCGCAGTTTACGCAAAATCTTTTAGATATCCGTAGGTACACCAAGTAGAAGTACAAAAGCAAATTAGGGAAATGCTAGAACAGGGAATTATACGACCAAGCAAATCTCCATATTCTTCACCCATCTGGATCGTTCCAAAGAAATTTGATGCTTCAGGACAAGCAAAATGGCGAATAGTGGTCGATTACAGGAAACTAAATAATATCACTATAGATGACAAGTTCCCTATTCCCAGTATTGATGACATTTTAGATAAGCTCGGGAAATGCATGTACTTCACAACGCTGGATCTAGCCAAGGGTTTTCATCAAGTAGAAATTACTGAAAACGACATTCCCAAGACAGCTTTTTCAACAGATAAAGGTCACTATGAATTCACCAGGATGCCCTTTGGCTCAAAAAATGCTCCTGCAACGTTTCAGCGCCTAATGAATGATATTCTACGCGAATATATCGGAAAGAACTGTTTCGTCTACATGGATGACATTATAATCTTTAGTACCTCATTGAATGAGCATATCCTATCCCTATTCTGGACGTATTAAAATCAGCTAACCTTAAAGTCCAAATTGATAAAAACGAATTTCTGAAAAAAGAGACAGATTTCTTGGTCACATTGTTACTACTGAAGGAATTAAACCAAATCCAAAAAAAATAGAAGCTATTCAAAACTTTCTAGTCCCCAAAACCACTAAGCAAATCAAATCATTCCTTGGATTGGTGGGATTTTACAGGAAATTCATCAAAGACTTTTCGAAAGTGGCAAAACCAATGACTCTCCGTCTGAAAACAGATTCCAAAATAAATTCCCAAGATTCAGACTACGTTGATTCCTTTCAGAAATTAAAACAATTGATTACCTCTGAACCTATATTAAAGTATCCCGATTTTAATAAAAACTTTACACTCATTACATATTCTTCTAATTATGCCATTGGAGTCGTACTTTCTCAAGACGGTCATTCCATATGTTATGCTTCACGCACTCTTAATGACGATGAAAACCGATACTCTACAATAGAGAAGGAGTTATTGGCTATTGTTTGGGCAGCCAAATAATTTCGACCTTACCTATACGGTAGAAAATTTACGATTAAAACGGATCATAAGCCTTTGACCTGGCAAGCAAATTTAAGAGAACCCAACTCAAAATTACAAAGGTGGAAATTAAAATTAGACGAATTTAACTATGACATTGAATATATTAAAGGCAAAGAAAATTATGTTGCAGACGCATTGTCACGTCCCCCAATAAATGCTAATATAATAAATATTAATGCACTAGATGAAGAAATAACTGTCGGAAATAATGAAAGTAATGAAATAAATGATGATGAAAACATAGAAGATATTGAAACATTAGCGACATGCCATAGTGCAGGAGAAGATAATACCGAATATATATTTATATCGGAGGGACCATTAAATATGTTTAATAACCAATTAATAATAAAACAAGGCAAAGAAAACAGAATAAAGAAAGAGCGATACTTTGGCAAAACTAGATCAATTTGTATTTCAAGAGAAATAGATGATAAATACATTCAATACATCTTAAATAATCATACCCCCAGAAAAGGACTTTTGGCTGTTTATATCCCCAACTTAGCAATATACACCCTATTTCAAAGCGAATACTTGAAATGGAAACGTCCTTACACTAGACTTAAGGTCATAAAGTGTAACTATGTACTTTTCGATTGTACCGATAAAGGTCAGATCCAAGAGGAAATCTTAAAGGAACATAGGAAAAATAATCATAGAGGTATTGAAGCCGTGTATAAAGAAATCAAAACAAAGTATTATCATCCAAAACTAAAAACAGAAATTGCCGAAGTTATAAATAATTGCCATACATGCCAACTAAGCAAGTACGAGAGAAAACTAGCAAACAAAACTTATTAAATAAATTCTTTGGTTTAAAGGAAAATTGTGTGTTTTTCAATAACTATCGAAACCAACCATAGCAAAGCAGTCCAAACAACTTAATATCAGCAACATTACCTTTCGAAAAACCTCCTATACCTGAAAAGCCTCACGAAACGATTCGCATGGATATTTGGTTCCTGGATAAAAATCATTTCTATCTAACCATAATTGATAAATTTTCAAAATTTGGTCAGGCAATAGTCATAAAATCTAGAAATTGGATGGATATTCAATCAGCCCTTTATCAACATTTTGCAACATGTGGAAAACCCAACCACATAATAACAGACAACGAAAGTACCCTAACAATTAACTTAGAAAATTTTCTTAAACACGAAGGTATAACCTTACATTTCACAACTCGCGGAATTAAAACCGGCAATGCAGATATCGAAAGACTACATAACACAATAAATGAACATGTACGAATTAAAATAACAGAAACTAAATTTCCACCAAGCTCAATTGACATACAAGAAATAATGAAATACTACAATAACACAATTCATTCTACAACAAATGAGAAACCAATAGAAATAAATAATGGAGTTATACCATCTTCCGAATATTCAAACATTAGAAACCGAATACTTAAAAAACAGGAACAAAGTCTGAGGAGAAAAAACAAAGATAGAAAAAATGAGGATCTCAATACTAAATACATTAAGAATAAATTCAAAAAGAAAAAGCATGATAGGCCTTTTATCGTTAAACCTAATCACAACCTAACTAATAAAAAACTATTTATGAAATTAAAGAAATTCCAAAACTCTATTCCACAGGACAATACCTGTCAGTCATCTGTCTAACCGCCTTCCTGACAATTGCAATAGGACAACATACAGAAGTAAATGAAATCCCACAAGGAAATGGGTATACTCTCATCAGAAATGAGCAAGTTCAAATTATTGAAAATTATTCCAAAATCATACACACCATGAACCTGCAAACTTATCAGCACATATTAAATAATTTACAAAACACTATACCTGGAGAAATATCTTTCAAATATCCAAACATCAAGATAGTAATACAAAAAATTAAAAATAAACTATTTACCCTAGAACCTCATAGAAATAAAAGAACAATATTTAGTCCTAACGGATCATTCCTTAAATGGTTCGGCGGTGTAATGGACGACAAGGATAGAAAATACATTGAAAGAAATTTTGAGAAAATTGAATCGAACATGAAATCATTCGTAGATAACACAGAAAAGCAAATTAAAGTCAATAATAAAATAAATGAAAAAATCCAAAATCTGACCAAATATATTAATAGTCAACAGGAAATTTTGGTTTCTAAAATTAACGAATTAAAAAATTTAACAAATAGCCTACAACAGCGGTTAATACAATTTGAAAGGTACATTTTAATCAAAGAAAATTTAGAAACACTCTTAGATTCAGTAATGGAAATTGAGGAAATAGTGTTGCTGTCAAAATTAGAGGTTCTAAGCAAAGATATTCTTACAGTAGATGAAATAAAAACATACAAAATAAATATAGAAAAATTGCAAAACATAAAAATATCAGTAGCGCAAAAAACTAAGACAATATTAATAATACTACAAGTTCCAAATTTTAGTTCAAGGAAATATTATAAATTATCAATCATCCCAATTCCAAATAAAGAAAACAAAAAATTGATTTCACCATATTCAGAAATATTATCAAATAATCATAAAATATTTTTATATAACGAAAAGGCGAATATAGAAAATAAATTAAAACCAATAAAAAACATTTGTATTAGTACACTTTTGAAAAACCCTAAAAATTGTACGATGAGAAAAAATCACAAATCAAGTATAATAAAAATAACCGAAAATTATAAAATCATAACAAAAAACTTGAATCCCACAAAAATATACCAAAATTGTAATGATCAAAATATTGTTATTAAGGGTCATAATATTATAAAATTTGCAAATTGTAAAATAAGTATAGAAAATAAAACCTTTGTAAGTAAAGAAAATATTATACATAATAACGTGATCCTACCAAACATAATCAAAAACATATCCTATAAATTTCAGAAGTTTTTGGTAGATCAATTTTTCCATTTTCACTTACAACATTGTAAGTGATTTATACCTTTGCTGGCTAACTCAGCAAAGACTGATGGGTGCGGAGGTTCTGAACAAATTTGTCGAATACCTCGAAAATCAATTTAATATTTACAAAGAAAACTGGAAAGAGCTCAAACTGTAAGTGAAAATGGAAAAATTGATCTACCAAAAACTCCTGAAATTGATAAAGCCAGACCAAAGGCAACTTGGAATATAGGAGAAGTTCAAAGCTGTAGAGCAATATTCATAACTAGTAAATAACCAGTCGACATCCACCTAAGCTGGTAGTGCCAATCGATGCGTCCCGGCCTGTGAGTTGGCACCTGACGAGAAGCGGCAGGGATGCGTGTTCGAAACCAGCTTGAGCTCTCCATCTTTCTGAAATATATCCTATAAAGAAAAACAAAATTTTACATTACAAGAAATCCATGTGCAAACTATTGGAAACATAGACCATATAGAATTATTGAAATTAGAAAATAATAAGACTTCATGGACAAGTTCAATCACCTATCTATCTATTGTTTTGGTAATAATCATAATTGTATTGCTTTTGTATTGTAAATTTTTCAAAAAGGGCACAAGTATTAAACAAACATTTAATTCTTTGCGCGAGGCAAAGTCGCATCCTAAGGAGGGAGGAGTAATATCCTCGGAAATACCGATGACATCACCACCAGATAATTCTGTAACACAACAAGACACTCTATTTTAAATCGCAAATTATGCATAGTAAACATATCACATTTCAATCCATTCCATAATAATAACAATCTTTAATATTTGCGTTCGAATATTTGCTTCCACTTTTCCCCTGACCTGCTCCTCCGCATGTTCAACGCATGCCTGCGCAAAGAGGTGTTCGCAGAGTGCTGGAAGGTGGCGAGACTTGTGCTCATTACGAAGGGAAAAGTGGATCCCGAGTCGCCAGCTGCATACCGCCCACTGTGTATGCTTGACACGGTCGAAAAAGTTTTTGAAAAGCTTATCAGGGGAAGACTCGCTGACGTGATTCGTATTGCCGGGGATCTATCTCCACGGCAGTATGGCTTCAGAGCAGGCCGCTCCACCATCGATGCAATTGGAGAAGTAGTGAGCGCGGTCCAACGTGCGGAGTCTCACAGTATTTCCACACGACGGGTCGTCCTGCTGGTTACTCTGGATGTCCGAAATGCATTTAACAGCGCTAGATGGGTGGATATTCTGGAAGCGCTAGAAAATCGTTTTCAAGTACCAGTGTACCTGATGCGGATTCTCAGGAACTATTTGAAGGACCGCAGCCTACTTTACGACTCAAAGGAGGGTAGGCGAAGTACAAATCTTACTTCAGGTGTCGCTCAGGGCTCTATTCTTGGCCTGGACCTGTGGAACATCTCCTACGATGGACTCCTGCAGCTTGAACTGCCGGAAGTGTCACGTTTGATCGGCTATGCGGACGATGTCGCGGCGCTGGTCGCTGGACGCACAGTAGACCATGCGCAGCTCAGACTCAATACGTTAATACGGAGGGTAATGGACTGGATGACCGCTCATGGATTAAAGCTGACACTGGAAAAAACCGAAGTGGTCATCCTAACGAAGACGAGAATCCCCAGAATACGGCCTATCAGTATAGGGAACGAGCTGGTCGAATCGAAATCAGCAGTAAAGTACCTGGGCGTCCTGATAGATTCGAAGATGAGTTTTTCCCAACAAATCAAGGCAGTAGCTGACAAGGCTGCAGCGCGTGTGACGGCACTCACCCGATTAATGGCCAACATAGAGGGGCCCACCACATCAAGGAGATGGCTCTTAATGAGCGTTGTGCAGTCGCTTCTACTCTACGGATCAGAACTGTGGGGCGACGCTCTCAGCAAGGAGTTACACCGGAAGCGGTTGGCACAGGTGCAGAGACAAGGAGCATTGCGAATCGCATGCGCATACCGAACGGTCTCCGGGGCGGCGGTGCTGGTAATCGCAGGGGTGATACCCATCACCCTCCTTGCGAGGGAGCGCAGAAGTATTTACCTGCGCAGAGGTGAAGATCGAAAGAAGAGATCACCGAGGAAGAGAGACGTCGCTCTCTCAGCGATTGGCAGCAGTCCTGGGAGCAAGAAACAAGGAGAAGGTGGACTGCACGTCTGATCCCTGACCTGAGGCCGTGGTTCAGTCGAGGGCATGGTGAGACCGATTTCTACTTGACCCAGCTCTTAAGCGGACACAGTTGTTTTCGGTCCTACCTGTACAAAATTGACAGAGCACGGTCTCCTAACTGTGTGTTTTGTGCAGGAGAGTTGGATGACGCTTGTCACACATTCTTCTACTGCAAAAGGTGGAGCCAGCAGCGAGGGGTCCTACTCAGCAAAATCGGAGAGCTCTGTCCGGAAACTATCGTCGGAGTAATGCTGGAAACAGTTGACAATTGGAATCGCGTGGCGCAATATGCTCGGGCAGTGCTTACATTAAAACAAGCTTTATTGGAGCGCTTGGAGGCATCGGGATGAATGGATCTCTTTTCTAGCACTTCCTTCCTCTCCTGTCCTTCCCGTTAGAGAAGAGATACCCATAATGCGAAGGCGCCTCTAGACGTAGGAACACGAGGCCTAGCCCGAAGTAATGTGTCAAACAGTTCCAGGCTACGTTCTCAGGTTGACAGGGGAGGTGTTTAGTGGGTAGTCCAAATGCATTTTGCGTCTGGGAGTCCCACACTCAGGGCGTAAACAGCCTTCACCTCCCTACCACAAAAAAACGAAATTATTGCGTTCAATCTCATTTCAAATTTTGCATTCACATCAAAATTCGATATTTCAAGCATAGCAAAAATACCAAAAACCGGAAATAGAAACGATAAGAAAATTAAGTATGAACAATTATATTATTGCGATTCGTGCCAATCTCATAAACACAATATTAATAATTGCCCACACATCAAATATCAAAATTAGCAAAAGACCACAAAACCAAAACAATGAAATTAATTAATATAAACATACTATAGGAATATCAAATTACATGCAGATAAATTTTAAGTATAATTTGGAGCAAAGGGATAGATCTGAGAGTGAGTCAGTGAGTAAATAACTTTGAATCCATCCACCCATGAGGTGTTTCCGATTGGTTTTTATAAAATGATAAGTGTTCTTGTAGTTGGTAAAATAAGAAATGTTCTGTGAAGTTAACAAATGATTAAGAAGTTTAATAAATGTTTTTGTGAAGTCCATGGTTGTTGTTAATGGGTGAAATAGTGAAAGTTTCTAGATCGAGCGAAATAAAAAAGGAAAGTAGGTGAAACATTATAATAAAATAAGTGAAACCTTATAATTAGAAGCTGTTAATGACGGTTGTGTAATGTGGTAAGTGTAATAAGTGTAAAAAGGGTCGGATAAAGTCTTTTTACAATTATGGTACACTATAAAATTCGAGTAAATTATCATGTGACACGGAATAACAACGTTTTCTTATCAAATCATTTTTATTATTCCAAGTATTTACATTCAGTTATATCATTTTAATCATGAAAAGCTGTCTTAATTGTTAATACGTAACGGGATTCGAATATGCTGAAAAGATATATATAAGTAATACTGACTGCGTTTTAATTTGCATTTGCAAGTAAAGGATCGCGATTTCTGGTGCATAAATCCTGCTTACAACTCAGTGCTATGAAAACAAACAAAAAATCGAAGACTTTATTCATGTAAAGCTTTTCGATTTATTATTTGAAGAAACAGAGAGATTATTTGAAAATTGAGATCTTTTCTTTTTTGTTTTAGGGAATTGCTGAGTTTTACTAAATTTATTTGTTCAGATTTTTAATTATTTCTTGGTTTTATCACAAATTGGACCCGTGATAGTGATAAGGTGTCTCTCAAGTTGCACTATAAGTGATGGATCCAACGAAAGAACGACCTTCTGAGTATCATTACAAAAAGAAAACTTTGACCATGCTTATAGAATCAAATTCTATGACAGTATCATCATGATATTCAAACAGGCCCCATAATGTGATCACACGAAATAAAATGTTTTTCTATTGTATGATTGCAAGATTTGTTGAAGATGTTTTTCCACAGTGACAACTGATCAAAACTTTTCCTGTAAATCCAAGGTTTCGTTCGTTGGCATGGTTCAAATTTTATGAATGAACTTGAAATTAATTTTTAAAAATTGAAAATATTTTTTTTGTCTTCTCATCAATAATGGCGCCTATTGTACATGGAAAACATTTCAGCCGAAAAGTGACCCCTACACTCCGAGTGGGATTTTTTTGAGCACAAATTCTTAAAATTTCACGATGAACACTTATAATTCCACGTTACATAAGACAACTTGGTTAACAATAAAAAAGTCTCACCTTAAAAACGCAGATTATGCTAGCTCATTCTACTGTAGCTGCTTTTCAAACCAAAGTGAGAAGGTTACAAAAATTTGAAAGTTTATGTTTTTTATCTGATTTTGTTTACAATGCTACAGAAAGCATTCAATTTCGGACAGGAAACCATATTTTTTTTCTTAATTAAAATACAAAGTGGAAGATGTCATTAGAAGACAACATTAGAAATGTCATTAGATTTTTAATGTCAATTTCTAAATTAATTTTGAGGAAGCAAAACATAAAACAACTCCACATTAATTCTGCAATTCTTACATTAAGTCCACATGAAATTCTACAGCTCACAATTGGAGAACCGATAATGTTCTACTAAGAAAATATCAAGTCCTTGGAACTACCCTTCGACAAAAAAAACAACGTGGCAAGATCCCTGGCGAGATTTATTTTAGAGTATGGTAATATTGTCTATAACTTCACAAAGTATCACACCTGAAAATTATAGATAAATTACAAAACACTGCTGCTAGACTTATTATTTGTAACTTTCGGGCAAGCCATAAGCAGTTTAAATCATTCCTAGCAGCTATAGGCAAAAAATGAACCAGACGCAGTATTTTATTTAAACAAAGATTAATGTATAACATGCGATCTACAAGCAAATGTATCATGAACACGATAAAAAACATTAAGATTAAGTAAAGCATTGTTGACGGGTCGCAAGTAAGCAAAACTATCGGCTTTGCATGGAAATATATCAAAAGAAGCTAGCGTTATATCAGCTAAGCCACTGACCATGATCATGACGATAAATTTTATAAAAATACTACACAAAAATAAAATTCCTATATTGATTGTGTCTAGAAGTGCATGAGTAGTGTTAATGGCACCTACAGCTTCGACTGATAACATTGTACGTATGAAATACAGAGAAGTCAACAAAACGCCAAGTTATGATGACTGCGTGGGTATAAAGCCAATTAGGAATACTAACCAATGAGCAAGTTGACATTTACGCTAAGGAAGCAGCACTTATACCTGAAGTATAATATAGCTTATTGCGTAAAGTATTTCACAAAATTAGAGTGACGTTTACGTGACAGACGAGTGACATTTCGATTTTCTTAGCAAAAAAACAAAAAGTTAAATTTAGAAGTATTTCGGCTAAACCACTTTTCGAATATTCAAAACAAAAATAGGACTTGCCATTGATCCCAGAATCTGAAGGAAGATTCACAACCAAACTTGCATTGTGGGATAATCCCCCACACAGCGTCCGAGATATCTGACATAACGGGAAAATGGACAACATTGTGTAGGCCGACCGACACAATGACCGAACAGCCAAGGACGAAAGCGGCCCGGAAGGAACTTCCATCCAACATGATGCAGGCGGAAGACGTGCCAGACAATTCATCGTGCTTTACAAAGGACGTACATCTAATAAATAGTAAGGTTAATGATTTTCTGTTAGCTAAGGGGAAATTAGTTTTTAGGCACAAAGCCCCGGTATCCTCCCATAACCACCCTACTCCTAGCGTTAATCCTTTTAGTGGCTTGGCAAACAACAGACCAAGCGAAGGTAATACGAACGTGAACGCACCAGTAAAAAAAGTTTGGTACCCACCAATCTTCGTAGAGCACGTCAAGGCGACTGTACTAAAAGATATATTAGACAGGTTCACCCCAGCAGACGGTAAACAATTAAGCTACCGAATAACGAGAATTTCAAACGCTCGTTTTAAAATATCGGTGGACAAATTAGAAGCTCACGAGTACGTCCTAGATCTAATTAAATCTACCTCCGCTGTAGGGTACTCGTTTACACCAAAAGAAAAAAAAAAGTGCGTAGTGATATTAAGAGGAGTAAGTTCTGACTTTAGATCAGACTCGATACTTGAAGATATTCAAAACCAGCTTCCAGAACTGAAAATCGAAGCTGTGTCGCCGCTTACCACATCGTGGTCGAGAGCAAATAAACTTGACCTTGACCTCTTCCGAATCACGGTCTCATCGGAAGGCGACAAAAACGCGTTACTTAAATTGCGCTTTGTGTTGCACCAACGGGCTACGTGGGAACGCCATAAAAGAAGCGAACTGGTACAGTGCTACCGTTGCCAGCGATTTGGACACGTGTCCTCCAACTGCGGCTTGAATCCGCGTTGTGTAGCGTGCGGTGACGAGCATATAGCACAGGAATGTCCACGGAAAGCAATGGAGAAACCGGAAATAGCTCCATTTTGTACCATGTGCAAAACACACGGTCATCCCGCAAACTTTTCCGGGTGTCCGGAACGAAAGCGACTGGTAGAAAGAGCTAGGGAGATCAAAACAAAAAGAACAAATCTCAGTCCTGAGTACATACCGCATCCTTTACATGAAGGCAGCGTGCCATTCTCTAATACCCCAAATCATATTCCCTCCATCACTTCCACGGCTACTTATTCTGAAATAGCCAGACAAGCTATTCCTTCACCTCAACCGACATCACCGCCCGTTAATCCTATGGATTATTTACAAAAAATAACCATCGACTGGCTCGGGATATCTTCCTGTGCACTCTTCTCTAAAATCCGTTCCTTTCGTCCAGCCTTTGAGTCCACGCCTGATCAAGAAAAGCCAATGGCTCTCTTAAACTTCTACTTTAACCTTTATGGAAGGAAGTAGGCTAATTATTCTCTCCCTTAATATTAATTCCTTAATCTCCCATGATAAGAGACTATTCCTGGCGGACCTGATCAAATCCTTCCATCCTGACATCCTGCTTTTGAACGAAACTCGCCTAAAACCTCACCACAAAGTGCGTGTGGACCATTACAACGTCCTTCGTAACGATACTGGCAGAGGCACAGCCATAATTTGTAGAGATGGTTTAGATGTCTACCAAAACTCTTTCGAACAAGGCAGCTCCTCGTGCACCTTAGCGACACTCCGCACTAAACGACCCAACGGAACCCCAGCGAAAATCTTGATTGGCTCCGTGTATTTCCCGTGTAACACAGGTTCTCTAATCTCCACTACCCTCGATAGGTTACTTTCAGCAGCGGCGTCGCATGACTCATTTCTGATTGGAGGTGACATGAATGCCAGACACGAGCATTGAGGTGATTTCACCAACAACACAAACGGAAAAGCCCTTTTCGAATGGCTTCACACCGATTCATTCCTCACAGCCACTGTTGTTAATGCAGGTGTCCCAACCTTCCCGAGAGGTCGTTCTTTCTTGGACAATTTCATTATTTCACCCCATCTACTCTCTGATCCGATTAACTCTTATACATGTTCCACATTTGCTTCTCTATCTGACTACCACGGGCTGTACTTGAACATAACTCTCAGAACCCATATTCTAGTTCCTACTTGTCCTCCTCACTATAGACCATTCAAATCAATAGATTGGTCACACTTCCGTAACGATCTCTACGGCCTGCTTCCAAACTTACCACCAGGAAATGAGATCCTCTCAAACGCTGAAATAGACAGGCATGTATCAGCACTAACAGGCGCATTAATTGAGTGTTTAGATTTACATGCCCCCTTCCACAACCCCGCAGCGCGCTATATAGGTGTCTGAGTCAGCAAACTATCCACTTGTTAAAAATTCGAAAGCATATGCTCCAACGGTTGAAGCGAATTTTCCATAGAAGGTACAACAGAATAAATGAAGAGTATTTCGAATTAAAGACCCAGATATCCTCATTGTCCCGAGAAATTCACAAACACATCAAGGAAGATGTAACTAATTATTACAAGCACCGTTTAAGATCTCTAAAACCATCATCAGAGGTATTTAAAACGGTTGAACAAATCACGGGTCGCAAGAGTTCTAAATACAACCCTGATAAAGATCCCATACGGCAGGGCAACGAGGTTTTCAATGCTCCTTCAGACAAAATCGGCGCTTGGGAGGGATACTTCAGGCACCTATACCGAAGGCGTTAGTCTCCTTACGTAGCTCTAAACAACAAAATTAATACCGAAGTTCAGCTTACATCTGAAGGATATGAAGGTTCTTAACTTATCATATTCTCCAGTTCAAATAAAGCTACTTCTCCACAGCACCCAATTTTTGGCGACTTTTTCACTTCGAAAAAGGAAGTTGAAGAAATCTTCAGTACAATAAATAATAAGCTATCCCATGGTCCCGACGGAATCCCAAACTTAGTCCTCAAAAAGTGTCGGAAAATTATTTCCTCTTTCCTGACTATAATATACAACAACTGCATCAACAACGGTTACTTTCCCCAACCATGGAAAGATAGCAGACTAATTCCTATACCAAAGCCTAATTGCGAGGGCAGAATTTCTAACTTTCAGCTAATTTCTTTAATACCGAATACCGCAACATTGTCGCAAATAACAAACCTTTTTGATCCATTATCATAAGTATCTCTCTAAGCCCCATGTGTATGAATGGTGTTCTGGTTTTTGAAAAGGCCGAGAAGTGGTGGTGAACTTGCCACATGCGCCGCCCCCTAGGATCAGTGTCACCGATGAAAATGTAAACGTAGTTGAAAAACTCATTTTGGATGACCGGCGCAGTAATGTTCTCAATATGGCTGAGGAACTGGGCATCAGCTTATGCAATAATTAGTGAATAATTCATGAACGGTTAAGTAACCGCAAAATCTCTGCCAAATGAGTGCCAAAACTTCTTATTATGAGCAGCAATTCTTGCACTGGAAAGTTGTACGCGTTTCCAATAGCGGTTTGAAAAAGAAGGGGAGAATTTGTTGCGCCGAATATTCACCAGATACGAGACATGGGTACACGTCTATACCCCAGAGGGTGAACTCTTATAAATCGAATGGAAGAAGAAAGACAAGGGAGCGAAAGTTGAAGAGATGGTCACTGCGTCAGCTGGAAAATAGATGGGAAGATAATATCTATCATGTTTGGGGACATGAGAGGGGTTACCACACTTGATTTTCTCACTTAAAAACGAACTGTGAAAACGCAGTATTACAGTAGCCTTCTAAAAAACATCGCGATCAAAACGACGAGTTATTCCAATTCATAGTGTAAATAAATAAGTAAGAAAAATAAATAATGTAAGAAAAATAACTCACGAATTTTAGGATACAAGCATAAAGGTATATGGGGCTTGCTTCTATATCCGATCAATTCACGCACATAACCGAATTCGCATAACTATAATTTGTACAGAATCACGAGTACCTCCAGTGTCTTCATTAACTGAGCGAAAGAAATGTTTTAGACGGGGTAGTATATAGAAGTATCAGGAAAGTCTGAAGTAGAATATGAATCCCGTCTACCATCATTATAAGATAGCCCAAGTTCCAAGGATTCACGTTTTGATTACGATCATTATTCAGAATCATACATCCGCAATTTCAGAGGAGATTGTCTTCACTTTGGTGCTTTTTTTTCAACGAATATTGTTTGAGTGCTCATATCACTGTTCTTATTCCTGCCAAAATAATTGGATATCAGAGACTCTCACTCCGAATGAAAACGCTCTACGTCTTAATTTGTTCATATTTGTAGAGATGAGACAACTAGATCTGCGCATTTCTGATTTGAAAGCTACAAGCTGTTACCAGGATTGGGAAATATCTATTTCCAAAAGAACTCAGCGACTTTAGTCTTCATCAAAATATATAATGTATCGTATAAACTATTATATAGTACACGAGTACTGTTATGTATATTATTGTATACTAATTGAATGAGAGCTGATACTAGAACAACTATTGTTAAGTTCACAAATGGTATTCTTTTGAAAATAAGTATTAAGATTTTCAAACATAAAGTTAAGTAATTACAAAGAAAGGTGCAAAGAGCTCAAGCTAGTTTCGAACACACGTCCCTGCCGCTTTTCATCAGGTGAAAACTCACAGGCTGGGACGCATCGATTGGCACTACCAGCTAGGTGGATGTCGTCTGGCTATTTTTACGTATTATGATTGTTGCTCTCAGCTTGAACTTGCTCTATTTTCCAAATTGCCTTCGGTAAGCTTTATCAATTCTAGAAGTTTTTTGGTAGATCAATTGGAAAATACCTTTCTTTGTAAATATTACATTCACTTTCGAGGTATTCGACAAATTTGATCAGAACTTCCGCCCCCATGAGTCTTCGCTGAGTTAGCCAGCAAGGGTATAAATCACTTATAAGTTCTCAGTGGAAATGTATAAATTGATCTACCAAAAAACTTCTAGAATTGATAAAGATAATTTAAAGCAGTTAATTTAAGTTAAAGCAAAAACGTTGTCTGCAGCGCTGCAAAGATATTTGCCCGAAATACTTCGTGAAAAAAGCGAAGTGATTATCATGAAAGTGTGTGCCCCATCCTCTAGTGCCACTAGGCCGTTCTATTACATTCAGGCCCACACATTTTCATGAATATGGACGCAAACACATGCAATCAAGTCCATTTAAAGGCCTGTAAATTATGTATAGGTTTGCTAACAGCTAACGCTAGTCTCGTAAATTAAGTTGATTGGTACTGTCAGTGTAAATTAAAGTGCATTGTTTTGGAGTAGAATTGTTGAAGGTTGTGTAAATCCTTTATCGTTCTTTATAAGCTTTTATTTTAGTAAGGGTTCCATGCAGATTCTGTGATGACTTTTTGTTTTAACATTGGAAAAGTGTAAGGCGAAAAATATTGCCTGGTGCATTATTTTTATATAAAATTCTTTGGACGCATTTATTCAGATATTAGTTTCAACTTAACAACTGCCTCAAAGAATTTTTACTTATACTTTAACAAACGGTAACTTTATCTTTAACTTTGATTTCGCGTTGTAATTGCATTCGAAAGCGCAGACGTTTTAGTATGCAGTAATTGGCAAGGAGTGGCAATTCGAATTTTCCTTATAAGTTTATTTTATTTTCAACATAAAGATATTTTTCCGCAATCAACAGTGCCGAAAATTCCCTAGACAAGGTAAACAAATTTTGCTAACAAGTATGCATTACTGATAGACGAAATATCTTTGTTTAAATAAGAAGGCGAATCGACATCTTATTGAATCGAATAAATCTTTGCTAATTTGTATTCTCTTCATTTATTTATTCGTTACTTCGAAATTGATAAACAAAGAATAGTGTTAAAAATTAGCTCCATCCTACAACCCTGCAAGAACAAAAGGCTGAACAAAGCAAATTGTTCAGCCCAGAAAATATTTCTCTAAAAACAAACAAGCATTTCGGTGTATCTCGCATTGAAAAATTTTTTAAAAAAATAGGCATCAATTTTTTCATGCGGGGTGTTTAAAAAATTCAAAATGAAATATATTATATATATATGAAATAAGTGAATAAAATCTAATTCCCAATACTTCTAAATCAGATTCAGAAGAATCAGAAGTAATTAATCAGCAACAATAAAACCAATGGTGAAAAGATATACATCTTGGAAAATTATCAATATCTAGGATAATGTTCCTCTTCTTTACATATTGGTCATATACAGTCTTCATCGACTATCCCCACCATTCGGAGTACTTGGTTCAACTTTGGTTTAAATTAATATGCATTTCTCCTATAATTACATAAAACTGCTTCACTCAGGGAATCAGTCTTGTTCCACCAGTGGCGATCATTTCATTGTAGCGTGCACCGTCAACTACCTCAAGAACATGTAAGTCCGCTTAACCAAAATGCAGTCTTGGCACAGGGATGAAAGTGCTGGAAACGAAAATGTACCTAATCTGCCCCTGCCCTTCTCACACATGTTTTAGGAGACTCAATTGCGAGTTCAGGACTTGATATTTACCCCCTTCTCGTGGCACACGCTTTAAAATACATCAGTACTTTAAACTGCTTCTAAATTCAGCCACTTACCTATCAACCACAGGTTTTTAAAAAATCGGAGAGTGTTGAAATTCGCTTTCATGCACTAATTAAGTTGTCGTTTGTAGTTTGTTCTGTATCTTTGGCTATATATCGCATAGGAACTGCTTTCATAATTGCAGTGGAGTTCGAGAATGACAACGGCCATAATTTAGTAAATCTAGGATTACAATTTCTGATTAAAGATCGGTATGATTATATGGTTGATACCGGTAAAATTCAACATATAGGTAGAGGTAACCGAATATGAATATGAAAGCTATAAATCATCTAGAAATAGAAATACTTTCGATAAACACATTTATTTGTTAAACTATTGTATTCAGGATATCCTCATTTATAATGATCACACATACTCGTGCGACTAATCGAAATGAAATGTATGAATTTAATGTGAAAATTATACGATCTTCACGTTATTTTGAATCGCGCGATTTCCATGATTCCTATTTCGCCTAGCGTCAGAGACATCTGGCAGGGGCCAAATAATTGACCTGATCTTCATGCAACAATCTGATTTGTCCCAAAGCAAAGGGACGATCTTGATTCGCTTATTCTTTATTGTCACCGTTATTATCCTCTAATTAATGAAAAGCATAATGTAGAAATTCTACATCATTTAGGATTCCAAAAATATAAATTATGTGATAAATTATCTTACTTTTATTTGATATATTGCCAAAATATTTTGACATATAATATAATATGAATATCCCATTGATCACGATTGTAGTGCATTTCCCGCTGTTATTTCTTATATTTCTAAGAGCACTAAAGATTATAATTCCTAAATGAAATTAGATAAAATCAATATTAAACTAAAATTTAAAAAATGTAGGTTCGAGAATTGTATACAATATTCATTACAAGTTTTGTCAAAGATGTATGTGATATAGAGATGTGATCGACAGATGTATACCTTCCGGCGATCAGTACAATTCTGTCTTAAAACTAATCTACAAATGTTCATCCTAGTTACAAAATTTTGCAGAGTGGGAGGTTTCTTTATTTATTCCGATTCACTATTTTATTACTAAGGATATTGTTGAAAATAGTGCGAGTACTTAAAAGAGCTGTAGGTAGGGATATGTAATAGGGCTATCTTTATATACTGTCGAATATACAGGTGTCTGAAGTTTGTATTTTTGCAAACGTAACGATGTGATAATTTTTTACAATTTTTTGTTGGTAGATGATTAAACTCTAATGCAAACCTAGTTGAGTACAAACAAGTCAAAATTCCGAATAAAACATTCCAGAATTTTAAGTCAAATTATCCGAAAACCATTCGAAATTGGAAAAAATGAAGACTGTTGCGATTACAACGATGCAAACTTCAGACACCTCAAATATACAATCCAAGTATCTAAACAATGTTAATCAAGCAAAGAAGAAGTTTGTTTTCATGGCCAAGTTAAATTTTTTTCGAAGTGACTCTTCGTTAACAGGTAGACATGCTAACATTTTCATACAGTGAATCAGTTCGCTATAAGCTATTCAAATTAGTTAAATGAAATCTGACGGTTCTTATCACTCCATCGTGGCAAGGAAGAATCTCGCTGACCCTAGTTTATATCTCTATGAAAAACGTTTTTCATGCAAACCCCAAGAAGTATCAATAAATACTATTTGATGCCGTGCGAATATTTGGCAGACTATCGATTAGAAGTTGATTGCGGATGGTTTAGCCTTGGTACATCGTTAACGTGACTCTTCCCATCTTGAGGCGTATTCATTTGCCCTAAATTGTATAGAGTAGCTTTGACCGCTCTGTGGTTGATAACATTTGCGAATTAATATCAAGGTTTACTATGATAACACATGATAATTGCCGAAGTCGACCGCCAACGTGAGCTTCTTTTCCTACTAACGGATTGAGCTTAAGTAATTTACGTTTTGATAATAGATCATGATCGCTGGATGCTTCAAGAATTACGCTTATTAAGTTTTCTTTTAATATCAAGCTTTGTTAGGGAGCTGCCATTTTACGCTTACAGCTATGAGACGTTGCGTCAACAGTAGCGTAAACAATGCTATCGACATTGAACGTAGATAGGCAAGTTAGTCGTCTGATTTCTGGTAATTCACTTTTCTCGATAACGGTTTCCTCTCGCTAGTAAAGAACCAAACGTATTTTGAGTCACAGTCTGAGGTATGATACTGCTCTTCTATGTATTCAAATTTTTCACCATGCACGTATGCTTGAATTGACTCATATGCAATAAATTCGCATTTATCTGCTCTAATGATTTCAAATTCTCAATTAAAGGGCCGAGTTTAACTTGAATTTTATCGGTGTCTGTTTGTTCAACAGATTCTATATTCGTCCGCTGTTTTGTAACCCGCATTTAATGGATGTGCACTATCGTTTAGGCGTAGCAACGGGTTCTCTTGGTGGTGTCATGATCTGGATTGATGGATGATCATTGGATCCTTAGCTTTAAAGCCCCAATGAACATCTTGTCTGTAGATTTTTGATTAGAGGGCATCGTAAAGCAGATTACTCTTTAGCGTCTAATTATTTGGCCGCCTGTCGTACATTGATTGCTGTTATTCGATTGTAGAGTTCCATTTTGCAGCATGGTCAAAAAAAACCAATCGATTATTGGCATTGCGACCATCGACTAAATTCGTTATAATGCCCTTCACGGTCACTCCACTATGTACAAATTGGTAGTCGTATATCAGTACCGCGTTTTCCGAGTATTAGATTAAAGAGATGCTAGTAGGGATATGCAACACAACTGCTTACGTCGCAGAGCTCCCAATCACTTTCTGTGATAAGACCGCCAACCGTCGAAGAAAAGGACATGAAAGTTAGAAAGAACTTTTATGTAGGTTTTTGAAAATTCTAAATTTAAAATAATGATGAATTCAAATTTCAGCACGTTGAAAACGAGGAAATACACAAACAATATGTTGGAAATAATTTTCAAAAAGAACATAGTAATTATCAAATTATCAACTTTTCAATTCATTCGCAAGAGTCAAATTTTCAACTGCGTCATCAAACATTGGTAGTTTACCGAAAACAATGGATGTTTTTTTTTTTTATGGTTATCAACGAGCGGCCAGAAACAAACTCACGATTGTCAACATATTTAACTAAAATAAAATAAATAGCTATATAACATATTTAACTAAAATTAAAAAATAAAATAAATAGCTGGCACTAATATGTATTTAAAGGTTAATACCAAAACTTCAATAAAAACTTCAAAGGAATAATATTCATAGAATATAATTATTGCCGCAATTTCTAAGTTAAAACTACTACATGATTTGCGGTTGAATAAGATTTTGACACTGATATGCTACTTGTAGCTTCGCACCATCTCTGTTAGCTGCCTAATCGGTTGCTAAAAGTACAACTTTTATGTTAAAGTAGCAACATAATTGGGTTACTGTAGAAGTGTTTAAGAGCATATTGTAAAAGCAAGCCGTAACTTTCGTAGCTATTTATGGCCTTTACTCATTTGAAATTTATTTATGAATTTTGTAGTAGCATAAAAGTGTATAAAAAAGTGTTTCTCGTTTTTTCCTACTAAACTCTTTTCAAACCTCAGCAATCCACGTCATCAAAGTTGTCACCACGTTGTGCAAAGTTATGCACAATCCACTTCCATTTTCTCCAAACTGATCCTACGGGATTTAATCATGCTCTGAGAGCCATTTTTCGAACCGTCAGAAGCGCTGGCTTTTCACATAATACACAACATAGTAAATAGACTTGAAACGAGTCTTCGACCTTACTTTCATGCATTAAAAGCGTTCCATCTCCAGAAAGCGTAAGAGCCTTCCTCCAGAGTGTCCCGTTTTTTTCTTTTTCCATTCTTTTTCACCCCTTTGCATACTAAATTTTAAAATTTAATCTGTTACTGTCCATACATTTGCCATGTATTCTCTGAAAGTTTTATTGTGGAATTGATGTGACAGATCGTCAAACCACAACTTCTCGACCCGGTTATTACGTACTCAAAGTTGCATCACAACCTTTATGCGTTTATTGATTTCCTCGCGACCTTGCTTCATTGAACGTAATAGTTTTTCTAAAAAGTTTTGTTGGAAAAATTAGAAGTTACAAGTTTTTTTTAAATTGAGTTGATGATATTGTTATTGATATTGAATAAAAATATCTGGTCTTTGCTTTTCGTTTCCAAGAAATTGATCTACGCTTCTCGCATAATTAAATTATTTCTGAAGCACTCAATTTAAGCATCCCGTTGAAAAAATAGATTATTATTTAAGTGTAATTTTAGGAACTGGTGATCCACTTAACGTGCGTTTCAATTTTACAGAAAGTTTCGATTGGCGTGGTATGGGACATTTATGTGCCGTAAGAGTTCCGACTGTTTTTCGTTACAGAACCAATATGTCCCATAAGTTTGTCTAATATAGTTTTAATAATTCTACTTTCTTGCAAGAACCAGCAAACGTTACTCAAGATAGCAGATCCAATTTATCTTATTGCAATCAACATATGAACAGATTGTTGGTTCTTCTCAGAAAGAGAAGCAAAACAATCCATGTTATTCAAAAGACAATTTTTTAAAGAACTTCTTTTGTTGCACAAATGTTGAGATTTTGGTTTAAAAATGAATCTAAATTCACATGTAAGATGCGAAAATGATTAAATATTCATTTCAGTTCGTATGCGGTATATATGTATATAGCGCCGCTTTTCAATCCATTTTTGTATTTTTCTGCAATAAAAAATGAGAGCACATGTTCTCAAAACTTCTTTCAACACAAGGAAGGTTCCCTGAAGAATTTGTTAAAACTCCATTTCCCCAATTTTCGAAAGGCTAACTAATACTTTTTGCATCAAACGACAATCCAATCAGAACTGCATTTTGTGTTAACAAAATTTAATAATTAATGTAATTTTCAATAGTATAAAACCAGCATTTGCCTCCAAAGTTTAATTGACTACATGAAAGTCACAATGCTTTTATATAATTGATTAATTATTGTTACTCATCTTATTGTATACTTCTAGGTTACTTTAGAATCATAACTATTGGCATCACCAATACCAAACTACAGATCGTATCTGAATCGCTTTTATTGCTGCTTTCAACAAATATTTCCAGCAGTCATCCCCTATTTATGTTTTTTAAAATAATTAATAGTTTTCAGCGAACTTATTTCCCGAAGAGACATACAATCTTCTTTCTGTCAAGTCTAATCACTCACAACTCGGAGTAAGTTTTCGTACTGGAAGTCATCAAATTAGTTGATTGAATCAATAAAACATACATAACTTTAATAATGTACCAGTGTTGTATATGTGTTGAAATTATTTTTCATTTATATATACGTCTAAAGTTGAAGTTCTTTTCAGAACAGTGTAAAAAAAAGTGTGCAACAAAAATTGCAAAATAGGTTACTGCTTTTCAAAAAGAGGAACAAACATCAGCATCGGTCTGGACGCGAACAGGAGAAATCAGGTATTTTCTTCTTTTGTTAAAAACACATAATTTTTATGAATGGAAAAAGTACTATTTTTTAAAAAATTGTATCAAACAATAAACACTTAAAAAAAGTGCTTTTCTTTATTTTTTGTTTTTTTTTTTAACCGGAATGCTTGTAATTTTCAGTTTGGATTTGTCGATTTACAGAAATTAAATGTGGTTTTTTAGCCGGAATGCTTGTAATTTTCAGTTTGGTTTTTGTCGATTTACAGAAGTTACTTGTCAATGATTTATGTTAGTCTCAATAAAGCCTTAGTAAAAAATAGTCTGCGTTCACCACATATCATTATTTTTCAATGCTCAAAAAACGAAATGAATCAAATCAGCTTTAGTATTCTAGTATTTAATCAGGAAACATAGAAAATCAAGGCGGAAAAAGTCTGCGTTAACCCATCGAATAAGACAATTCCCCGAAATATGACGCTGATAATATCTTTCATCTGTTATTAGATGGCATTTATTTGCGTCTGTGACTCTTACCTTCTTTGAGTAAAGTTTATACTGGAAAATCAGTGTTTTTATTGCAATGGAAAATAAACGAAAATAAATTCCTATTAACGAGAGAAAATCATAAAATTATGGAAGGATGGAACAATGTATAGAAAAGTTGTGAAGATTGTCTGAAGACAATATTCATCCATGCAACGGGTTGATTACAACCTTACATCAACAGGTGAGTTCTATTCAAACAGCGGTTTAAAAGTTCCGTCCGTCAAAGCTATCATGGAGAGAAACGGGAAGTATTCTGAGAATCGTGATAAATAAATTTGTCCTGATACCAACAAGAAAGTTCTTAAAAAGCTGGGTACCATGGACGATTGGCATGGCGAAAACCTTGGGATTCGAGCGAAAAATTCATCAACACAATATATGCAGCATAGAAATGCTGGGAAATATTCTCAGAGAAGAGTAGGAGAAAACTTCTTCCGAGGAGATAGCAAAGCACATTATTAATTCAATGCCTATGGATTTGGCCGAAGTTACTAAGAACAGAGAATACTCTACGCATTACTATTTGGCTGCATATTTCTAATGACTAGTAACTTTAAAACTCTTTTTAAATGAAAGACTTTTTCTGCGTTCATTTTGTATGTTTGTTTTACAATGAAGCAATTTCTCGAGAACTGTTAAAGCTAAATTAATAAAATTTTTCCCATGGCTTATATATGTGGAAATATATTCAAGGATATCTGGACATATTTTGTTTCTTTTTGGTATTTAAACAGTTCCAATTTATAATAGGTGACCACTGACTTTTTAAGTGTATATTGTAATATATATATAATAAGAAACATATATATATATATATATGCTCTTAGAAATATAAGAAATAACAGTGCGCATATATATATATGTATATATATATGCATACATATATACATAATATATGCATAAATATAATATATTATTAATATTATGCTATTTGTTAAAATTAATTTCCTTAAAACAATTGTTTTTTAAGGACGCAGCCAGCGGGCTTGCCAACGGAGTCACAACCAACGGAACAATGGTTAAAACCTTTCAGGCATATTTGCCACCTACCAATCGCACTTATTCCTGTGTTCATTGTCGCGCACACTTAGCTAGTCACGATGAACTAATATCAAAGGCAAGTAAATATTAAATGTTAGCACGATCAAAATCAATTAAATGGTTACAATGCTATTTTTACGTAGCTTTTTAGCAATGTAGTTTGTTGAAAAGTAATGCAAAGCTAAGCAAATATTAGAACTAAAATCTTTAGCTCCGTCCATTAAGACGACAATCATTCCGTCCGTATTCGCTAGAAATGCGAATGTATTTTTCACAAACAAAAGGGAAATCGTAAATGAACTGGAAGATATGATATAACACTGATAAGATTTTTATTTATTCATTTACTTATATTTGGATAGAAAATTATTAAGTAACAGTCTAAATTACAACTAAATTAGCATTACCTTCCCTTTTGTTCTTTTAAGCCTAATAAAAATATTAAACTCTCATCTAAACTCAAAAACAGCATAATGAATGTTTTCAGTTATGTATGATTTGTACTTATTCCACAGATTATAACTACTATTTTAACATTATTTGAAACAAATATAAACTTCCAATATCTAAAAATATTCAATATTTTTCCATTCCACTACATATTTTTCTCAATTATGTATTTATTTACTATGTATTTTTTTTCCTTATGGTTAAATATGATGAAATATAAACTACACAATTATAAGTTAATTACTCAGCTGAATATTCTCTGGCTACAGATGAAAGAATACCATATAAATAGTGATTAACTTTCCACCAAAGAAGAAGGTCTTTTTCATTATCAATAATGTCAAATATATATTCATTAATATTTTTGTTAATCAAATCTACCAGATTTGGAATTTGATTTTCCAATTCTCATTCGGTTTCACCAGAATGCATCATCATGTTAATAGTGTGACTTAACCCGTCTCTTAACCCGTTACGACATTTTTAAATAGTCGTAAAAGTCAATAACCCCGCAGCAAGAACCTTTGAAAATCGCAAAAATTACAAAACAATATCGCCCCCTATGCCTCGTGGTTCAAATGTTTCGGTCTATTTACGAAACAACGATGCATACTTGTTTGGAGAAGTTTATAGGCAGTCAGTTTCGAATGAGCTGTCGAGAAACATTGTGATCGCTAAAAAACTAGTCGTTGTGTACATCATACCATATTTACACACCATATTTTACAAAAATATCAATTTTATCAAAGAGTACCGCGATCATATTAAATTTGCGTTCAAAATTTTAAAAATTCAGTGTAATTCGCAAAAATGAAAGGGTTTAGAAATGATTAGCAAGATTATGAGAGTAGTGATGATGAGTTGGAATTTGATGCACATAATGAAAATATGAGAAATTTGATGCACGATGCAGTACCTGAAAATGACAGTGATAATAGTGACGAGTATATACAGTAGTAGTTCCTTCTAAGAGACGGAATGTACTAAGAATTGAAAGTGACGGAGAGAATAGCGAAGGTGATGATAAAGAAAATTTAGGACAGATAGAGGACTCCAGTAAAAGTGACGAATACGTTACAGAAAAGAACGATTTGCCTTTTACTTTCAATTTCAAAACAGCGCGAATGGTAGGACCACAAATATCTCAGAATGTAACAGAACCATTGGACTTTTTCAAATTATATTTCACTGACGTATTGATAGACCAAATTGTAAAAACGACGAATAAATATGCACAAATGAAAATACGTAACAAACAGTTGGCCAATAAATCTATTTGGCATTCGTGGGTGGACGTTACACATGCAGAATTTATGGCCTTCATCTGGGTAATTTTCAACATGGGAACAATGCCAATTGCAAGCATATCGGAATATTGGACAACGAGGATCAACAGTAAAATTCCTTTATACTCGGAGGTATTAAGCAGAGACCGATTCCGCACAAATTTTCTGAAAATCATTCGATTTTGCCCTATTATGGAAGCTTAACAACAGCAAATTTGGCAAAACCAAATCTTCTGGTTAGCTCTCGAATTCCATTAAAATTAGTTAAAAAACTTTTTAACAACATTTCGAGTGCTCAAGGTTATCATTTGTACACTGATCTATACTCTACAAGTATTCCGCTTGCTAATGAACTCCTCAAACTTAAGGTCCATTTAACGGGTACTATAATGCCAACTCGAAAGTACTTGCCAACTGCAATTTAAAACCGATATTTTCATCAAAATCGACTGGCTTAGAAGAATAATACATTGGTCCTCGCATGGAAAAGCAAGCGGGTTGTGACCTTTCTGAGCACCAGCGATACAGCATCCCTCCAACAGGTTACAGCGAGAACTGGCGATGGTGATGACATAATAAATGTACTGAAACCAATCGTGGCTATAAATTATACTAAGAAAATGATAGCAGTTGATCGCACAGACCAATATGCGGCGACGTATTATTTCCTTCGCAAATCTCTCAAATGGTAGAGAAAATTATTTTTTTGGAGTATGGAGATGTGCGTCATCAACGCATACATAATGTAGAAAATAACAAAACAAAAAACGAAAAGCCACTAACACTTAAATATTTGGTCGATCAGTTCGTAGGAAATTTCCGGCACAAAACACCATCTACACCCTCATCTGTGTCATTCGTAGACAATAAATTAAATAATCAGTTACATATAATTCGTTCAGGAGGCAAGAAAGACTGTGCAGTATGTTCCAACAGGAAAACTCCAGGGAAAAGGCGACAAACACACGTACTGTGATACATGTACTCGAAAGCCAGGACTTCATATTGGTGATTGTTTCGCAAAATACCATTCTTCAGAACATTACAGAGATTAAAAATATTATATTCTTACGTATGGTAAGTACTATTAAATATAACAAATAAGTTTCTAAAAATTCTGTGTGTTTTAATATCTAATCTAATTAATATATCTATATCTAATTAATATATTCTGTGTATAATTTTGTATGGAAAAGTAATTCGAAACGATAGAATTGCTCCGACCTACTGGTACTCCCACAAGCGAAATCTGCCAATCGCAAAGGGTTAATGATGCTGATTTCTCTGCAAGACTTGCGCTGGAGCTAATGTTTACCTTATCCTGATTAGTTATTCTAAGATGATTTTACTTTGAACATAAAAGGCATACGCAAGCTTAAGTCGTCATTTTCAATTAAATCTTTTCAAATCAATCATCTTTTCCAAGGCGGCCAGTACAGGATTATTACTTGCTTACCTTGATCCAAAATATTGCAATCTATAGAATGTTAAGTTTCTGCAGTATGTAGACTGTGAAGAATTAATTTATAAATATTCATACAAAAATGTTAGACATTAAGTTAATTAATAGTGTGTACCTGATTTTGTTACTACTGTTTCCTAACAGCATTAATATATTAACTAATAAGCCTATTAACTGTTAGCCCCGTATAACTGTTGTGTCAATCGAGCTTCGACGGGAGCGAACGCGGATCAGGACGCGACCGTTGTGATGAGGCTTGTGACTGTTAGTATTATCACTGATACTAGGAAGACAATCTCTTTTGCAAAGATCACAAACGAGACTGATTCCCACACCTTCAACGCGACTTACCATCAACGCAGGATAACGGGATATAGAATCGATTACAGAATAGGAAGGTGAAGCAAATAAGATAATGTAGCCTTTTGATAAACCTGTATAGAAGTAGTGCCGCTCTTCATGTCGTTTATTTATATAAGAGCAACTTACTTATAAAAACATCACTACATCCTAATCAACAAGCATATAGGATAAGAAATTGAAGATGTATCCCCTTGTACACTTTGGATAAACAAGTAGAATTGATCCATTTCTTGAAATTGAAGGTTAATTAGGCCCTTGTTAATTATAACTTATTTAATTGTTGCCACAATATGAGCAATAAATTAATAATTTATAGATTTCATCTCTGCTTAATGTAGGTTAACTTTCACTTTATTAAGAACGAAAAATTGTTTCGTATTATAATTTGATTTCGAAACTCGTAAGGCCGTACCTTATTCATATCGATACAATGTATATTCTTCACAAGTCTGAAGAAGAAACAGTGCTTCGGAACAGCGTAATGAGCTTTTAAATTAAATCACTAAAAAATTTGCAGATCATAAGAATTTTTCTTTGTTAACATATGGAAAATTAACTAAATGTTAATGAGAGCGCTTTGAATTTTCACTTCATCAATCGTTAGTTATAAGTTTATAATTTACCGAGAATCAACTGATATTTCTGGTTTTTGAAACCTAATTCTTTGATCTACCGCAGTTGTCAATTCAATTTATCCTGTCAGTTCTCCAATTATGTTTGAGGGAGAAATTGGAGATCTTTTGATGGATTCTTTGGAATGATTCTATAAAATTTCGAAGCATTGAAATCATTTGTTCAATAGGATATTCATTAATGTGCGTGTTAATTAGGTACAGTGGAGTGGTCATTATATCTTTCGACAGCACGATAATAGTATTGATATTGTGGATCAGCCCATCCAAGCAGTAGGGCCTATTTATTCTGAAGAAGTCCATTTCGAATTCAAATTCTGAGAAATGTAGATTTTCAACCAGGTCTGATCCCATTGTCGGTATTGCACTTTTGTGTGGAATTTTTGAAAATTTACTGACGCTGTTCAGAGACCTTTATTCATCTTTCATATGAATTCGGCCTTCACTCAAACATTAAGTATCTGTAGAATGTTCACTACAAGATCATATATTAAGCAAGGCCTGAAATGCACAGTACTTATAAGTTTTTCAGTGCCCTTAGATATTAATATAAAATCTACAACTCCGGCATTTAATCCCATTCACTACCAGTCAACTTCCTCACATGAAGTTCATATTGCTATAATGATTTAATATAAGTTTGATAAACTATTTTCAAAAATTTCTTTGTGTAGATAAAAGGCTTTAATGTTTTAGTTATTTTTTATGCTTGCTCATGAATTTCTATGTAATTCAAATTCCCCATTTTCTAGAATACTCATCACTTATTTCTAATCAACATTGAACTCTAATCATTTAGAATAATATACGCACAAAAATCGTTTAATAGATTTAATTTTGAAGATATGATACAATCATCATGACGTTGTGATGCGTGTTAGTACTATCAATGCCATAATCCGACGGACTTTTATCACAATTCATTTTCTGACGTTCACATAACTAACAAATAACAAATAATTTCTCAACATATGTTTCGATCGAACTGCAGTATTCAATCTCAATAATGGAGTACATAACAACAAAAATCGATCTTCTAATTAAGAAAACAGTTACATAGTATTCTATAACATATTTCTATATGCCCTATATTCCATATTTTCGAAATTTCTCTTTATTCATTTCAGTGCAATATTCTATTCTTATCAACTAAATATTATAATACAGGTACACAAAATATTCATTCATTTTATTTAAAATATTCTCTAACTAATCTCAAACGGGTTTTTAAACAACGACAAATCACAAAATAACAAGAATTTTCATTTGTGTGTATTTCAAATTCTAAATGTCAAATAATATTAATTACAAATTAATTCAAAATAATCATTCAAGTTTGTTAGAAATATACTAAAATACACAAAGCATGTAAACGTTTTCAATTATAATGGCGCTGGCGGCATGAATTTCCCAATCCACAAAATTTTTCCTTTCTCGCACAAAATTCACACAACATATGATGATGTGCACGCTGGAAAATCTAGTGATGCTATAATTGATCAAGTTTAGCTTTTTCTTGCAAAGGAAAATACGATCATCAGTCAACGTTGAACGAAAGCATGGTCACCCAACGCACTTTAGGCCTAGTCTCATTTGGAAATTTCTCAAAAACTGCACCGCAGCGGCATCTATTCTGCCAATTCGCGTGCACCGTGACACCACTATACCTAGAAAGGCATTGCCTAATGCTTAATTAGTTGCTTAAAGGTACAGTTCATCGCTAATCGGGTTGAACTCAACCGAACATATCGCACAACCAAAAGGTGGATGCTTCGAATGTACCCGTACGATACTAGAGGAAACCAGCAATAATGTTACAGATCATACCTACAAATGGCAAACATTACAGACTTAAAAATCGTTTTATTTTTCATTCAAAGTGGGTACGGTCTTAACATGTTGCGATTTAACTCTTATATTTATGCCTTATTGTTGTTAAACGATATTACTTACGATATTATTACGATATAGTCGTGTCCGCTTTATGATGAAGAAAGTAGATTTTTGGTATGTAGGTTTTTATTAAAGTTTTAGTAGCACAGCAATTCTAATCATGCAACCCACAGTTCTTCCAAGCTTCCAATCATAAAAGCTTTTCTTGCAAAGAACCGCTATTAGAAAAGTTAAAGAGCCACGATTAAAAATACATTTAGAAAGAGTAGAATATGTTTTTTTAAATGTGAAGCGCAACGAAACGGGATATTTCTATATAGACACGTAGGTGAAAGTTTTGAAAGTTTCATCAATAACAGGTCCAAAGTTTGATTTCATTTCATTGATTTAGTTTAAAAAATGTAGTGCAATTCATTTAGAGGGTTTAATTTAGTTTCAAATGAAAAAAAATAAACATAACATGGTGTCGTTTTTGCATCAAATTCCTCATCAACAAAGTGCAATACGCAAGGTGTGAAGATCTAAACAAACATTGCGGTAAAACGGGCGAACGTCAAATTTGGTTGTCTACTGTAGATTAAAGCTACATAACAAAAATATTTCGCTAGGGAGAAAACTGCAGCATTACGGATTACGAGAGCCTTGTATTCAGGTCCTGCGGATGCTCGAAACGTTTTATTGCCAAACCAAGACTCCTTATCAAAAGAATGGATAAGGAAGGCGATATGCACTTCATACTAATCTTTAGTAAACACTTTCAGCTTCCACACTTGATAGGTAAAATCGTGAAGTAAAAGTAAAATCCTTATGAATTGCATCAACAGATGGGCGAATTATTATCGTATGATGATCGTGATATTTACACTATAAAGCTGTTAACAAATATCTAGTTTTTTCGATTCTATGTATTCATATATGCCTTATTACCATATTTTAGTTAAGTAAAAAAAATTTTAAATTACGAAAAAAAAATAAATGATATATTAATTGAAAACATTGTGTTGTTTTCGATAATCATTTGCATACGATAGCGCTAATACATACATCAAATACATCTTTCACATTTAATTCCGAAAAGAAAACTTGAAAGCGATTGCGCAATTTTTGACTCTTGTAAAGCTTTTTGTTTCGCCCCTTCTATAGCATCGTCCGTTTCAATTGAAATTTCGTTTTCTTTAATCACTTTATTAACTAGAAATGTAATCTTCGATATTATCATATTCTTCAAAGCTTATTGGATTGAATATCAAACGGTTGAAAATTGCAGATGTTTCTCTGGTTACAAAATATCAAGGAACGCTAGATCTTTACAAACGCCTCAATCTACTTAGAACATCTATTGCTTCGTTTTGGCATCTTTCCTTTAATTTCTTGGATCTTTAGAATCCTCAGAACAGCGGCGATTTGCTAGATACACCCTGTCCTCATTGCGCAAGCTTGCTTAGTTAAGCTTAAGGGTCCAGCTTTTATGATCGAAACTTGCACAAATTTCCAAATGTGATTGGAAGGCTTCATTTTCGAAGCAACTTCAACAACGATTTTACCAAAAAACACGCTTTTGGATGCCGTTGACCACCGACAGTTAAAAAAAACTTCCATTGTAGTTTCGTGCATTGGCACGTAAAAATATTTTTAATAATAATAATAATACATTGAAATTTATTTCTTTTTCTTCAGATAGAGGAGGAGGGTGCTTACATTCCTTTCAAGTTTTGAGGCTTCATTTTAAGATATTTGTACCATAATTCGTCACCTGCTGGGTAGTACTAGCTAGCTAGGTAGCTGCTGGTGCATCAGTGAAGCCTACTTATTTTGCATACAAAATGCATTCTAATTTCTTTCTCCAGTCTTCTTTCCACTTTGGGGATCATTAACTTGTTATATTTATATTTATATTTATCGAACGTTAAACGTCACTCTCGGTTGTTTTTTACGTTTGATCTCTCGTAAGTTTTTGTCATAGGTGGTCTGCTCTCGTAATTGACAAACGGCGATGGTGTTTCGTCCTCGATGCTTGGATTTAGCATATACGCGGGTTTCAATCTGTCGATAGAAATTTGTGTTTTGCCTTCCATAAGAATTTTGAAGACCTTGGACGTTCGCTCCAGTACGGGAAATCGACTAACGTATGGTTGCTGTAAAGACTTTTTACCGCATCGACTCGTACAAAGACGTGGCTGCATGTAGCTGAATCCTAAAAAATGAAGATGTTGCTATTTCGGTGATGATGAACTGGTGTTGGTCGCAGTCGTCTCGTGTCATGTCTGAATTTGGACACAAATTTTGATGGGTCGCTCGTGCAGTTCGAATCGTCAATAAAATCGCCTGGGATTCTAAGTGTAGTACTATATATCATTTCTGCTGCAGTACACTCAATATCTTCTTTATATGCCGTCCGAAGTCCGAGAAGAACTGTTGGCAGTGCCTGAAGCCAATTTTCATCATCATGACACATCAGTGCTGCCTTTAGTGATCGATGAAAACGTTCCCACTCCCATTTGCAGAAGGATGATATGCCGTCGATTTCAGCCGATTATTTTTGTTAGCGAACCGAACAACATAGATTCGAATTGAGCGCCGCGATCCGTTGTCATAATGCTTGGTGCACCAAATCGTACTAGCCAATGATGGTAGAAATTCGTAGCAACAGATTCTGCGGTGATTTCAGTGATGGGTATGGCTTCCGCCCGTCTAGAGAAACGATCTATCATCGAACGAATATATTTATTTCCGTTGACAATTGGCAGTGGTCCAACCAAATCAATGTGGATGTGGTCGAATCTCTTATCGGGAGCAGTGAACTGTAGTGGAAAACTTGTAACGTGCCTGCTGACTTTCGAACGTTGGCATTGGATGCATGACTTCGCCCAATTTACGATGTCTTTGTGCATTTTAGGCCTAACGAATTTTTCACGCAACAAACGGCTCGTTACCTTTGCACTTGGATGCGGCAGGTGATGCACTGAGTATATATCACACCATAAATATTCTCCATTCATTTGCAACCTTTGTAAATCCAACGATGTGTCCGAATGCAATAGACTTTGTAGATCACTTTCCTTTCGTTGTTCTGCTACTACGTCTGCCATGTCGATTACTTTTGCTGTTACTGCCTCAAGTCGCGATAACGTGTCAGCTACCGTATTTGTTTCGCCTTTAACATGGTGTATATCCGTCGTAAATTGGGAAATATACTCCAGTTGGCGCATTTGGCGCGGTGATGCTTTTGAATATTTTTGCAGAAAAGCATAGCACAGTGGCTTGTGGTCCGTTCGTATCACGAAGTCATGTTCTTCTACTCTGTCACGAAAGTATTTGATGGCCGAGTAGATTGCCAAAAGTTCTTTGTCGTTCACGCTATAGTTTCGTTGCGCGTCGCTGAATTTTTTGAGAAGAATCCTTGTGGTAGCCATTCTCCGTCGACGAACTGAATACTGCTCCCATCGCAAAATCAGAATCGTCTGTTGTTATGACCAGCTTAGCATTTTTAACAGGATGTTTGATACTTGCTGCTGCTGCTAACAACTGCTTGCTCTTTTCGAAAGCATTTACAGCTGCTGATGTCCAGTTTACAGGCCTTCTATCGTTTTTCGCGAATCAAGCAAGAATTCATTGAGGGGTGCCAGTACTTCAGCGGCATTCTTCAGGAACTTTCGATAGAAATTCACCATTCCAAGGTATCTTGGGAGATTTTGTATTGTCGATGGTTTTTCACATTCCAAAATGGCATAGAATTTTCCTGGAAATGGTCTGATTCCGTCACTACTGACTAAAAATCCCAAGTAGTGCACTTCCGCTTTTCCAAGATTGCACTCGACACGTTTATTTATATGCCGTGTACCTTCAATCAGCTGAACACTTCATACAAATGTTTACGGTGCCTCTGCTGAGCTGGATGCTATGAGGATGTCGTCTAAGTATCCAAAACAAGAATCCAATCCAGATAGAACGATGTCGATGTACCTTTGGAACGTCTGAGCCGCATTGCGAAGTCCAAAAGGCATCGTCAGGAATTCAAAAAGACCGAAGGGAGTAATGACCGCTGTCTTTTCTATGTCTTCTTCAGCAATTGGCACCTGATGGAACGCACGTACCAAGTCGATGGTTGAAAACACTGTCTCCGCCTGCAGATTGTGGTTAAAATCCTCCATTCCTGCAACTGGATACCGATCTGGTATTATCATCGCGTTGAGCCTCCTGTAGTCACCACATGGCCTCCATTCTCCCGATTTTTTCGGGACCAAATGGAGTGGACTAGCCCAAGGGCCACTTGACGGACGACATATTCCGGTTTCCACCATATACTCAAACACAGCTTTTGCGGATTGGTATTTATCCTGCGGTAATCTTCGTACTCGCTCCGCGATCGGTAGACCGTTTGTTAGTATATGATTTTGAAGTGTTACTTTTTTTGCTGGTGGTGACATGTCAGAACTCGTTAATTCTGGAAATTTAACGAGGATATCGTGGTATGGTAATTGCCGATTTACCGTTGTTAGTTCGTCAGAGTTCCGATCGCTTCGAGGTTCGTCTTTCCGTCCACTAGCCGTTGCCGCTTGAGATCGACGAGTAGATTAAAATGCTGCAGGAAATCAGCTCCAAGTATGGTCCACTGCTGCTATGCAAAAACGCCACTTAAAAATTTGTCGCAATCCGAAGTCGAGTGAAGGGATCTGCTCTCCGAACGTGGCAATGGTCGTTCCATTTGCTGCATATAACTTCCGCTCCCCTTGGTGTTTTTTCCTTGGCTCGGGATTACTTATATCTCTGCTCCTGTATCCACCAGAAATCGTAGCCCTGTTTGCCTGTCGGTGATTAATAAACGGCTCTTTTGCCAGAGGACCTCATCGCTGACCGCATTTGACGATGAGGGCTTTAGTTTCCCTGCTGGGAAAATTGACATGGTGGACGGCAGTTTTTCACCTTTTTCCCAAATTTTCTGTGGTAATAACAAAAGCTATTATCCTTGCCTTTATTTATCAATGATTGGGATCGTAAACGCTGGCGATTGCGCGAAGAAGATTGATTTTTGGGGCGCGAACCTTGGCTACGTGTGCTCGCTACTAATCGATAGAGTCGGTTTAAAATTTCCAGAAGCAGCGGGTCCGAATTTGCTACGGGAACCTGCGAAGTCGAAGCTATTACTGTTCGAGACGCATTGAATTCTTCCACGATTTTGCCCGCCATTTCCAGGAGATTCGTAATCTCCTTTTCGGTCGAGACGGACATGATGGCTCGAACGTGGACTGGTAAACGCCATATCCACAAGACACGTACCGCATCCTCCGGGAGCGGTGAGCCTGCCAAGTTCTGCATCTGGCGAACTAGACTAGACTAACTATCTAGCTCTGCCAGAACTTGCGTTAGCTGCTGCTGAGGAGACACGGCGAATCGAGCAATCAGCTGCGTTTTGAGCTCTTCGTATTTATCCACCGTCGGTGGATTTTTCACTACCTCCGCGACTTGTTTTAGGGTGGTTATGTCGAGGGACGCCACCTCCGTGTTAAATTTGGCTGTGTCTGAATACACTCTACAGTGTCCAAATGTCGCTTCCGTTTGGCAAAACCAGAGTTCTACTTGTGACTCCCAAAATGGCGGTAACTTCACATCGCGCACAGATTCTAAACGAGGGGCTTCATTTCTAGGCCACAAATCACGCGCGAGTTTTAACGCATTTTTTTGGCGTTTCCATGTTGCTTCTTTCGCTTGGCGTTAATTGTTCGCCATTTTTGTCACCAATTGTCGGGATGATAAACTTGTTATACTTCCATTAATACACACAAATTAATGTAAACCACTAATTTATTAAAACAGTATATACAAATAACGTTAAACACAAATTTGTAAGAGATCGACAACTCGAGGACTGATCTCAACGATGGTCGGAGGAAGAAGAAAGAATTGCATCGTCTTCATTGCGATTTTCGCGCAGCGGGGGCGTGCTCTTGAACTTGCTGTTATTTGGGCTTGCCATACGGATTCGCTACATCACCAGTGAACAGCGCCAACTTACGGCGGAAACGGGCATTCAAAGAAGTTCATATTATTTATTATAAGAGAAAGCGGAGTGCCAAGAGTGAAAATTCAAAAACATAGCCTTGCGCAACTCTGCTTAAAAATAAAAGGGAAAAACCGCGTAGAGGGTTAGAGGAGCTAACCATGCTCATACATATTTAGCCGTTCATACATGAAGAGCGCATTCTAAGGTAGGCTCGGATTGAGGACGAATTAATGCTACGGCTACACTCCCTCGAAGATTTATTCAAGAAAGGGATGAAGAATCAAGACCCGCAACCGCAATACGAAATAAAGAAACAATTGCGAAGAAGAATACCATACAAACTATCTCAGAAAAAATCCTTTCCCAGAAAATGTTGGAGACACAAACGATGGTCAAAATTATTATGCAGCGCTGGACGGATTGCAAGAGGAAATGGAAGTTGAAGAAAGTATTAAAGGTACTTCTAATAAAGACAACATTAATTTTATTCAGTAAATAAAAATAACGAGACGAAACCAACTGGCAGCTCTGCTGATTCCTCTGAGAAATCCACCAATAATATTCACGCAGAAAAAGTTCCGCTAAAAGTGGGGAAGTGGCACCGGGATATTTGTTAGAAGACCCTTTCGCTTCCAAAATATGGATAAAGTCGAATTTAAAAACTTTGAATTTCTTGAAGTGTCCGTTATCAATATGTTATACGGAAGATCATTTGTTGTAACTGATGGAAATCTGACGACAATGCGCGACTTCAAGGTCTTGAATGGTCTACAAAAGGGTACAGTTATTGCGCCTGTGCTCTTCTCAATATTCATTCGCAAACGATTAAATGGCTTTGATTTTAATGTCTCACCAACGCGATCATTGGTAGCTTTTGCTGATGATCTGATCATCTAAACAGCAGACTGACAGGCTCCAATAGTCCAGAACAATCGTCAAAAAATGTTTGTTGATGTGCAGCTCTATACCAATAGTTGGTGAATGAAAATTAAAGCAGAAGTGTGAAACAGTTTTGATTCGGAAAACGCTGCAGGGGAGCCAGCCAAGACCTGAAATGTAATTGGAATGATTCCACATTATGGCTGGCGAGGGTAGTTCAGAAAGGGTTCCAGATAAATCCTGTGTGATACCTTGGTGTTCATCTCGATCAACACCTCTACTATACTAATCATGTCAAAATGATGCTGAGTAAAGCACAAAAAGTAGTCATGGTCCTTCGTCGACTCACATTCTTAAAAAGGTCAAAGTTATCGATTACAAGACCCTTGTTAGTCCAATTTTGATATATAGATGTCAGATCTGGTACAACCAGAGTGCAAGTACAATGGAAACATTACGAGTTTTCAAAAGGAAATGTATTCGAAACACCATATGTCGAATAGGAAGGTTTATCAAACTGCTATAGTGGCGAGAGTCGATATCTTCATATTGAGACTTCTTCGGAATCATATCGCTAGATCTGTAATTGTGAGTGAAAATCCCAGATTTTACTACAGATGAGTATATTGCGACTTGCATCGCTACTGGTTTTGTTCCTCCAGAAGCATTTATGTATTTAGATGTGAATCGACATGTTTTTGATTCTGGCGGCGCACATAGGGGTATTTTACTGATCTAGCCGGTCAAAATTATTTATTTAGTTTTTTTTACTCCAGGGACTTGCCCTGGTTAACTATAAGCCATTTTTTCTTTTTAATGAATAATGACTCAAAATATTGGGGGGAAAATATAATAAAATATATTTTAGTAATTTATAACTTCAATATGTATTATGTAAAATTTATGTTACTATAATGATGATGAGCCTCATGGTTCTTCATCATACTCACCATTTTCAGTGCCTCCAGAAACGTCCTCCAAACCAGAATCTGAGTCTCTTTCAGAGTCAGGTACAGCAGGAATCATCAAAGCAATTGCTTCTTTCGTGAATGGCAACGTTCTTTTTTTGGAGGTTGGTCTCATTCCAGTGATCAGTGGGTCAGAAATGAGTAATAATCTATTTATAATATCAGTGTTACACTGAATTACACAGAATGATCTCGCGAAATTCGGCCTGTACAGCCGGAAATGTTGATTCCGTGCCTCAGCGGCTTCTTCCGAGAGCAATCCAATTGGCAACAATGCCTTGTCTATGACAGCAGCACCATGCACCAGGATCTTGTGCATCGTAGGTATCATAGGATGCCACAGATACAAACTTATATAAAGTTTTGCAGTGTCTAGGCAATAATCTGCAAACTTGTCTAAATTGGCTTTGTGACCACTTGATATGACTTCAAGGATGACGTTGAGTCGGTAAATGGAATTATAATCAACTCCAGTTATTTCTGCAGCTAAGTCAGGATTGGAAAAAAATCTTCTACTTGTGTTACCATCATTGGTATTTCCAAACCCGGCTTTGGGTACATCCACTATTAGACCAGTTTCACGTCTAAATTCCTCTTGAATAATTTTTCTTCTCTCCTTAATAATAGCTTTGTTAACATTAGATCTTAGCTGCCACAGTGAGTTTGTATGAGAGGTGCGATAATCCGAATGAAAGTGCGTCTGCATGAACATCTCTTTTGATAGTTAAATCGTTGAGTTTTTTGGATGGTGCTCCACAAATGTAGCACCTCATTGTTGACGTGGTCTGTGTGGCAGCATTACATACTTTTGCGTCTACCATTGTAAGCATCATAGTATGTTTTACAGAATATGACTTTTGTTCTAGTAAAAATGTTGTTTTTTGTAGGGCGTTAATGACATTTTCCACATACTAAATTTCTTCTTGGGTTATATCCACATTTTTTTAACTAATCTGGTTCTAATAAGACGACAACATCGCGATGAGGATGGGGTTGGATTTTGCCATACTATTTTGGTACCACATACCAAACGAAGTGGTACAAAGCTACTTTGTCAAATGTTTCTATCTGCGGCGTCCTTTTCCATCTTTTGTTTGATTTGTGCCTGCTGTGATCCATCAGAGCTTAACATATTAAATGGTATTGATGGTCGACCCGACTTTTAGACTGCGCTCTCGGTATTTCGAATGTATTTTTTAGCCATTCGTCATTATTATGAAGAAATCGAGCTTCCGTTTTATCAGCTTTTTTTCACCTTTGTTTAAATACCGACTTAATATGCGAAAACTTGTGCTTCAACGCCTTGAATTCATCTTCAGAATAGTTTTCGCTGGATAAAATCCAATTTTCCAAGTAATTTAATTTTTAATTTTTCTTCAAATTAGGCAAATTTTGCTCTTTCATTTTATCAGAAAGTGATCTACGGATCACTACTCTAACACGAGTGACCAGGTGACCCTGAAACCAAATAATTACCAATGTAACATAGTGTAAAATCCAAATAAAATTTTTAATTTTTTTTTACTGTCTTGGTCTGTCACCTCTGGTAAAAAGGCGACGGCGGGTATGGACCGCTAATTAGGCCATAATAATTTTATATAAACTATAAACTGTCGCTATCAATTAATATTATAACCGGTAAGAAACCGAAAATTCACCAAAAACTTTTTCAAAATTAAAATTGGGTTGGAAATTTTAAGAATTTTAAACTATATTTTCAAACGTCAAATAACAATATCCTTTCAAAAAAATACAGTATAATATTTTAACAATATGCGTTCTTACCTCCTTGACCCATATCCATAACAATATTTTAAAAGAAGTCAATATTCACGAAAATATTTAACTTTTTGTCAGATACTATCACACGTAGGAAACGCATAAGATACGTGCAGTTGAAGCGATGACTAACTTCCGACAAAACAAGCGCGCAGGTGCATCCGATAAGAGACCGGGACGGGTTGTCTATTGTTCTCTACTCATTCAATAACTATAGGAATCAGTTTTTTTGTACCTGCGACAATTTCTTATAAATTGGTTTATGACCAACTAGATCAGCAAAATACCCCTTTGTGCGGCGTCACAATTATATATCACACCGATAAGATGATAAAATATCCTCCGAATTTGAGTACTCGGACCAACGATTCCAATTTAGATACTCATTTGCTAAATTCGATGAGGCTGGTCAGGCTGAGATGGAGCCCTCTAGGTATTGGTGGCTGAATCATAACGTCTAAATCATTCGTGTTTATATACTCTTTTTGTACTTTTCGTTACTTGACTTTTAAGTTTTAGCTCATGGTAGAAAAATTAAAAATTAGGCATAGGTTTCAATATTTATTATAGGTATATGTTATTAATTTAGGCTAAGAATATTGTCAGCATTACAATAGTATGACAAATTGTTTCGATTGAATTGGATTAGAATTAGGTTATAATATATTAGTCGTAAGATTAAAGTTAACTGTTGTATTAACATTATAATTGATTTTTGAATAGTAATAATTTTTAATTAAATTAAATTTGATATTGTTTTTCCTTTCCTTATTAAATGATAATGTTAAAATTTAGAAACCATTTGGGCCATTAAGTTATTTCGTATTTTTGTTGTTTAGAATGAGTATTATATTCTTAAAAAATTTACAACGATTAATATTAAATAAAGCGCTTTTGACTTTGACTGACTTTCGGAAAAAGTTGAATGGAATTATTTAGAATACTCCAATATGAAATTTTAACATAATATTATTGGAGAGGGTTACTTTCGAAAATCGATTTTTGAAGTTGCAAAACTAGACAGCCCTGTTAATCACACAGAAACAGCATTGAATATTTGTTCAGAGTAGTAATTCATAGAATTGAAGAATCGGTTTTTTATCCGAGCGTGCAGCAAAGACAAAGTGGGTCATTTTTTGGTTATATATCAATAATTTAGAATGTTCTTGTCATTTTCAGTCCTTTCAAGGGAGCCAAGGTAGAGCTTATTTATTCAATTCAGTGTGAGTATTGATTCCGTCTGCTTTATTTCATTTTTTTTTTTTTTTCAAATAAAAAGGGTATAAATTCATTCAATTCAATAGGGTAAATGTAGCTTGTGGACAAGCTGAAGAGCGAATACTTTTAACAGGGCTTCATGCAGTCGCTGATATTTACTGCGAATGTTGCAAAACCCCTCTAGGTTGGAAATATGTAAGCAAACGACACCGTAAGAATTATTAGTATAAAATAATATATAGCAATAATTATTTTTTAAGGAGCACGCATTCGAATCAAGTCAGAAATATAAAGAAGGCAAATATATCATCGAATTAGCTCATATGATCAAAGAAAATGGCTGGGATTGATATGCTTTTATGAACTGGTAACAGCGATCTAAAGATGGATTCAAAGCAAGCGTTAAAGATTGTTTTATCAAACGCGTTGATATTTTTGACCGCCTAATCGTTCGAAGATGTTATAACTCTTTTCATCTTTTAACATTCGTCTTATTTCAAATTAGTTTGTTTTAAAAACTATTTGAAGAAACAAAAACCTGTTTAATGTAGTATTTGTAAATAGTCTTCAAATGTAAGATTATTATAATATTGTAGATCTTGATCTTAACACACACGGGCTTATTTACTTTACATAATATAAAAATTGATTAAAACAATTTTTCATTTTCTTACAAAGTGATAAGTTTTTTGACAAAACTAAACTTTTTATTTTCTTGATTTTTCAAGTTCACTTTTATTAAAAAGAGCAAAAACGCACACATCCAAACTTTGAATGTTAATTATTATTACAATTTATTTCACGTTCATATAAATAGAATAAAAATATAATCGTAATCAATTTTGGTACCAAAATATGGGAGTTTGTAATACCTTTTGTAATATGTTAGTATTCAATGATGTGTCTTAAATATTTATGAAATTAAAAATAAATACACCAATGAATTCGCTCTAACATTGAACGCACGTTAAGACCAGTAGCCAGAGAGTCATGCATCTAAACTACAAATACTCGTACTTTTGCTATCCAGCATTTATAATATACAAAGGATCAAAATTACACGTTTAAAATAATAATAAATGCATAATCATATGCATCAATAAATTTAATCAAGGTGAGCTTTCTTTCTTATTTCCACAAAAAACAAATCAAACTATTCATTCATTCAAGCTATTCATTCATTTTTTTTTCTTTATCTACATTGATTGGCTGAATATTCGGAAATTTGCAATTAAATGATTTTTACGTATTGGAACAAGTCATTCTCACTATAATTTTCAAATATCACCCACGAAAAATACATAAATAAGAGCCGATATTAAATATTGGTAAGTCTAAAAAGTATTGAGGATTTTTTTGCCATTTTTCTATTGAATATTTCTTTTATTTAGTATATGAACTTTTGCCATTTTTTTGGTAGAGCCATTATTCCATCTGTGTAGAACTTCTGTGGTTTAACGGCGAAAACCTTGGCCAAGTGATTTTCACAGTCCCCTTTTTGAAGTGAATTTCTTTTCATTAAGGAAATTTTGCAGAGACCGAAACAAATGGTAGTCTGATGGTGCAAGGTCTGGACTATACGGTGAATGCATCAAGACATCCCAGCCAAGCTCTGTCAATTTTTGCCGGGTGATTAAAGATGTGTATGGTCTGGCATAGTCATGATGGAAGACAACACCCTGTCTATTGATGAATTCTGGCCGATTTTTTTGAATTGCTTGTTGCAATTTGGTTGATTGCTGACAGTACAGAGCCGAATTCAGTGTTTGGGCAGGTTCTAGCGCCTCATGATAACCAATTCCCCTCCAATCCCACCATACACACAGCATAACCTTATTTGGTGTCAATCCTGGCTTTGAAGTCGTTTGTGTGGATTCACTTTTTTTGTTGACAATGATTTTTTTCGAACGACATTCTCGTATCTCACCAATTTTTCATCGTCCGTAATGATTTCCTTCAAAAATGGCTCGATTTCGTTGCGTTTTATTAGCATTTCGCAAATGGAAATTCGGTCTTTGCGTTAATTCATGCGGCACCCAAACCTTGAGTTTCTTTGTGTATCCAGCCTTTCGCAAATGGGTCAAAACTGTTTGGTGATGGATATTCAGTTCCTTAGCAATGTCATGGCTGCTTATGTGTCGGTCTTCTTCAATTTTTTTGTAAGATTTCATCGAGTTTTCCAGTGATTGGTCGACCTGAATCCAAATTTCTCGAACGAAAGGGAGCGAACCATCTCTTTGCTAAGGCTTTTGATCAAGTATCTTGACCGTAGATACCACAAATTTTTTCAAGAGCCTGCGACGCATTCTCACTTTGATCGTAGAGATATTGTAAAATATAAAGATTTTTTCAGAAATTTCACTCATTTTTAAATGAATATAACTTTTGACACGAATGACGAAATGCAAAACCGTCCATATGAAAATTCAAGAATGGGATGTCAACTTCCAAACGCAGTTTGACTCAATCTGATTAGTATTGCCCGATATATGACAACGAACACCATCCAGTGACAAAAAAGGTTAAATACTTTTTATACTACCCAATATTTAAATTTCGATGTACTAATTAAATTAGAAAATAGATGGAAGAGTATCAGTACGAAGAATTCAAAAGTATCTTCAGGTATCGATTTGGTTTAGAAAAGTTTAATATTCTAATCACGTTATAAATACCAATGCACTTTTCAATTTATTTTTGTTTTATCTTTCTATTTTTCCTACTGAGCCCACTGAAAAAGTTTTCTATTCAGTTTCCTAAAGTGCCACCAGTAGTCCTTCACGGCGTTGAGTAACTAACTTAATTAACAGTCCGCCACAATACTATAGCACATAGCACACATTTTAATGATTTCAGGGAAAACCGAGTATTTATTATTTAAATTGATAAAATTATTTAAATTGAGTATATAAAATATTTAGTTCATAAGGGTTGAGTTAAACTGCAAAATATGATTGACATCCTGTAATTACATTATAATGTCCCAAGACTTTTTATTGATGACCTGTTTAAAGTGTTGCAAGTTAATTTAAAAGCATAACATTCTTAGAAAGAGGATCTGAGAATTTGAAAAATAATTAAATTAAACGAAATCGATTCAAAACTAACTACCCTAACTAAAAAATGATTGGAAAAACATCCTATGTGTCGATTTATTTTCATCTTTTAGTAATTTATTCATTTCGTTATTAATCTAAATGACACCATTAGCATCTAAACTGCAAGTTATTCCTTTAATGATCGTCGCTAATCCATTTATTAGACCACGTTTCATACACCTTCCAGGTATTATTACAAAAAGTTTGTTACCGACTTCCTTGAGTTTATTTTCGGTTATTCTGAAAAGTCGATTAGTTCTGTTCTTTTCAAAAGTTTGGAGTGAGCTCGAAGCTTTCTTTATATTATCTTCGTATTTATTTAATTATCTATCTTTATGTATTAGATTGTGATAGAACGTACACAACCCTGCATTTACAATTTCTATTTATAGTAATCCGTTTTCAGTCGATGGATCCTGTATTACCATCTTCTGTCCGAGTATTGCTATTATTGGCCTGAAATTTACGTTTATGAATTGGTTTGGTTTTTATATGTTATAATTGTGAAGTGATTGTCTTTTTTAAATCTATGTTTCGTAAATCTGCGGGTAAGTTTATTGCGTCTGCACCCCTTCCTGAAGAGTATAAACCCTTCGTTCTGAGTTTCGGGACCATCTCTATTTTTATTTAGTTTTCTGAATTTTCTTTGTCTTTGTTCATCTCTATGTACTTTAATTTCTGCTTGTAATTTAGTTTAGAATTCTCTAATTTGTTCTAAATATTCGCGTTTGCTAGTGGTTTGCTATTGTGATTAAATTTATATGTTCTCCCATAAATAAGTTCAAATGGTGTCTATCTGATTGCCTGCATTATTGTAAGTGGCAATTACTGCATTTAATATATTTGTGGGACCCTAATCTAGTTTCGTTCAATGCCAAGTGGAATCTTTTCACCCGGGGTTACTTCTAGTTTGTTGGAATAAGGTCGTATAATGATTCATTCTTTATTGTTTACAGAAATCTTTGGATATTGAAGAAGTGAACTCTGTACCTTGATCAGGTACAACGGTAATAATATTTTCTGGAATTCCATGGAGGCTAATAAAATGTTTTTATTAATATGCAGTTAATATGCAAGCATCAGCAAATTTTGAAAATTTGTCAACGATTATGCAAACGTAATGTTTGTCTATTGTGTTGATGTCTGTATGTATGATCTCAAGTAGTTTTTTTGGTTCGTCGGGAGATTGCAATTTTGGTTTATGTGGGCGTCTGTCGTTTTGAAGTGTTTGGCACTGCTCAAGTTTTTGACGCTTTGTGTGATTAAGCTTTCATATGAGAAAAATATTTTATGAGGTTGTTATTTAGAGAGATGATGGTGGTTAGAGATGGTTATTTTTCTGGTGATACTCATTGATTAGGTCTTCTTAGATCTTCTTCGTCGCTTTAAGCAATGACTTTCACTATTGGTGTACATCTCATTAGTCTGAGATTGTTGGATGTGGAAAAGTGTTTCTTGGTATATTTTAAAGATCTCACCTGTGCCATAAATGGCAGTAAGACGATTCGAAGAAACGAAACTTTTGTATAACTCACCAAAATTTTGCTCTGAAAACATTTGGATAGTACGGTGTTTTTTATTTCTCTATTTCTACCCTCTAATGGAGCACAGTGTTCCTTTGATTTGGGTATTCGACTTAAGGCATCCGTATTGGAATTTTTTACGCCCTGTTTGTATACTACTTCGAAGTCGAATTCCTCTAACTTTAACCTCCAACATACTGAGGGGTTCATGATACGTTACTATTTCTAATTTACAGACAAAAAAATACGGTAGGAAATATTTAGTGGCCCAGTATGAACAAGCTCTTTTTAGTGTGGAATAGTATACTTCCGAATCCGTTAGTGTTATAGAAGTATAACAGATTGTTTTATGGCTACCAACAGGTCACTGCGATAAAACGGCACCAAGAGGAAAGTTGCTAGCGTCTGTTGTCAGCACAAAACGTTTGTTGAAGTTCGGGTCTGTGAGAATGGGTTTGCCCATCAGGATATTTCTGCGATCGTTGGAAGATTTTATATACTGTGTTGTAAATTCGATTTTCCTTCCTTTTTTTAGGGATTGAGGATTTGGAAGTTTAGCGAAATTTTGAATGAATTTTTGATAATATCCAAATAATACAGGGTTTTCCAATAAGAGGTTTCATTTTGAATAGCCCGCTATTCGGGCAGTTGTCACTTTTGAAGCTGTCATCTTTTGACATTTGACAAGTAAAAACTACGCCATTACTAAAAATGGAACGATACACGCTTCAACAACGCATTGAAATTGTAAAAATTCACTACAAAAATGGTGAAAATTTTGCAGTCACAGTTCGCAAAACTAAAGCACTTTTGGGTCGTCGTGAAGCACCACGAAAAATACATAAATAAGAGCCGATATTAAATATTGGTAAGTCTAAAAAGTATTGAGGATTTTTTTGCCATTTTTCTATTGAATATTTCTTTTATTTAGTATATGAACTTTTGCCATTTTTTTGGTAGAGCCATTATTCCATCTGTGTAGAACTTCTGTGGTTTAACGGCGAAAACCTTGGCCAAGTGATTTTCACAGTCCCCTTTTTGAAGTGAATTTCTTTTCATTAAGGAAATTTTGCAGAGACCGAAACAAATGGTAGTCTGATGGTGCAAGGTCTGGACTATACGGTGAATGCATCAAGACATCCCAGCCAAGCTCTGTCAATTTTTGCCGGGTGATTAAAGATGTGTATGGTCTGGCATAGTCATGATGGAAGACAACACCCTGTCTATTGATGAATTCTGGCCGATTTTTTTGAATTGCTTGTTGCAATTTGGTTGATTGCTGACAGTACAGAGCCGAATTCAGTGTTTGGGCAGGTTCTAGCGCCTCATGATAACCAATTCCCCTCCAATCCCACCATACACACAGCATAACCTTATTTGGTGTCAATCCTGGCTTTGAAGTCGTTTGTGTGGATTCACTTTTTTTGTTGACAATGATTTTTTTCGAACGACATTCTCGTATCTCACCAATTTTTCATCGTCCGTAATGATTTCCTTCAAAAATGGCTCGATTTCGTTGCGTTTTATTAGCATTTCGCAAATGGAAATTCGGTCTTTGCGTTAATTCATGCGGCACCCAAACCTTGAGTTTCTTTGTGTATCCAGCCTTTCGCAAATGGGTCAAAACTGTTTGGTGATGGATATTCAGTTCCTTAGCAATGTCATGGCTGCTTATGTGTCGGTCTTCTTCAATTTTTTTGTAAGATTTCATCGAGTTTTCCAGTGATTGGTCGACCTGAATCCAAATTTCTCGAACGAAAGGGAGCGAACCATCTCTTTGCTAAGGCTTTTGATCAAGTATCTTGACCGTAGATACCACAAATTTTTTCAAGAGCCTGCGACGCATTCTCACTTTGATCGTAGAGATATTGTAAAATATAAAGATTTTTTCAGAAATTTCACTCATTTTTAAATGAATATAACTTTTGACACGAATGACGAAATGCAAAACCGTCCATATGAAAATTCAAGAATGGGATGTCAACTTCCAAACGCAGTTTGACTCAATCTGATTAGTATTGCCCGATATATGACAACGAACACCATCCAGTGACAAAAAAGGTTAAATACTTTTTATACTACCCAATATTTAAATTTCGATGTACTAATTAAATTAGAAAATAGATGGAAGAGTATCAGTACGAAGAATTCAAAAGTATCTTCAGGTATCGATTTGGTTTAGAAAAGTTTAATATTCTAATCACGTTATAAATACCAATGCACTTTTCAATTTATTTTTGTTTTATCTTTCTATTTTTCCTACTGAGCCCACTGAAAAAGTTTTCTATTCAGTTTCCTAAAGTGCCACCAGTAGTCCTTCACGGCGTTGAGTAACTAACTTAATTAACAGTCCGCCACAATACTATAGCACATAGCACACATTTTAATGATTTCAGGGAAAACCGAGTATTTATTATTTAAATTGATAAAATTATTTAAATTGAGTATATAAAATATTTAGTTCATAAGGGTTGAGTTAAACTGCAAAATATGATTGACATCCTGTAATTACATTATAATGTCCCAAGACTTTTTATTGATGACCTGTTTAAAGTGTTGCAAGTTAATTTAAAAGCATAACATTCTTAGAAAGAGGATCTGAGAATTTGAAAAATAATTAAATTAAACGAAATCGATTCAAAACTAACTACCCTAACTAAAAAATGATTGGAAAAACATCCTATGTGTCGATTTATTTTCATCTTTTAGTAATTTATTCATTTCGTTATTAATCTAAATGACACCATTAGCATCTAAACTGCAAGTTATTCCTTTAATGATCGTCGCTAATCCATTTATTAGACCACGTTTCATACACCTTCCAGGTATTATTACAAAAAGTTTGTTACCGACTTCCTTGAGTTTATTTTCGGTTATTCTGAAAAGTCGATTAGTTCTGTTCTTTTCAAAAGTTTGGAGTGAGCTCGAAGCTTTCTTTATATTATCTTCGTATTTATTTAATTATCTATCTTTATGTATTAGATTGTGATAGAACGTACACAACCCTGCATTTACAATTTCTATTTATAGTAATCCGTTTTCAGTCGATGGATCCTGTATTACCATCTTCTGTCCGAGTATTGCTATTATTGGCCTGAAATTTACGTTTATGAATTGGTTTGGTTTTTATATGTTATAATTGTGAAGTGATTGTCTTTTTTAAATCTATGTTTCGTAAATCTGCGGGTAAGTTTATTGCGTCTGCACCCCTTCCTGAAGAGTATAAACCCTTCGTTCTGAGTTTCGGGACCATCTCTATTTTTATTTAGTTTTCTGAATTTTCTTTGTCTTTGTTCATCTCTATGTACTTTAATTTCTGCTTGTAATTTAGTTTAGAATTCTCTAATTTGTTCTAAATATTCGCGTTTGCTAGTGGTTTGCTATTGTGATTAAATTTATATGTTCTCCCATAAATAAGTTCAAATGGTGTCTATCTGATTGCCTGCATTATTGTAAGTGGCAATTACTGCATTTAATATATTTGTGGGACCCTAATCTAGTTTCGTTCAATGCCAAGTGGAATCTTTTCACCCGGGGTTACTTCTAGTTTGTTGGAATAAGGTCGTATAATGATTCATTCTTTATTGTTTACAGAAATCTTTGGATATTGAAGAAGTGAACTCTGTACCTTGATCAGGTACAACGGTAATAATATTTTCTGGAATTCCATGGAGGCTAATAAAATGTTTTTATTAATATGCAGTTAATATGCAAGCATCAGCAAATTTTGAAAATTTGTCAACGATTATGCAAACGTAATGTTTGTCTATTGTGTTGATGTCTGTATGTATGATCTCAAGTAGTTTTTTTGGTTCGTCGGGAGATTGCAATTTTGGTTTATGTGGGCGTCTGTCGTTTTGAAGTGTTTGGCACTGCTCAAGTTTTTGACGCTTTGTGTGATTAAGCTTTCATATGAGAAAAATATTTTATGAGGTTGTTATTTAGAGAGATGATGGTGGTTAGAGATGGTTATTTTTCTGGTGATACTCATTGATTAGGTCTTCTTAGATCTTCTTCGTCGCTTTAAGCAATGACTTTCACTATTGGTGTACATCTCATTAGTCTGAGATTGTTGGATGTGGAAAAGTGTTTCTTGGTATATTTTAAAGATCTCACCTGTGCCATAAATGGCAGTAAGACGATTCGAAGAAACGAAACTTTTGTATAACTCACCAAAATTTTGCTCTGAAAACATTTGGATAGTACGGTGTTTTTTATTTCTCTATTTCTACCCTCTAATGGAGCACAGTGTTCCTTTGATTTGGGTATTCGACTTAAGGCATCCGTATTGGAATTTTTTACGCCCTGTTTGTATACTACTTCGAAGTCGAATTCCTCTAACTTTAACCTCCAACATACTGAGGGGTTCATGATACGTTACTATTTCTAATTTACAGACAAAAAAATACGGTAGGAAATATTTAGTGGCCCAGTATGAACAAGCTCTTTTTAGTGTGGAATAGTATACTTCCGAATCCGTTAGTGTTATAGAAGTATAACAGATTGTTTTATGGCTACCAACAGGTCACTGCGATAAAACGGCACCAAGAGGAAAGTTGCTAGCGTCTGTTGTCAGCACAAAACGTTTGTTGAAGTTCGGGTCTGTGAGAATGGGTTTGCCCATCAGGATATTTCTGCGATCGTTGGAAGATTTTATATACTGTGTTGTAAATTCGATTTTCCTTCCTTTTTTTAGGGATTGAGGATTTGGAAGTTTAGCGAAATTTTGAATGAATTTTTGATAATATCCAAATAATACAGGGTTTTCCAATAAGAGGTTTCATTTTGAATAGCCCGCTATTCGGGCAGTTGTCACTTTTGAAGCTGTCATCTTTTGACATTTGACAAGTAAAAACTACGCCATTACTAAAAATGGAACGATACACGCTTCAACAACGCATTGAAATTGTAAAAATTCACTACAAAAATGGTGAAAATTTTGCAGTCACAGTTCGCAAAACTAAAGCACTTTTGGGTCGTCGTGAAGCACCTTCTCGGCCGGCAATAGTGAAACTGGTGGAAAAATTTGAGCTCTTGGGACAAGTTAGTGATGTGAAGAATCGAAACCGTGTGCGTCGCTCAAGAACAACTGAGAATATTGCTGCTGTAGCCCATAGTTTTGACGAAAACCCAGGTTTGTCGATTCCTCGTCGATCTTTGGAATTAGGCATTCCACAAACGACATTACACCGTATTTTGCATAAAAACTTATGTCTTAAGGCTTTTCAGTTAACACAAGAACTCAAGCCGGTCGATCACCAGCAACGTCGTATCTTCGCTGATTGGGTCCTTGAAATGCATCAAAATGATCCAGATTTTCATCGAAAAATCATCTTCAGTGATGAGGCCCATTTTCACCTCGGAGGCTACGTTAATAAGCAGAATTGTCGAATTTGGGGCTCGGAAAATCCAAGAATTATTGTTGAAAAGCCTCTCCATCCTCAACGTGTCACTGTTTGGTGCGGTCTTTGGGCTGGCGGTGTGATTGGACCTTACTTATTCGAAAATGAGGCTGGCGCAACTGTTACGGTGAATGGATTGCGCTACCGAGCTATGATTAATGATTTTTTATGGCCGAAATTGAAAGATATTGATGTGGACGACGTTTATTTTCAACAAGACGGCGCTACGTGCCATACAAGCAACGAAACCATCGCAATTTTGCAAGAAAAGTTTCCTGACCGTGTTATTTCTCGAAAAGGTGATCACAATTGGCCACCGAGATCTTGTGATTTAACACCTTTAGACTTTTTTCTTTGGGGCCACGTGAAAGATAAGGTCTATGCCAATGCTCCACAATCGATTCAAGACCTTAACGATGGAATTCGTGAAGTTATCGAGGACATACAGCCGCAAATGTGCGAATTAGTCATGGAAAATTTCATGAAAAGGATATGGTGCTGCAAGCGCAGCCGTGGAGGCCATTTGAATGATATCATTTTCCATTGTTAATGGCATACCTTCCTCTTTACAAAAAAATAAACATCCATTGATTTCTTTTAAAAAATACTCGTTTTTTTGAATATTAAAATGAAACCTCTTATTGGAAAACCCTTTACAAGGAATGAATCTCTTTCGGAGTTTTTGGTAATAGGAAGTTCAAGATTGCTTTTATTTTATCGGGATTTGGTTTGATTCCTTCTATTGTGATCAAATGACCTAAAAAAGCTATTTCTTTCATAAGGAACTCTAATTTATTGAGTTGCACCTTAAGATTTCACGTAACCTGCCATTAAACTTTTTCGGTTCGGAGATTCTCAATAGACGTTATCCACACGTTTGAATATAAAGGATTCGTTTTTAGTCCGAATGGCATTAGCACGTTCTCATAGTGCCCTCCTTTGACTGTAAAGTCTGTTTTGCAAATATCTCTTGGGGTCCATTTCGATCTGGTGGAAACAACTAGCCAGATCTAGGGTCGATGCACCTCCCCAATTTATCAAGGATGTCGTTTATAAATTTATCAAGGATATATATCGCTGATTATTTTCCCGTTTAGCTTGCGATAGTCTATGACTTTTCTCCACTTTTGTTACCCATTAGCAGTTCATCATTTCTGGAAAGATTTTCAACCATAAGAGGTTGTTCAAGGAGTAGTATGTGGTCAGCTTGCGACAAGTTTAATACTTTCACCAATGTATGTCAATCATGGGCTGCGTGAATCCTTCCTGATATTAATAAATTTGGATGTGGTATGAATGGTTTGAGTATATGTCCCCATTTACAACATCAACAGCTAGTATTGCTATTAATTTCGACTGAGATGTTATAATATATTTAGGCGACATCACATTTGGTTCTATTCCCAACAGACCCTCAAAATTTGCATAAAATCCAAACACCAAAAACTTTACAGAACCGGGTTGGTTTAATTCCGCAAAGTTTGGTAGTATAACTATTTGTTCAACCAGATGTTTTGCGAGGACAGTGTAAATTATAACCGGATCAATTTTCTTTATGTGTAAGTGGTTCACATATTCTGGGTTTATGATGGATGAAGATGCGCCCGTGTCAATCAAAAATTTAACGGTAGTCCGAAAGGCGATGAAATATGCACGTAGGAAAGTATGTTGTTACGTCGTGATGATTCCATAAATTGTGAAGGAGTGAAATATTAAATGTTTGTTTTGCTCCAGAGCAATTATATGCAATGGGCTGTTCACCGATCTTAAAAAGGTCTTTCGATACAAATCCCGGTGATCCTGTTGCTCAAAGGAGTTGTTTTGGTTGGTTTTATTGTGGTTGAATACCTTTTACTTTTCCTGAGGATATATTCGGTATGGAGAGGTTGGGTATTGCATATATTGGTGGCCGTACTTGGAAATTTTGATTGAAACCTTGGAAAGTGTGACTACACCCTTGCCTTTGCGTTTTTTGATTGAAAGGATAACTATTAAGCTATGGTCTACACATTTTAGTGTAGACCAAGGTTTGCAAACATTGGTTGTTGTAAGGCAAAATTGTATTGTCTATACGTCTGTGCAAATGTTTGGTATGAGAAATTATAGTATGGTATGGTATGAGGGCTTAGCTAAGGCATTTTAGGTAGAATAAGTTGCCTATTCAAAAATTTAAGAAGTCAGTGTAGAAAATTTGGTTTTGGCGTACTAAATGATTTTGCATTTAGTATTTGCTTAGGAGTTTCAGACTTTGAGTAGAAAATGTTTCGTTCTTTAATGCAAAAGGCATAAAGATCAGCCAAAGATCCAGGTTTCATCGCCCGTATAGTGGTCCAAAAGGTTTCCTTTAGACCACTTAAAAATGTATTAAGGTACATTTTCAAAAATGTATTAAGGCACATTTTTGAAAATAGAGCCCTTATTGCATCTATCACATTATTTAAACTTGAATTTTGCATTTAGTATTTGCTTAGGAGTTTCAGACTTAGAATAAAAGATATTTGGTTCTTTAATGCAAAAAGCAAGCGTATCAGCCAAAGATCCGGGTTTCATTGCCGGTATAGTTGGCCAAAAGGTTCCTTTAGACCACTTAAAAATGTATTAAGGCACATTTCTGAAAAAAGATCCGTTTTTGCATCTATCGCAGTTTGATTTTTCTCATGAATGCTAACATGATTATTTAAACTTGCGAGTAACTTGCCCAACTTCACTATATAATTTTTGTATCAAACCGGTACTGTGTTTTGAATTATGTAAGTCTTTAATAAAATAAATTTAATTTCTTCTGTTCTCATCGTCCAGAATTAAATCTTCTTTAATACGATCAAAATCTAGTTCAGTTATGTACATATTTAATATTTCGTTCGCTTCACCTACAATTGCATTTCTGATTACCCTTAGCCTGAGCTGCCCGTAGGGTGTGCCACTAGCTACTTGGATAAGGATAAGAATCTCATCAACGTTGTAAACGAAATCGAAGAGCAATCTAGGATGACCATCATATTTCGGCAAATCGATCATACAGCCTGGTATTATAAGAGATTTAAATAAATATATAGGCGTGATAGTGGTTTCGCTAGTACTGGGATTTGCCATATTGAAAGTACTTAATTTATTTCTTTTTATTACGTTATAACGCGATTGAATTCAGTCACTAGTTTGATCTTTTATTATTATTTTTTGGTAAATTGTGACATGATTGGGTTAAATCACTTGTTTTATCTCTTATTGATATGCTACTTAACGATGCGTACATTTTATCAAAATTTTGAAGAATTGTTGACCGAAATAACAACTCACTCATCTCAGTAGAAGTTTTAAGTAAACCACACTGAACTATTAAAATTATCACCAATTTATTATAAATTTGAATTATTTTCACTAAGTTCTCTAATGTTATTGTTAAAAAAACGATAAATGTAACTTGTTATCAATACAACCATCTTTAAAATGCTCAGCAATAATTATTTCGACAGTCAGTCGCCGGGAAAATCGAAACCCAAATATCCCATCATAGTTACATAAATAAGCAAATCGTTTTAGAACACAACTTAAGTTTGTAATTTTAAACCGAAATAAAAAAATTTAAATCACTGTATAAGTTTGCAAGGATACCGTTCCTCTGATTATACAGGAGTAATATTTTAAATGACAACACAGGATAAGTTTTATTACTATTTATTTTATTTCATTTCGTGTGAAGTTACGTACACGGTTCTATCTTGACTCTCTCACAAAACATCTCTAAAGGTCTTTTATACTTTTATTTCGATGCACAATTCCATTTGATCAGCATAATTTTATCTTAAGAGCACAATTTCTGTTTATAATATTTAATTCTTTCCAAGTCTTTGTTTACATTTTAGTCTTTTATTGGTTTGGCAAATTGTGCTGACTCCATGGTTTTTGTTCTTGTGGTCGAAGTTGGTTCTAACATAACACACAACGTGCAGATTACCGATCCTTTGATCTTGGTTTTATTGCACCTATGTACTTGGGATGCTGTGAGGTATGTACGCATAGGCGTTACTAAATATCAACATTAGCAACATACAGTTAAAGCACACACATGGGTCGTGATAGTATAGGGTTTAGGCTTAGGAGAAACTTTTTTGAAAGGAAGAGACATGTATCCAAAATATTTGACTTCCATGAATGCTAGCGCTATTTGTTTCCAAATGTCCATAGGTGTCGTGCGACGATTTTCGCTCGTCATTGGAGCTCGGAAAATTCAAACCGTGGGGGATATTCACTCGTGAATAACCGGTGTTTTTCCGATAAAAACGGTTTTAGAATTTTACATTCGACGAACTTTTTTATTCTCCGCCCTTACTTTTGCAACTTCGCCAATTGAAGATTTTTTTAAAAAAGAAGTAACTCGCTGTACTTCTTTTTCAAAAAAAAACAACAAAGTTTTATACTTTATCATTTAGAAGCTAATTTCTAACTCAACTGAACAGTACTTTGAGCAGAGATTTTATGTACAATAATGTGCTCACTGCAACTCTAATTACACTAAATATTATTACCCTTTTGATGCACGATATATACAATCTAATTGGGAACATAAATCATTGTTATAATTGTAGATTTTTCATTGTTTTTTCCCGTATCCGATAGTTTTGTCGCGGACTGTAAAGCCCTTCACAAATTTACGTTCACAATGTTCAATCCTCTGTTTTTTGGGTTGGGGGGGGGGGGATGTGAAGGCAATTTACGTCCGGAGTGTGGGACTCCTAGCAGCGCATGCTACCAGACTACTCACTAAACACCCCCCCTGTCAAGAGACTCTAGCCTGGAACCGTTTGACACATTACTTCGGGCTAGGCCTCTTTTTACTTCGCCCTAGGGCGCCGTCAGCCTAGAGAAATCTCCCCTCAGCGGAAGGGGGCAGGATGGAGGAGGACTGCTGGAAAGGAGACCCTCTAGACCCCGCGCCCAAGGTTATCCATAGTACATTTTTTGGCAGTAAGTATTGCCCGAGAGTAATGTGCCACACAGGTCCATTTGTCGAAACTTTTCAGCATTTCTCCGACCAGATTGTCTGGAGAAAGCTCTCCCATCACCTCCAGTCGTGCAGTCTGTGGACCGTGATTTACCAATCTTGTGCAAGTAAGACTGAAAATACCCATGCCCGCTAAGAAGCTGGGTAAGGTAATAATCAGTCTCACCGTGCCTTCGATTTAGCCACGATCCCACGTCCCCTATAAGGCGGGCAGTCCAGCGGCCATTAGAGTCGCCTTCCCAGTACTGTTGCCACTCGAGTATTGTGCGGTGCCTCTCCTCTCGGTTGACAGCATATCTTGAACCCTCCACTTTTCGGTCATAAATTCTCCATTGCTCTCTAGCAAGGAGGGCGATGGGTATCACTCCTGTGATCACCAACACCGCCGACTCAGAGACAGTGTGGTATGCAGACGCAACCCGCAAAGCTCCTCGTCTCTGTAGCTGGGCCGAGCGCTTTCGGTACAGTTCCTTACTGAGAGCTCCGGCCAAAACCTCAGAGCCGTACAGTAGCACAGACTGTACAGCATTCATGAGAAGTCGGCGTTTGCTCGGTGTGGGCCCACCGATACTGCACATTAGTCGACTTAAAGCTGAGACGCCTATCGCGGCCTTTTTCGCCGTTGCCCTGATCTGTTCCGAAAAGCTCATTTTGGAATCGATCAATAGTCCCAAATATTTTATTGTAAGTTTAGACTCAACAGTCGCATCTCCGATCTGAACAGGAATTACCGTGTGAATTCTTTCCTTCGTGAGAATGACCACCTCGGTTTTCTCTAGAATGTTCAATCCTCTAAAGGAAAGGAATCTGCACAGCAAAAATATGAAGGATTCTTTCAATGTAATTTGCCATAATCTTATTCATCAATACTGAAGCATAGCAAGAGTCTCTCGGATAAGGGATTTCGAACCTTTTAAAACAGTATGGCCTAAAATTTCAAGTGTGGTAATGCGGCTTGAATGCTTTAGCTCAAAAAGCTCAAAAGCCGATTGCAAACGTGAATTTTATTTCGGAATATTTACAAGGAATCTTTAGAAACCCATCACAAAATCATGCTTTGTGAACAACCATAGTTGATGAATTATCGTGCATAGAACAGTTACTAAGTTTACTGGTTTAATGCTTAGACATACGCATCGCATGCAAAATAATTCGGGTAATTTACTGCTTCCAAATATTAGATGTATCATGCAACTTAGCATGTGATTAGAACCGACAAGTTCTACTAAGTTTGAATACAGCATATCATTTAAAAATGCAAACATATAGCCAAAAATACTAAATTTTATGAAATAAAAAGTAATAAATACGACTTATATGTGATGTGTATAATAATAGTCGATCAACGAATGTTGATACTGCTGTCAACGGTCCTTTTGAACCCAAAACATTACGAAGTAATATAAGAGCAAGTTATTATAGCAATTTTAAGAGCGAATTGCATATCTACTAGTTGAAATAACGATCACTAAAAAGATGTCTACGACCATCTTTTGTGAACTTCAGATAAACTTAAATTAAAATTCAGTGGATATTGTTCCTTATGCAGTGGATACTTAAAAACTTCAAGCATTTACCCCACACTATTATGTTCTTTGCATTCTAGAAAAATTCCTTAGTAACATGTACAGAAGGACGAAAAATGTTAAAACATTGGTAGAATCTTATCAAGGACCATTGATTGTATACATTGATTGTTATGAGATATTATAAATTGTCTTGAACGAATTCGAAAATTAATTTTGGAAGTGAAAGTACTAGGGTCAAGTGGGGGACAGTGTAACAAGGGACACAGTATAACATCAAGGTTAGCTCTGTCTTGTTCTTATTTGTCATGGCAACTCTTTCCGTGTTTTGACAACCTTATGTGCCGCCATCTTAATCAAGTGTCATCGGACTTCGAATTGCCGACTTAACGGAATAGTCATAGAATTTATGTTTTGTGGAAAAAAAATGTGAAAAAGTTAACTACTGAAGTTTTGTTCTTGTTGGAAAACTAATAATATCTGGTAAGTAAATATATGTTTCATTTAATCTTTAATTACTTGGTGTTTAAATAAAAAACAAAGTGAATTGCAATTTCTAACCTATAAATTTTTATTCATTTTTACTTTTAAACAATAAGGTGTGGGGTACAGTGTAACATGTTATAGTGTGCCCCTTTTAACATCTTTTTTTTTTCGAGGTGTGCTCGGAGTAATAAGATGGTTCGGAATCGGAGAAGGAAGACGGAAATTGGTCTACACGATGCTAATGATATGAAAGAAGCAATAGAGTTGGTTGAAAATGGATTACCCTTGAGAAAAGCAGCCGAAAGAAAGAACGTAAATTATGGCACTTTATATCGTTATGTTAAAAAAAAAAGATCTGTTCAGCCGAGGAAACTGAAAATCTGCGGTTGACTCCTAATTACGCGGTTAATAAAGTTTTTTCAAATGATCAAGAATCAGCATTAAAAAAATATCTTATAACGTGCTCAAAAATGTGCTACGGTCTTGACACGACTGAAACTAGAAAACTAGCTTATGAAATGGGTACATACCACAAGCTAAAGATGCCAGCATCTTGGGAAGCTAAAAAAATCGCAGGAAAAGATTGGTTGGATGGGTTTCGAAAAAGGAATCCAGATTTAACTTTGCGCAAACCAGAAGCCTGTAGCCTTTCAAGAGCTACATCGTTTAACCGGTATAATGTTGAAATGTTTTATAACAATTTGGAAGAGGTAATGAAAAGGTGTCCTAGTTTTGGCGACGGTACTAGACTATTTTGTCTTGATGAAACTGGTACGACGACAGTACAAAAACCAAAAAGAGTTTTGGCATTAAAAGGATCAAAACAGCTCAATAAAGTAACAAGTAGTGAACGAGGAACCCTTGTGACAACATGCTGCGCAGTTTCTGCCACAGGCAATGCCCTGCCACCGGCGATGGTATTTCCTCGGAAAATCTCCCATGTTCAAGGGCGCCCCTATTGGTACATTGGGCATAGCGCAACCTACGGGCTGGATGAACACCGAGTTGTTCCCTCAGGTTATAAAGCATTTTGTAAAAGTAACTGGAAGCTCAAAAACAAACCCATCGCTTTTTATACTTGATAATCACGATAGTCACTTAGCTCTGGAGGCTTTGAACATAGCTAAAGAAAACGGCATGACTCTGCTTACCATTCCGCCTCATTCCAGCCATAAATTACAGCCACTCGATGTGTCAGTGTTTGGTCCTTTACAGAATTATTACAACGCCGCAATAGATTCATGGCTTTTGCGTCATCCGGGAGTACCTGTGACGATATACAATATTGCAGAACTACTCGGTGAAGCATTTGAAAAAGCAATGACACCCATAAACATAAAATCGGGTTTTAGGAAAACCGGCATATTTCCTTTTGACAGGAACATTTTCACCAGTGAAGATTTTATGCCAAGCGAGATTACAAACAGACCTTTAGAATCTTCAGCTTCATTATTACTGCAACATGAACAGACCTTGATGCAGGAAAATGAGCAATCTCTAAACCGGCCTTCGACATCTAAAAACTCTGAAGAACAGAACGAACAGCTCTCAAATCAAAATACGGCGCCTGAAACTTTGTCATCGCTTCAACAAAATTTCGAAGAAACACAGAAAGTCAGTGATCCGATGAAGCAGCAAGAAAATTTAAGCTTAAGAATAAATGATGTTAATATAATGGAAGACATTTTAGCCAGCCCAATTGAATGCAGAGAATATCCAAAGGCTGGTCCCAGACTCTCTAAAAAAGGAAGAAAAAGAGGGAAAAGTTGTATCGCTACCGATACACCAATTAAACAAGAATTCGAAGAAGCAGCCAAAGAAAGAGAAAACCAAAAGCGTAAAAAGAAAACTCCAAATGAGGGAAATATAAAAATAAAGAGAAAACCAAAGAGAGTCGAAAAAGTTACCAAGGTTTTATTTGCTAGTTCTGAGGAAGGCTCCGAAAATTTAGATGAAGATTCAGATATTGTATCTAGCGGTTCAGATGATATCCCTCTTTGTTTGTTGAAAACTCCAGAAAAAGATGATTTTGTAGTTGTAAAATTTATGGGAAAAAAGACAAAGCATTATATAGGAAAATTATTGACGAATAATGAGTTAGATGAATATGATGTCAGTTATCTACGCAAAAGTAGTAAAGTTGATAATGTCTTTTATTTTCCTTTAGAACCGGATCTTGCTATTGTCAAACAGGATGATATTGAGCTTATATTGCCATTACCTAAAATGAAAAAACAAACGAAACGTCAGGCAGACTTCTATTCATTCCCAGAAAAAATTCTAAGGCAGTTTAATCTATGTTAAGAAAAGATTTTTCATAATATTATATTTTTTTATGTTTGTTTTTGATTGCCAAAAATATGTTTAGATCATAATTGAAGTTAAAGGATGTTATATTTTTGTTGCTTTTTTTATTTGTATGTTTATTGATGTTGTTTAGTTCACTGTTATAGTGTACCCCATCTTGTTATACTGTACCCCTATAGCTGTTAAACTGTACCCCACCCCTGGGGCATACTATAACAAAATTGTGATCTCAGAAAACTAAAAAAAAATTGTTTCTATGTATAATTTTGATATTATTTCAAACCTAATATGGAGGTAAAGACTGTTGATTTTAAGGTAAAAAATAAGGAGACATTACAATAAACGGTTTTATTTATAAAAAGAAAAATAACTTTTTTGTTACACTGTCCCCCACTTGACCCTACTGTTGGTGTTAAGGAAGTGCCATTTATTGCGAAAAAAAATAAGTGGAAATAAATAGAAAAGTTGAAGTCTGAATTTTCTGAAAGTGAAAATTTAACGTGAAAAAATGAAGAAATTCATACTATGAAAGCTATGAATAATACAAACATATATATGACTGGTTTAAATGAAAAAAAATTAGCTTAAGAAACGAATTAAGACAATATAGATTTTTTTTATCTACCTACATTATCTCTCAGCCACGAACAAAATTAAGCACGAAATTAAAATAGCACGAGCAAACCCAATCTATTCTAAAATGCGAAGAAATGAAAAGACAGATAAATACAAAAAAAATTAATGCAATATTGGAGCAAATCATAAACTCATAATCCCCTTGTAGTAGTTGTTGCGAAGTAGATGGATAATTCCGGTTAAAAGAAATGGAGACTAGCTTTTAACTATTGGAAGCCAAATGCAGGTAATAAATGACAAATTCCCAATTCGAAACATCGATGGAACCCTCGTAAAATTAAAACGAGCCCAAAATTTTGCAACATTGGATTGAACAAAGGATTTAATCAACTTCGTATGACAATCAGATATTAAGAAAACAGTAACAAGACTTTACAAATTTACGAGAATGCCATTTGGATTAAAAAACGTGCCACCTACATTCCAGACATTAATCAATAATGTTTTAGAACATTATATTATTAAAATATGTTCAGTTCAAAATATGTTCAGATGACATTTGAAATAGGATAAATCATTAAAAAAATTCTTATTATTTTCCATTTTGAACAGACAGCTGTGTTGAGGGCGATATGGTCCCTTCTTCAGTATTATAAGAATAAGAACTTTTTTAATTTTTTATCAAGATCTCAAACACCCGAATCAACGATTAGAAATAGGATACATCGATAGAAGAATATGTTGATAATGTTCAAATGGTCTTCAACAAACTTGAAAGACCAAATTTAAAATTACAAGTCGACAAATGTGTTCTTTAAATAGGAACAAAGTTTTTGGGGCATACTTTCAGAACAGGGGGTATCAAAACCAAGTGTTGATAAAACCGAAAAAGTATTCCAGGTGAGAATTCCTAAAAATTAAAGTAATAAAAGCCTTCTTGGGTTAAATGGGGTATTGTAGCAAGTTCATAAAGTAATAAGCTTAAGAGACACAGTCAATACAAAATTCACACACAAAGAGCAGAAACTAAATTTGAAAAACTGTGATTATTTTGGAGTTGTTGAGAAGCTGTAAAGGACAATCTATTGCCTACCTAAGTGGAACATTAAATGACCATGAAAAAATAGGCTTTAAGTGAGAAAAATATTAGCCATAGTTTATTTTGCATAAAAATGGCAAATTAAATTAGCGGCATAAAGGTAAATCGGAAAATAAATTCAAAACAAATAGCAGAAACATCAAAACAGATTATTTTACCATTACAGATCATCACATAAATGTAAATAAAACAAAAGACTTCATTAAAAAGAGATTACGTGGTAAAAAAAATTGGAATATACAGTGAATTTAATAGAACTAAGTACTAAATAAAAAATTGACAAAAGTATGCAAGATAGTTAAAGAAAACGAAGATGAACTTATTGAAATTACAAAAGATTATCATAAAAAAAAACAGGAAATTCATGTATAAAGGAAGTTCATTTATAATTCATGCAGGATTAAGAAGTTGTGTTCCAAAATTGAAAAAATACTGCAGACATGAGACCTGTTAATAATTTTAGCAACTACAGGACGATCTTATCTTATTATCAAGGATGGAGATTTCTTAATCGATTTTTCTAGAAGGAATATATTAAACTAACGGTTTAGAATTGCATATCACAAAACCACATTTCCATACAGGCAACGCAGATATAGGAAAGTTTCATAAAAACATAACCACGCAAAGATGAGAACTAGGTGTAGCAGATTGATAGATATATATTTTTATAGATATTTAGACACCAATGTTATCTTTCCCTTATCTACATAGAGGAATAAAATATAGAGAGGCCCTACATGAGCGTACATGAGCGTCCGAAGTTTTAAACTTATCGTTTTTCCCCTCATCAGCTGTGAAATGTTCCTCAATCGTGCCTGGAGTATAGCAACGTATTTTGAAATAAATTCCTTTCGTACTTAAATATCAATGATCGCAGAAACATTAGATGATTAGATTAGCATTTAATGTTATAGTATACTATCTAATAAAGAAATGAGTAGAGCAAAAAGATATGAAATTTCTTTAAAAAAAAAACATAATAAACATAAAAACACATAACTAATAACAGCTGAAAATTATGTTGAATCTTAATGTTATTGTGGATTGCATATTTTCCCGTAATAATTGGACGTAATTTGCCGAAAGAAGTTTTTGTGCTTTCAAAAATGTGTTTTCTTACTACATGAGAAATAAAATTTCCAAAATATTTGAAGATTAATTCATGAATTGCAAAATTTATACTTATATTCTCGTTTCGCTAGTCTTCTGTCATGTTCGTGTTGTTAATCGTCAGCCAGTTAACTGTAAACATAGAAATGCACTAAGTATTAAAGCAATAGTCATACTTGTATATTCGTTTTGAAAATTTGAATTTGAAACCAAATTTTCTCGACAAATTGTAAAATTGACTCCTTGAATGATAAATATAAATATCACATACACAATTATTTAGCATTTGCGTAACAAATTAACCATATTTAGAACATTAAATATCAAATTTGGTATTTTAGCACACCTGCTTAGCTAAGTGTACACTTGTTATAAGTTGAGAATAGAATTTTCCGCATGTTCATTCGGCTCCGAGAAAATTTACCCGGTATTGACCATTTGTCAAATTGATTTTTGTGGAACACAAATAGTTTGTTGTTCGCAGCAACAATTTGAAGATTTGTGTTTAATTCGGGTATTTAATTCCGAATTTTTTGAAGTGGAATAGTTCCGCCGGAGTATAAAAGAGTGAACCCTAAAATAAGTACACATAGTGACAGTGTTATAGGAAAAAAGCATAATAAACTTGAAATGAAGTTCGTGGTGTTCAATTGTGAAAACTATTCGTGTTCGCCGCCGATGGGAATATCTTTTCATAGGTAAGTTGACAACCATTGGTTTCGTTCATCTGGTTTTACTTTTTGCGTGCTAATGCACGCTTTATTAGCGGCCAAATCCAATTTCCGTTATTTTTGAGCCATTTCGCTTTCTGGCGCTCATCCCGAGGAAACCTGTGTGACGAATAGTATGAAAGTTGAAAAAAATATTTAGCTTAATTTAATGAAATCAACTAAAATCTCAATAAAACTTATGAAATCCATTGCTCGCCTAAAAAATGAGATCATATAAAACAAATTATAATGACAACCGAAATCAATGAGCCAACGAACAATATAGTTTTCTGTATCAGTGCATTGATCTCGGTAAAGATTATTTTATTTGCTCCCAAAAAAGAAATATTTCACTGCACTGAAGGTAGGTTAGCGGGAATGATAATTGCACACGATATTCTAACCCGAAGATATAAGCGCCGCCCATGTAAACAAACTTTGTAAGCGATATCACACTTTCACTTAATTATGAATTACTTTCACTAACTTGAGATTATTTAATAATAATATTATTATTAAATTTATTAAGATTGTTTAATAATAATCTCAAGTTAGTGAAAGTAATTCATAATTAAGTGAAAGTGATAAAGTGATCACTTAGTGATAAGTGAAAGTGATCTGATGTAAGTAAATATTTTAATCTGAATCATAACAATATTGTAAATAATGCGCAGACAATAACCTTTATTATTAAATAGTCAACCCCTTTATACATTCATTATCATCTATTGAAGCTTTAAACAAAGCAGAATTTTTTTTAATTTAAGAATATCTCTTTTTCTCTTTATTAGTAAATACATTCCTGTAAGTATTATCATGCGCTTAATGTTTTTACTCATTGATATATTTTTCCAGTTGAATCAACAGAATGAGCCGGTTCCTCAGAATATGGATTGTTCGCCAGATCATGTTATCAAAGCTTCACAGCCCCTCTCGTCATATGTAAGTATTTTTATTCGTATTTAGAATGTTTATTTTTTCCTAGAATTTGTTGTATTACCTTAATGTTATAAGTTAGTTAGTTTTTATTGAAATTGAGAATTTTTTTTTGTGGAATTTGTTTCGTGTACTGCTAGCAAAAATATTAAGCATATTAGACAGATTTACTTCAATTCTGTATACAGTTCAATCGTATTGTATTGCTCCATGACCAAACTGATAAGTGAAAAATATCCTGACACCAGATATTATTTGATTGCTAAAAGTGCTTCACACAAAATTTCTTGTAGTCAGTAATTTAACAAAATGATCCATTTCAAAGGCATGTAGAAGAATGATGATTGACATAATATATACTCAACTAAGTGAGCACACAATTTCCCCGTAAAAAAGCAAAAAGGTCCCAAGCCCGGAAAAAGGAAGAGGGAAGCATGATTCAGTACACTTCGCGGTGTATATGCGAATTTGGTCTGACTTAGATAAATTTTATGCTTTGCGATTTTTTATATGCTCATTACCTATAATTAATTATTAAATTTTGCCAATCAACTATATATTTGTAAATTTCATGCAAGTTAATTTTCAGCAAACAGTTGATTCAATTATAGTAGCTGAATATCATTATTGTTACAAACACTGATTAGTTCGGAGTATCAAATTTTCGCCCCATAGTTTATATAGTTTAGCGTTTTTATAGTTTAGCGAATCGGTTAACGTTCGAACGTAAATCGAACAAATAATAAAGTGATTAAAAACACAGTGACAATAAAACATAAGTACATAATACATTAAGGGTTTGCATTGCCCCGCAGGCAGAATTATAAAAGAATTCGCCTCCTTGCTGTAATAAACAGGCAAGGCTAATAACAGTTGACAGGAAGAGTTGTCCCTGTACAACTAATCAAAGTAGGCGGTGAGCAGCAATAACGGTCCGGGGGGTGGCTGAGTTAGGTAGCTACCTTCAAAAACGGCCGCCAGAGGCTGGAGACCCAGAACTGTTAAACAGGTAATTATTGGTATATAATGGAAGTCGAATCACTTTTACGATTGGTCCCGGAGAGCGAAGGAATGGATTATATCACTGAAATTCTCTACTCGAAGCTACAAGGTCGTGCAGCTATCACAGCCAGAAGAATAGCAGATAGAACTTGGGGAAACGTGAAAGCAGCATTAATCTCAGCATTTGGAGTGCAGGAATCATACCAACGGCTGAAGGAGTTAGCAGATCATTATTACGAAAGAAATTATACAAAACTATATCATTACTTAACAGACATTTTAGATAAATTAAATTTAAAATGTACATTAGATAATGAAAGCCCAGTTGAATACAAACCAGAAAATAATGAAAGAAGTATTCTGGAGAAATTTTTATATAAAATACACAGATCAGACGCTATGTACCTGCGAACGAAAGGAGTCTCAACTTTAGACGAAGCATACAACGCAATTATCCAGACAGGATACGAAGAGAATTACTCCTCAAGTCATTTCAGAAAACAAAATAGAAATAGTAATCAAAGAAATAACTTTCATCAAAGAAATAAAGATAGTAATAGATATGGACAAAACAATAACTCCTTTAGGTATCAACGCCGTGAAGATAACAGAAATCAATATTACAACCAGAATAATGATAACCCATATCGATCTTATCAATATAGAAGCAATAATAGTAATTTTTATCAGAACAGAAATAAATCAGAACCTATGGAAACTAATCCTATAAGTACAGAACCAGATTTCTAAGAATCAAACTTTCAAGATAAAAATTTTCAGAAACTAGCCTCGGATACAATCTTCCGATAATTTATATTCACATTAATAACGTTAAAATTAGGGCTCTCATAGATTCAGGATCAACAATATCAGTTTTGAATTTGAAAAAGCTAGGTAATCATCCCATAATGAAAGTGAACAATCAACAATATAAAACAATAATGGGAACTCAAGATATTCAGTATGAAACAATTATAGAAACACCACCAGAAATAGGAATTAGAAAATATATTAAATGGAAACTAACAAACATAAATAACAATAAATTTGACGCAATAATTGGAACAAACGTTTTAATGTACACTGACGCTAATATAGATTTTAAAAATCAAGTAGTTAAATTCGGAAACAATATTATTCCATTTATAACAAAAAGTGAAATTCTCTCTAGTTACAATTATAATGAAATTCATACAATGGAACCAACTAATAATATAAATATCGATATGATTGATTTAAACATAGAAGAAAAACGGGAATTAGAAAACATAACCAAACGAAATAAAGATGTGTTCTATATGGAGGGTGACTGCTTATTAGCCACTAATTTAGTAGAACATGAAATAAAAACAACTACTGATGAGCCTATATATTCAAAAATGTACAGGATCCCACAAATACATGACGATGAAATTAAACGTCAGATCGAAGAAATGTTGTCGCAAGGAATAATTAGGGAGAGCACATCACCATACAACTCACCAATTGTGGTAGTAGCAAAAAAGCCTGATAATTCAGGAAAAGCTTAATGGAGATTAGCAATAGACTACCGAAAATTGAATTCAGTAACGGTTGATGTTAGGTTCCCAATACCAAATATCGACGGCATTTTAGAAAAGTTGGGAAGAGCTCAATATTTTTCTACTTTAGATTTGGCAAAAGGTTTTCACCAGATTCCAATGCGGAAATCTGATATAAAGAAGACAGCATTTTCAATGTCAAGTGGCCATTATGAGTATACACGGATGCCGTTTGGGTTAAAGAATGCCCCGGCAACGTTCCAAAGACTGATCAATCAGGTATTAAAGGATTTAATTAACAAAATATGTGTCGTATATTTGGAAGATATTTTGGTTTTTGGCACATCCCTAATAGAACATTTACAAAACTTACAAAAGGTATTTAATCAGCTAACAAAAGCCAATCTCAAACTGCAAGTTGATAAATGTAACTTTCTAAAAAGAGAAACCCAATTTTTAGGTCATACAATCGAAACAGAAGGTATAAAACCAAATTCCGATAAAATAGAAAACTGACTGAGTTCTTAAGGTCCAGATTCCTAAAACTGCAAAAGAAATAAAATATTTTCTCGGGTTAACGGGCTACTATCAAAAGTTTATCAAAGACTATGCTAAGGTTGCTTAGCCAATGACAAAGTACCTAAATAAAGGATAAAAAGATCAATTGTAACGACAACGAATATGTCGGAGCCTTTGAGAAATTATAAATCTTGTTAACCTCAGCACCAGTTCTTAAACATCCAAATTTTTCTCAGAGATTCAAAGTAGCAACGGATGCAAGTAACTATGCCCTAGGAGCTGTATTGAGCCGAAATGGCCACCCAATATGTTACATAAGTAGGACATTAAATGAACATGAACGGAGATATGCAGTTATAGAAAAAGAAATGCTAGCCATTGTCTGGACAGTAAATTATTTGAGACCCTACTTGTATGGAAGGGAGTTTGATTTGCATACTGACCATCAACCAATTAAATGGTTATACCAAAAATTCAAGGGCAAAGATATTACACCGAGACTTCAAAGGTGGATATTAAAATTGGGAGAATACGACATAAAACTAGACTATATAAAGGGTAAAGACAATATTCCTGCAGACTTTTTATCTAGACTTAAAGAATCAGGAGAAATCAATACTATAGCAAACGAGTATAAAAAAAAGAATAAAATAGAAATAATATCTGTTCAAAAATTACCTAAGCGAATTCAAGGAATACCATTACCGAGTAATTCTTCAGATGATGGGGAAGAGATAAAATTAGTACCCGAAGTGAAAATTATAAAAAAGAATAAAAAACCACTCAATAATACCACAACAATCCATTCTCAAGAGGAAAATTTCGCCGACCATATCCCTATAAAAGAGGATATTATTAACAAATACAAGCAACAGATACTTTTAGTAGAAAAAATAGAAGAAAGACATAAAATCAAAACATTTAATCGAAAACAAATTATCATTCCATGGAGCTCTCTTAATAACCAAGTAGAACAATTAAAAGGAAAGCTAAGAGCAGGAAAAGTGGGTATATACAGCGAAGTTACTGACTCACAATATAATGACTTACAGCAATTGCTGATTGAATTGTTTGACAAAAGTAAAATAAGATTTATTAAAGTGGATAAAATGGTTAAAGAAATCGGAAACGAAACAGAGCTGTTTGAGATAATTAAAAATTACCGTGAAAAAGAAACAGGACATTCTGGGATCAATGAAAACTATGAAGGACTCAAAAGAAAAATATATTTCCCAAATCTGAAACAATACAGATTTATGAAACAGATTTATTAATGTATGTGACCAATGCAATCGTATGAAGGTCGATCGGAAACCAATAAGACCCTTGTTAGAACTCTCTCAAACTCCAAAAGATGTAACAGAGATCATACACATGGATTTGTTCTTTATTAATGGCCTCACCATCCTTACAGCCATAGATAAATTTTCAAAACTTGCAACAGGAGTTATCCTAAATTCAAAAAACATGACAGACATGAGGGAAGGATTATTGAGTATACTTGCAATAATAGGAAGACCAAAACTAATCATAGGAGATGGAGATTTTGATTCAGTTTTATTAAAAGAACTTTATACCGCTAAGAACATAGAAATTCATATAATGAAACCCCATTCATATACAGGAAATGGAGATATAGCAAGATTCCACGAGACAATTCAAGAAAAAATGAGAGTCGGCTGTAATCAAATAATTAACCAAACGACAAAAGAGAAGTTTTTTGAGGCAATAGAATTTTATAAAAGGCAAATTCACTCAACAACAAAGGAAAGACCAATAGATGTCCAAACTGGTAAAACAAATAAAGAAACCATCTTTAAACACATAATACAAACAAAAGAGAAAATGCTGGAAAAAGAAAATCGTAAAAGAGAACCATATACAGAAGAAAGAAAAGAAGTTTTTGTAAAAAATCCCAAAGCCAATAGATATAAGCTAGAACCCAAATTTAGGAAACAACTATTTAATAACAATATAGCCAAGGTCAACATTAAGATACCTAAAAAGAATGTTATTATTACAGGTAAAGGACAACAACCTAGTTCAAGTTTGATTGCTGAAAAAGAATCTTCGCAAATAACATTTAATCATGATCATCACGACGATAATTTATCTGATATTTCAACTTTTCCTAATATCGGCGACCTTGACTATTGAGAAAATAGATACAAATATGGGATATACGGAGATAAAAATGGATCCAATACAACTTGTTAACACAAAGAAATTTATAATACATAAAATTGACCTAACATTCATAGAAACTGCTATAACTGAAATTAAAAAAACAAATTCATTAGGTATACATGACCACAGACAATGGACCTTAGCTCAAGAAATTGAAGATCTAGAACATCAATTGTATACTCTACTTCCACAGGAACAGAAACATCAACAAAACAAAAACTTATTGAATAATGAACAATTTACTGTGACTAAACTAAAAAATAAGTTCAACAAAGATATTAGAGAAACAAGTACAATAAGAAATCCATCAACAACAGGTAAATTTGAGGACCTTTGTAATTCCATTTTGGCATTAAAATCAGGATATAGGGAGATTTGTGAAGAAAAAGCTAAGAAAAGATTCATCAATAAACGAGGATTAATAGATCCTATTGGTAGTGTATACAAATGGTTATTTGGAGTTATGGACGCAAATGACAGACAAGAAATTGAAGATTACCTTAAAATTATAGATAAAAATAATCACGAAACTATAGATAGAATAAACAAACAGATAATTATCAATGATAGGCTAGAGAAAGAAATTAAAAAAGTTATAGAAACCATAAGAATAGATAGAGTAACTCTCGAAAAATCAATAAACGACAGCAGTAATAGGTGGAAAACAGGATTCTCATACTAAGCATCCATCATAAATATACATATAATTAAGGATGAATTCGAAATTATACAAGACAATATCGTATCAGCTAGAATAGGAATAATGAGTAGAAATATGTTAACGAAACAGGAAATAATTGATTATGAAATCGGTATAGAAAAGTTGAGGTTCCTCAAGTTAGCAGTAGCAATAAATAATAAAAATACTAAAGAATTACTATTTGTTATAAAAATTCCTCATGAAATTATAACGTTTTTTAAATATATTGTAATGCCAATTCCAGATAGCAATCATTATCAAATTAATTTTAAACAAGAAACAATTGTAAAACATAATAATAAAATATATACATACAATAATGAAATTAACGTTAAAGATCTTAAACAAAGTCGATTATGCTTTTATACAAATGAAACATGTACTAAAATACTAAACAAAAAGAACTCAATAATTGAAATAGAAACTGGAACCATATTGACTACTCCATCTAAATTAAAATGGAGTAATACTTGTGATGAAAGAAATCATGACTTAGAGGGAAATTACATATTTGTTTTCAATAATTGCTCAGTAACTATAAACAATATAACTTTCAATAACAAATTTCCAGAATACCGTGCAAAAGTAATCATTCCAACTTCTATTCCTATGAATTTGACAAATCTTGACAAACAAATTACATGGCAAGAATTAAATGACTTTTACACTAATAACTTAAATAAAATTAATGAAATAAAATATACGACACAAAAACATATTGTATCTTATATAATAACAACATCAATTATTGTAATCATCCTCATCTTTTTGTTTATATACCTATATTGTAAAAGAAATATCGTTAACATTAAATTCAATAGAAAAAATAAATTCGAGGACGAATTTGAACTTAAGGGGGGAGGTGTTATGTCAAAGCTTAAACCCCAAACTGTTGACTCAAATGTAAATAATGATAAGAACGATCTTAAGCTGACTCAAATGATAAAAAACAGATTGGATTTCGCTTTGAATGAAATCATTCAGAGCAATGTTTATATTAAAGAATTCATAGCACTGTTTATATTAAAGAATATTGAAGATTATGCCAAGTAAGATTTTCGGATCCATTGCATTGGCAAGATCAGTTTCAATTACAGAAAAACATTGGGTCAGCATAAATATATTATAAAAGAGTCTGAAAGAAAGGAATTAGAGTTAGAGTAGAATCGAATCGTGAACACGTTACAAGTGAAACCTGCATTGTTATCAATAAATAAAAACCTGTGAAAATCAATAATCCAAGTGTTTAAGTATAGAGCGCGGAAAGCTCTGGACAATTTTATTTTTTAAACTGTGTGTAATCGAAAACTTAAGTTGCGCTGGTGTCAATCAAAAATTTAACGGTAGTCCGAAAGGCGATGAAATATGCACGTAGGAAAGTATGTTGTTACGTCGTGATGATTCCATAAATTGTGAAGGAGTGAAATATTAAATGTTTGTTTTGCTCCAGAGCAATTATATGCAATGGGCTGTTCACCGATCTTAAAAAGGTCTTTCGATACAAATCCCGGTGATCCTGTTGCTCAAAGGAGTTGTTTTGGTTGGTTTTATTGTGGTTGAATACCTTTTACTTTTCCTGAGGATATATTCGGTATGGAGAGGTTGGGTATTGCATATATTGGTGGCCGTACTTGGAAATTTTGATCGAAACCTTGGAAAGTGTGACTACACCCTTGCCTTTGCGTTTTTTGATTGAAAGGATAACTATTAAGCTATGGTCTACACATTTTAGTGTAGACCAAGGTTTGCAAACATTGGTTGTTGTTGGGCAAACTTTAATCTTTATGGTGGGAACTAGGGTGATCATCCTCTCCCTTAATATTAATTCCTTAATCTCCCATGACAAGACACTATTCCTATCGGACCTGATCAAATCCTTCCATCCTGACATCCTGCTTTTGAACGAAACTCGGCTAAAACCTCACCACAAAGTGCGTGTGGACCATTACAACGTCCTTCGTAACGATACTGGCAGAGACACAGCCATAATTTGTAGAGATGGTTTAGATGTCCACCAAATCTCCTTCGAACAAGGCAGCTCCTCATGTACCTTAGCGACCCTCCGCACTAAATGACCAAACGGAATTCCAGCTAAAATCCTGATTGGCTCCGTATATTTCCCGTGTAACACAGGTTCCCTAATCTCCACTACCCTCGATAGGTTACTTTCAGCAGCAGCGTCGCACGACTCATTCCTGATTGGAGGTGACATGAATGCCAGACACGAGCATTGGAGTGATTTCACCAACAACACAAACGGAAAAGCCCTGTTCGAATGGCTCCACACGAATTCATTCCTCGCAGTCACTGTTGTGAACGCAGGTATCCCAACCTTCCCGAGAGGTCGCTCATTCTTGGACAATTTCATTATTTCACCCGATTTACTCCCTGACCCCATAAACTCATATTCATTTTCCACATTTGTTTTTCTGTCTGATCACCACGGGCTGTTCTTGAACATAACTCTCAGAACCCATATTCTAGTTCCTACTTGTCCTCCTCACTACAGACCATTTAAATCAATAGATTGGTCACACTGCCGTAACGATCTCTATGGACTGCTTCCAAACTTACCACCGGAAAATGAGATCCTCTCAAACGCTGAAATAGACAGGCATGTATCAGCACTAACAGCCGCATTAATTGAGTGTTTAGATTTACAAGCCCCCTTCAGAAACCCCGCAGCGCGCTATATAGGTGTCTGAGTCAGTAAACTACCCAATTGTTCAAAATTCGAAAGCATATGCTCCAACGATTCAAACGAATTTTCCATAGAAGGTACAATAGAACAAACGAAGAGTATTTCGAATTAAAAACCTAGATCTCCTCAATGTCCCGAGAAACACACAAATACATGAAGGAAGATGTAAGTAATTATTATAAGCACCGATTAAGATCTCTGAGGCCATCACCAGACGTATTTAAAACCATTGAACAAATCACGGGTCGCAAGAGTTCAAAATACAACCCTGATAAAGATCCCATACGGCAAGGTAATGAGGTTTTTAATGCTCCTTCAGACAAAATGGGCGCTTTGGAGGGATACTTCAGGCACCTAAACCGGAAGCGTTAGTCTCCTTACGTAGCTGTAAACAATAAAATCAATACCGAAGTTCAGCTTACATCTGAAGGGTATGAAGGTTCTTACTTTACCATATTCTCCAGTTCAAATAAAGCTTCTTCTCCACAGCATCCAATTTTTGGCGACTTTTTTACCTCGAAAAAGGAAGTTGAAGAAATCTTCAGTACAATAAATAACAAGCTATCCCATGGTCCTGACGGAATCCCATAGTCCTCAAAAAGTGGAAGAAAATTATCTCCTCTTTCCTTACTATAATATATCACAACTGCATCAACAACGGTTACTTCCCCCAACCATGGAAAGATAGCAGACTAATTCCTATACCAAAGCCTAACTGCGAGGGCAGAATTTCCAACTTCCGGCCAATTTCTTTATTACCAAATCTTGGCAAAATCTTAGAAAAGATAATCCCTCGAAGTTTTAATAACTTTTACTTTCCCCTGACTCCAAATTTCCAGTTTGGATTCGAGCGCGAACGGTCCACAGAGCAAGCAACAATGCTGCTACACAACAAAGTCACCAGTAATCTACAGCGGAAAGAGTGCACAGTGGCATGTGCTCTTGACCTTAAAAAAGCATTTGACTGAGTATGGATCAACGGGCTCAAGTTCAAACTGAAAATGTTATCATGTCCAGTCCCGGTCCTTAGAATCCTTTATAGTTTCCTATCAAACAGAAACTCCCAAATAAAAGTAGGCAATATCACTTCAAGTGCCATCCCAATTCACTCTGGGGTCCCGCAGGGCCCCTCTCCATTCAATTTCTTCCTTCATGATATTCCTAGACCAAATAGCTCTGACTTAGATTTAATCATGTACGCTGACGACATCCAACTCACCGCCACCAATACCGTCCCAACTCTAGCTCAAACCCAGCTGCAGTGCGCTGTGAACAACACCGTTATATATTTAAAAAAGTGGGGACTAGAAATCAATGCAAACAAATCGGAGTTAATCTGCTTCCGAAATGCTAGTGGTAAAGGACACAGGTTAGCAGTGTCACAAAGTAGACATCTTCAAATTCAGATAGATGGCGAACTAATTCCTCTCAAAGACAGTATCAAATATCTAGGAGTGCATTTCAATAACAGGCTGAAATCAAACAATCATGCAAGGAAAACGCTAAACAAAGCGAAAGCAGCGGCTGCTCTCATCTCCTCTCTCGTATCCTCGAAAGCAGTAGGCTCGAACGTGAAAGTACTGATCTACAAAACATTGGTCAGACCGATCATCACCTACACATTCCCAGCCTGGTTAACAATGTCACCAATGGGAGCCGAAGAACTTCAAGTCTTTGAGAGAAAAATTCTAAGGAAATGTCTCTCGAAGTATCGACGACCCAACCAAAAATACTTCAAGAACAAAGTGCTGTACAAAGAAACAGAGGTTGTACCGATACTCCACTATATGCTAACAACGAGTAAGATCCGCATAGAAAAGTGGAGAGATCACACACTCCGGCGTACCCGCGCACTCTTAGAATTCCCTACTGTAAATCATTTGTATTACCTTAGTCCTCTCAATGTCCTCGACAAACACCACCCAGATTCCTGCAATCCAAACGCCCCTAATAAACCACAGTTTTACGTTTCATCCCAACCTAATACATACCGGGGCTGAAACCACTAATGAAGATAATATAAAATCTTCAAGTCAAAAAAAAAATCTAAGATTAAGCACGGGACATAGTGTGAAGCTAACGCCTTCCTATTCTAACTTGCCATCTAACTTAACTCCAAGTGGCGGGCACGGGACGTCCATCCTTCCAGGAACCAACTGGTTAGGTACCGACGGGAGGGGAGTATAGACGTCCCCTGCGTACATGACAATAAAAACAAATAATATGCAACATGTTAAAACTAAAATAGACGTAGCAATTCTTTAACCTAGATTAGTTACTAAAACTTGCCGATGGTTGCAACGAATGTTAATATTTTCTACTCTAGATAAATTAAAAATTTTTCCTTTTTAATTCGTTGATTTTTTTTATTAACTTCAGACACCGCGGAGTTTCGAACCATACACTTGGTTCTTCCTCAGTGAAACTTAAACTAACTTAACTTATAAAAATTTTTGTTTTATATACATGTCTTTAAAAACTAATCACTATATAATACACTAGATTAGTTATTATAATAGGCATAGCATTAGATTTAATTATAATTAGGAATATGATTAGATTTTGATTTACGTTATCATAAGTTTTAAAGTAATTTATATATTAAGCTGTCTCACTAAATATGCCATAAGAGCGAATGGCATCTCCTAATTTTCTAAAACGTCTATCTCTACATGTAAAACATATCCAAACCGGCCAAGTATATTTGACAGCTAAACAATGTCAAATGTTAAATAGTCATTAAGTTCTTACTGTCAATTTGCTTAAAGTCTCAATAAAGTTAATACTCTATCCTATTTCCGCTCATCTGTTCGAACTCAATAACGAACAACAAATAACAATAACTCCAAACAGCAAATGAATTTAACCCTCTACTGCATGTGTTATGATTTAGAAGGAAAAAAACAAATAAAATAATGTGTTGGAAAGACTTTTATTGATATAACTAAGATATTCTAAGAAAAAAATATACATATTCATTCTTAGCATAGAAAAAAACATTGAAGGCCATATATGGCTTCGTATGCGTCAAGCAAAAATAATGAATACAATTGGTTTGCCATATATGGCTTCGTATGCGTTACACAAAAAAATCATATATATTGAAATTTTAACATTTGTGAATTAATTAATTCTATTTCATATATACTAAACTTAAACACTATGGAATCGGGTAAAACAATTTCTTTTGTCACTATAGCATAAGTACACATTATATTTTGAGCACTTAGTATACGACCTAAAAATGCAAAGCTGACAATTTTTCATCCATACCGGAAAATGTGCTTTATTATCAGAACGCACTGAATCTAAAGGAAACTTTTGGTGTCTATGCGGACGTTTTCTGGTCTTCCTTACCTGCGACGATGTCCCAGAATTTGTTGTTTCACCCGCACTTGATGGAGTACTTTTGTGACTGCCTGGGTCTACTCTAGCAGGTAGTTTGCTAGGGCGTCCTCGTTTTCTTGAAGGTGATTTTCCTGCTTTGCATAAGTGTTCGGCAATTGCAAGTTTAAAGTCGAAGAAGGATATATACAACTCAGTTTTACAACGCCATAGAAGCCATGCATTTGCAATACACATATCAATCATGTGGAAAAAAATTCGTTTGTACCATTTTTTGGATCGTATCTGAATTCTATGCAGATCAAGCATAAAATCAAGTAGATCTACACCTCCCATATGTTTGTTGTATAGTTCGAAAGCTTTTGAAGCAGGAATATCTTTATACTGCTTGTCTTTGCGGAAATACCTTTTTTTGGTAATTGTTGGCAAACTACCAACATAAGTTGAGAGCAGGTTGATGGGTTTGTTGTCAAACCACGAAATTACACTCACTTTAATTCCGTCAATGGTTGCCACTTTTTCTACCATGTTTCCACGGCCTAATTTTTTCAATTATTTTTGAGTAGGCATTTCACAGTTTGGTACGCGATTCAGTTTTACGGTCCCTTAAGGTAAGAAACCATATTTCGTCAAATAAACCTGAAGATAAGGGCTGTTGAACCAATTGTCGAATAAAATTTCATAATTCATATTCCGAGGCACTGTTGAAGTAAGTCTCGTTACTGTGTTCGCACTTACACCTAAGTCGGGCGCATCCTCTGGAAAAGTGTTACTTTGTTCGCCGGCAAAAATATCGAAATCATAGCTAAAACCTGAAGCGCCACTAAGCACTAAGTAAGTACAGTATTGTTTCCCAACTATTGTTGGTCATAGTTTCGTACACTTGACTTTGGCCTACAGTGCTATTCCAATAATGCCTCGACGCTGGAAGTTTCACCAACGACATAAAAATCACAATATCGATAAATTGCTCCATTTCAGTTTTGGTCATATGTGCCGGTTTGTTTATATTCTCCTGGAGAGCCTTCAGATTAGACTCTTCAACAATTAAATTAATCAGTTCGTCCGTGAAAAAAAAATTTAACAAATCAGCAGGCGTTTCACAGCCATCTAAACACAGCGGTAGCTCTACATTTCCTTTGAATTGAAAGTTTTTTTCTTCAAACGGCCTTAAATTTTCTTTCTTCCAAAATCTTTGGTTTATTTGATTTCACTCCACTTTTTCGTTTCTTCGTAGAAGTTGACGGAAGGTTAACATCCAAAACATGCACTTCATCCTCCAAAGATTCACTTTCAGATTCAGAAATTGTTACAGACTCCTCTCTATGATCAACAGTCTGCGGAACATCGTTCTCATCAGCAGTATCTGATGCAAGAACATCGTCACTTTCAGAACCATCTCCGGGAATCGCGTTCACATATTTATTAAGTCCATAAAATAAAGATCGATCCATTTCTGAAATATATTAAAACACATCCGTTAACAAACATGAAGCCACATATGAATTGGTCTTCCAACCGAAAATGCATACGAAGCCATATATGGCCTCTGCGAAACTATCATCAAAACACTACAATAATTAAACAATTCATAAAAAAATGTTACACTTGACGAAAAAGTTGTAGTTTATCTCCTGCAAAATAATTTTATTTCTTATGTACTTACTTGTTAATCAATATAATATTATTTTGAACTCTACACTTTTCGACCACTAGTCGCACGACTTGCACTCACTCCAAACAATCACGTTTTGCAATGACATGAGGGAATAATACAACGTCAGTATACTCAATTTCAGAGATTAGAAGAATGCGTATTTCCGATGAAATATGTTTTGGGTCATTTGTAGTGCTTTTGCAGGTAAAAAATGACCCTTGAAATCGTAAAGCCATATATGGCTTCGTATGCGGTAGAGGGTTAAATAAATATTTATCGTTCCACAAACAACGTTGTAAGTCACTAAGTTCCCGAACACGCATCATAAACGCGAATAAAGTCTACAGCATATTATCATAAGCCAATAGACGATCGACAAATGATTGGAATGTTATTGTTATTCGGTCTCGTAGACGTTATAATCAACAAAAATCAATAATTCAAAAAAAAAAAACATAAAATCATTGGTTGGATTATCCGGAAAATCTCTTGAATTGATTATGGTCTATCGATTCTTAGAACGAGTTTTTTATTAGTAGCAGAGCAATGGACATAGTCGGTTATGAATGAAAAATTCTCCAAATCAATAAAACTCTTCCGAAAAGCGCAATTAAATTTAGTTTCGATAAAACATATATATATTTCGCAGGTGAGAGTTCCTCCTTCTTCAGTGTTTGTTATTGAATCACTCATATGAATCAATCAGATTATTTCATTATACAAAAAGTGAAATCTTCTCAACATGTTAATGAAGAGACACACAAAATTACATTTATCAAATAAAAGATAATAAAAACAAAAATAAAAAGTTCAGCATTAAATCCATTACGTTATTTAACTTTTTGTTGATCTTCTTCTTCAATATCTTCCTTTGCTCCAATTAGAGGTATAACAGACGTCAACCAATTAAAGCTATAACTGAATTTACTCATTCAGATGATTTCTTCTTTAACGTAAATTAAAAACTACCAATTTTCTGACTGAGCCTGAAGTATCATGCAGCATTTTCGGAGAAGAAAAACTTAGAACTTTAGTTTTCTGTGATAGTATAACTATCGATAAGTGATTTTACTAACTTTATATTTGAAAGAAATCTCAAATTTCGTCGATGCTAAAATTGCCAGTCACTTCTATTCATGTTAACATTAAAATATCCGGAATTTCGAAAATCACCGTAAATTGGGGTTGCCCAACCGAGATATTGTGCAATTTCGATATTAATGAAGTCAAGCTCATTTTCTGCCCTTCCACTTATCGCTTACGATATAGTTGTCCAAAGTCATCAATTCTATACATTTTGTCAAATTTTCAAAATGCTACCACTTTTGTTTGATCGCTGAGTGATAACTTACATTTTAAGGCTCTTGCCTTCCGCTACTGAATCTTCTTTTACTAAATCTAGCGCTCGATGACTCTAGACAGCACAGTTCATCTTATTATAATGCAATTGCCTGCACTATTTCTGAAAATTCTTAAAACTCTATCATAAGGTAATATAAACCCGTGTGCACGACCGTACCTGAGCGTTCGAAGAATTTTCTACTAAATCAACTATATTTATGCCTTAACGGAATAATATGGGACATGATATCCGAAATTAGCCTCTATGATCAAGCATTTCCATCACCATAATCTCATAGAGGTCCGTAATCACCTAAATTTACGCATAATAACACATATTCACGAACACTTGCTCAATAAAAATCAGAAGTTGTATAAACGAGGGGGTGACAGTTTTGTCATCTGAACTATAGCCACAAACATCAAAATATTTGCAGGCTAAACTTCAAGCACATATTTTGTTTTGATTCGCATTTTATTGTTCAAATAATCTTACTTATTATTCAGAGTGCATGACTCAGTGACCGATTTGATAATAACTTCAATATTAGAGTAATATGTATGGCCATGGCTTTACAGAAACTACTGTTCTAACTGTAATGTTAACTCACTATCAAATTTAAAACAGAATATGGAAAATGTAAATTGTTACGTATTCTGTTGTGTAGGCGACATAAAGACATAAAAACGAACAAACAAAAAATAAATAAATAAAATAGTAATAAAAGAGGGCAAGCGATATGGGATGAGGATTATTTGTTATGATCGAATGAAGTTTTGGTTAAATTTTTAATATGTAATTATGTTTTTAAGTTAAAAGAAAATTATACGAAATGAAATTGAACTAAGACTAGAATCGTTGTGTCATATGACTGAACTGATCTTCGAGTCGGAAGAGGATGGGTTGTCTTGCGATTCTCTATGAATTTCCGCCGGTTCATGAAAATTCGTGTCATTAATACACCGGCGCACACGCTTCTCGAACGATTAGCCGTTTGATCGGTGACGTAATAATTGAAAATTTCGATCTAGTGTAAAAAAGCGCCAAGTGAAAAAGTGGAAATTTAGTTTCCAACACAAGGGAAAAATCATCGCATCGCGGGCGATAAGTAGCATGACCTGGATGCTTAGTGGACTTTGGATTCCCAGTAAAGAATTCCTGCCCCGGGTGGAATGCAGACGTCTGTGGATAAGTCATCATCGAACGAGTCGCAACACTAAAAGACGTTTGAGAGAGTTTTAAATATGAAAGAGTAGTAAATTTTTTCTCTGTGTGTGTGTATGTTAGGTCGTGAGAAGATCAGAGCTTTCAGAATGTCCCAATGTCATTATGTGGCCTTTGTATTTAAAAGAAAAAATAACATTGTCCCATCCTTGCTGCAGGTGCAACCTTTCGGCTGCCCAAATAATTATTTATTTATTTATTATAGCTACATTATTTTTTTGGTTATATTATTTTGAAAATACACAACAAAAGATTGATATTATATTTACATTTCTTGAATGAAAATGTTTCCGATTTGCTAATTATATGCTCTTATTGGATCGTTAACTTTTATGTGAAATTGCTGTATAATTTCCAATTTCAATGCAGCTATATGCCCTCCAACAAAACAGGAAAAATTTATGCATTTTCAGCTGTTTTAGTGATTTATGAATGTAGTTTTCGTGGTTTGCCTATGATTCGATAGTACGTTGTAAATATTAAGTGTATGTGCTTCTAATCGCGCGAAAAGCATTGGTATCTATAGAATTCGGGATATCATTTTGCATATTGTACGAATGGCAGGAACAAATGGAGCCGAACAACAGCCGAAGAGGGGGAAAAAGGATAAATTTAAAACTTCGGACGCTCATTTACGTTGTGCAGGTGAGACTAAAGATAACGCTATTTACCATTTTTTTGACCAGGCTACAGTCTTAGATCTTTAATGAGAGAAATTCACCATTGACCCTTAAACATTCCTTTATATTAAACATTCTATTTTAAATTTAAACCCCCATGTAGTGATTGCCACTACCAGTTTTGCGGAAGCTTTCCGATTATATTAATTACTATTGCTTATCGCTGCTTGATTGAGCAAGTTATATGATATATGAAAAACCCTACATTTCGCCGATGGAGTTGTGTTGGATTATTGGAAAGGAGAGTGCCAGAAAATTCCTTCGCCAGTGATCGCCTTCGCTGCCAGAGGCCCACAAGCTCAGCTTCCGCTATTGAGCGAATCCGCTACGCTACGCTTCCGCTACGTTGAGGGAAGTACTATGCTACTAGTACTATAAGCGCTTCGGCAGGGCGCAGGCTGCCCAGCAGCTTCTTCGAGCGTTAGGTTAGTGTGTTGTCACGATTATGGTGATAAGTTCAATCTTAGCCATCATTTCTAGGGTTAGTTTCCATTTAGAGTTTGGATGAGCCATTCCATATTAAATCGCCTTAGCATTGAAGTCACCAACAATGATTCACCATTCGAGATTCACATCGAGATTCACATCGAGCTTACTCTGAAAGGATGGCCTTGGTTCAATTAACATGAGATAGGTAATGGTAAGTGTCATAGCCGCACACCAGATCAGTACAAAGCCAACCCTGCTGATGCAGCTCTGAACTGGCAAAGGACGCTATCCCTCACGCAGATGGCGGCGATGCTACATTATCATCCATCCTTCTTCCTTTAGCAATGCCGCAATGTCCCTTATTGCAACAGACGCCATCTCCTGTAATATCGAGTTAACAGCTTTAGAGTCGGCCCTTGGCGACTCCCTCTAACATTACATTGCGTATGCAAGCTGCTGGTTTTAGGGCCTCATATTTTTCCTTTTTCTTTGAGGATGTCGTCGTAAGTCATAACGTTGGCGGGCTTAGTCAATAGAGCGACTTTGTACGCTACTTTCGCCTGGTACTATAAGGTAATAAGCTAAGTTTTTCACATTCACGCTATTCGGGCGTGGATTCGACCATTTCTTCAGCCCTCGCACGCTGAAACTTCTCCGCACCCTGATGTTGCTCTTTGCATCATAGCAGATAGAGGGCAGCGTGCATGGGTTACTTTAATAATTTCCTGCGATTCAGCTTTAGTGGATTACACGTCGACGTTTAGCGGGTTACGTAATAAGGGTTTTCGGGGCAAGGACTGTTATTACATAGGCTTCGAATTAGTGTTGAGTCATGTGTCCGCCAATTGGCTAATCTTATCTTGCTTGTTTCGATCATATATTGCAAAATGGGAACATTGTTGGTCTCTTTATAGAGAGATTGATTTTTATAGTATTTTTTGTTGGGGCGTCGGTATTTCGATACACATTTTCGAAGTATCCTTCTTTCGAATATTTCTATTTCTTCTGCCAATGTCGGTGAAATAGTCATCCAAGCTGGGAAGGAGTAGGTGATGATTGGCCGGATTAACGTTTTATACATAAGGAACTTTACGTTTGGCAAAACGGATCTTGAGGAGAGTAGAGGTGAAATTAATGCTGCTGCTCCTTTAGCTCTGTTTACAGCTTTCTTTGCGTGGGGGTTCATTTTGAACCTATTAGTGAAATTCACGCCTAAATACTTAAAAGTGTCCTTAGGCGATACTAAATTGCCCTACTGCTAGTCTGTGTCCTTTCCCGCTAGCATTATGGAAGCATATTAACTCGGATTTCGAGGCATTTATTGTGAGCCCCCAATTTTTTAAGTAGCTTGCTATTTCGTCAACTGCTCTTTGCACCTTTTCTACAGCGAATATGAGCAGTGCGTGACTGGCTAGTACTAGTATGTCGTCTGCAAACATAATAACTTTCGGGTTGCAAGACGGGCTTTGGTTTCCACTTTTAAGGTTGGCGGGATTCGGCACATCGTGAAGGAAAAAATTAAAAAGTTATGGCCCGAGTATGGATCCTTGTGGCACCCCTGATAGGATGGGTATTGGTGGTGAAGTTTGATGAGCGATATTAAAAGTTAAGGTCCTGTTTAGTAGAAAGTTATCTATGATTCTTGTAAGGGGAAGAGGGCAATTTGAAGAGATGAGTTTGGATCTGAGACCGTCAGTCCAGACGGAGTCAAATGCCTTTTGTAGATCCAGTGCGCAAGCGATCGTGCATTGTTTCTTGCGCAAGTTCTGAGGGACCGTGTCGTGCATCAGCATTATTGCTTGTTCTGTGGACTTCCTATGTTGGAATCCAAACTGAAACTCTGGGATCAGGTTTTTGGAGAACACTTTAAAGCTACGTAGGATGATTCTTTCTAGAACTTTACTTATGTTAGATAGTAGCGAAATAGGTCTAAAGTTTTTAATTTTACCATCGCAGTGTGGCTTTGGAATGAGAACAAGCTTGTCCAATTTCCAGGACTGAGGAAAGTAGCCATTATTGATGCAGTTGTTACAGAGGATTGTCAATGTTTTCGCAACATCTGCTCCACACTTCCTCAAAACTTTGTTGGGTATCCCATCCAGGCCAGCGGAGGTCTTGCTATTCATGCTGGCTAGGATCTCTTCAACTTCAGCCTCATTAGTGAAAACGTTGCCAAAGATATTATGTCTAGGTGACACTGGCTTGTTGGTATTGGAGAAGATGGTTAAATATGAGCCCTGGTATCCGATGTTTCTGGCTTTAACAGAGTCAATTATCTTCTGTGTTTTTACGTTCTCCGGGCTACGTTCTCGGTATAGGCTACTGTAAAAGGAGGAAATTGCTTGGAGTTTTTGATTAACAGTAGAAAAAGATTGCCCTCCACTTTTGACAGGATTTCTATTAATACTGAACTTTTGTTTATGTCGTCCTGTTAAAATATTTATTTCTCTAAAGACATCCGAAGACGGCCTTCGACTGTTCAGTCTACTTTGGTAGTTTTAGTTAATTTCCTTTCCACTTGCTCCCTTATTTTGTTGGACATGGCATTGATTTCCGCTTTGAGTGTGAGATATTCCTCGCTCACTCGGTTGTAATGCCTATGAAAAATACGTTTCAGCCTTTGGAGTTTCCTTTTTTTTTCTCAATAATAAGGGCTAATGTATCCTCCGTAAGGCACTTGTACAGCATTTGCTTTAGTGGCTTTCTGGGGGCATGGTAGTCCATGCAGCCTATTATCGACTCAGAGAGGTTTTTTATATGGTTATCTATTTCTTGATTAGATAGTTTTCTATTTGCTGGAGGGATAGGGGGTAAGAAATCTTCGAGGTCTTTAGTAAGCTGTATCCAGTCTACGTGGGAATAGGAGCGAATTTTTTTCGGACCCACGATGTTGGTCTCTATATTTTTCAGATTTAGTGTTAGTAGTAGGCCGTAGTGATCGGATATTGATGGAAAGGTTGAGCAGTTATAGGAAGTCGAATTTCGGGCTAACAGATTATGGGATACTACGAAGTTATCGAGGAAGGAACTGCTTCTTGCGTATGTCGGAGTTCCTGCATTAATGATGTCGCACGTCAAAAAAGCGTTCGAATAGTACCACTGATGGATACTTTTGCCGTTTAAGTTTCGGCTAGAGTCCCCCCACTGATCGTGTCTCGCGTTCAGGTCCCCCCCAAGGTGAGGGAGTCATAGTCAGAAGCTATATTCAAGATCCTATAGAGAAATGTTTGTATAGGATTTCCAAGGTTCCCTGGAATATATACTGAACCAATGAGTATTTTCCCACGATTCCCATTGATTCTCTTTGTATAAAGGGTGGCTAGCATGCAAGAAATGTCTGTGTGGTCAATGGTTATTTGTTCGACCGAAAGGTTATCGCGGTGTAGAATTGCGGTTCGTCTGCTCGAGTCATTCCTGAGAATTTGGTAATTGTCCACACGGATCTTGTGGTCCGATTTCAGTACAGTTTCGTTTAGAACTACTATGTCTGGTTACACTGATTTTGTTAAATTAGAAATGAATATTCTTTTATCATGGGAGACTAATGAATCTATATTTAGGCAAATGGATATCAGCTTATTTGCCCCCATAGATATTGAGGTATAGGTCTATCAGTGCAATTAGTTTCTCTTGTGCTGGTGTAGTATCGTATTTTGGCCAAAATTCTGCAATTTTTTTTAGTAGGTCGCCTGGTGACATGCCTAATACAAGCAAAGTTTCTTGTTGTAGGCGTTGAAAGGGATTTCCCTGTACTGATACGCTCCGCGGCGTTTCAGCGCAGAGTCCTTTCGTGATTTCAGCGTAAGATACGCTTGATTGGATTTTTGTTGGAGTGGCGGTTGTTGTGTTTTGCGAAGGGCTGGGTCTGTATGCGGGGGCTGAGGTGGGGAAATCTAGTTGTTTTGTTTTTACAGACGCTATTTTTTCCCTAAGCCTTTTCCTTTCGGGGCATCCGGAGTAGTTTGCAGGATGGCCTTTCTCTTTGCAAAGGACACAGAAGGGTGGCTCATTTTGCTTGTCTGTTTGCCGTCTTGGACACGCCGCATTGCTATGTCCTTCTCCACAAGCGACACATCTTGAGTGAAAGGCGCAGTTTGTCGATACGTGACCAAACCTCTGGCACCTAAAACATTGGAGCATTTCACTCCTTTTAGGTCTTTCCCAGATTGCCTTTTGATTGAGTATATACCGTACCTTCAGAAGACGATGGAGATCATCTTCTTGTTCTACGGTCACTCTATAGAGGTCTAAGCTCACTCCGATTGCTTTGGACCAACCGGTGGTCAGTGGCGAAACGGTGCATGCTTTTATGCCGGGACATTGGTCCTCAATATCCTCTTTCACCTCCTTTTCACCGAAGGCGGCGTGTACTCCTCTGAGGATAGCAGCGTATCTTCTACGTTCTTTTGGGGTGAAGGAGTAACCTTCTGCGTTTGAGTTCCGTATCGTCGAAATACCCTCTAATATTGGCGGACACCATGACGATTTTTTTTGGGGAATGTTTGTTATTGATGTGTCTTTTGGTGGGCTCGTTGAGAGAGGCGAAAAAGATTCTCACTATGTTTTGGGGGTTCTACACTAGAAGCAGAAAACTTACGTTTAAGAAGAAGTTTCCCCGTCGCTGTTTTAAATTCTTCTACCTCCTTATTCATAAGCTCCACTTCGGTGCGGTGGAATGTAGTTGTTGGTCCTTGCTCCATTTCCATTGATGATGCAACTTCGATTTCCTTGCGGGCGGCTTTCGTTCGGGGTTGTCTTACTGCTTCATCATTGGCTCCTTCTGACCATCTTTGTTTAGTTGGGGGCTCGCTTTTTTCGTGTTCCGCTAGTGTCTTTTCACTTATTTCACTTTTATGTTAATCAGGCTCTCCTTCATTCTTTTCGCCTTTTTAGATTTCACTGCTTGTTTTGACACTTCGTCACGTTTTGGCACTACTGCGCTGTCATTTAATATGACAAGTTTTCGGCACCAACGAATAAAACACGTCTGCACGCTACGGCTGGTAAACGTCGACTCCGCTTTTTCGCAATCGGACCCCAACGTGTTTGTCATGGTGGTTTTTTCTTCCGCCAGCGTGTCGGCCTGACGGCATTGTCACACTTGCGAGGTGAATTTTGGATAAACTTGGAAATGCCGCTCATAAGAGGCGAATTACTGCACTGGACAGAAATCTCTTAGAAATAGAAATATAATTTAAAAATGTTCAATTCGTTATAGAGATTTGAATTGCTTTATTTCGCTCGTTTCGTTTCGCTCGTAAATTTGCGGGGAGGAATCTATACGAAGAACAAGTAACTATTTCAAATGTATATTATATTAAAATCCTGCTTATTAGTGTTGGAATTTTTATTTTTGACAACAAGTGTGGAAATTAGTGTGAATTTTGACTATACGTTGTGATCAGGGGTTCTAATTGACGGCATCTGCCGATGAATAGTAATGTAATTGAAATCTAAAAATTTTTGATGATGAAAATGCGGGTATGAAATTTTAAGCAAGAAATTTCCACATTCCGTGGGGATTCTAATGGGACCTCGCAATCCTCGCGGAAATGAAAATTTTGCTTCACACTTCATCTCCACATATGCTTAATCAAAAATTTTCAAATAGCAGTTATCATTGTTTTCCCTCAGTTCACGGAAATGACCAAACTTCGTAGCAGCTAATGACGTACTTAAAACGGAAGTCGAATAGCGCAAAATATGGCAGGCAAAGTGCAAATTTGAACATGAGCCAAAAAAGCAAACAACTGCAGATGAAATACGACAGTTATTAAATATTTGACAGTTGAAAATAAAACAAATCGAATGGCCTGTGATGAAATTTTGCAAATAATTAAAAAAGCCAGGTTAAGTGTACCATCATCTAGTAAAACATTGCTAGAGGCATAATATAAACAAATGGAAACTTTTTCGATAAATCTAGCAATATAATTCAATTTGGGTCTACAAAAAGTTGTGAACCTATAAAATATGTTTTCAATTTAATAAAGGACCCGGGTTCCTAATCGATATGGGAATTGATGAACTTGCACTTGTCAAAAGTAGTGGAATTCAACTGTGGCCCATACTGAGATGTGTGTCAAAGTTAATGACGAAACCGTTCCTAATTGGTGCTTTTGTTGGTTCCCGAAACCTAAAACAATAAATAATTTCCTTCAGCAATTTGTTAATGAAATAAAAAATTTGAATGGCGCAGGATTAACTATTCACGAAAAACCTGAAATATGACAATGGAAAGTGAGGATTTCTTCGACATATAAATATGTTTGTGATGAACTTTAAGTTTATATTTTTCCAAAATAAAATAAGTTATAATGGTCACAATTTACTAAATTTACCAGATCTCGTCGAAAATTTTAAGCTTATTTTGAAGACTTTCAACAGCTGGTTAAAAAAAAGATGTTCGACAATCGATAAAAATATTAGAACTACTTAACAACAGAATTCTAGAAAAAAGCAAATTTGCAAAAAAGTGATAATGAACTTGGAATGATAAGCATCACAAAATCCGAAAAAATATTCTTTGCAACTTTACAAAATACCAATTTTGATTTTTTAAATCGAAGTTTAAGTTCGCCAAACAACTTCTGCTATATAAAACCATTCATTTCCTTTATAATTTTGGGGTATGTTAAAGAAAGTTATAGTGTAGAAGTTGCGCTGGAGTCAAATTTCTTCAAATGGATGATTTGTTCACGGAATCTTTCCAACCCTCGCAAGCTTCTAGAATCAGTTTTCTAAGCAATATTACAACATTAGTTGACGCATTGCCATTGCAAAATGACATTGTATTCATTTCAGTATTACACCATTGCACATCTTAATCTGATTATTTCGGAACAAATTCTTCCTTGCGTTTGCTTTTTTAAAAAAGATGTTGAGAAAATTCAATCAACCATTCGCGAACTTTGAAACCTGGAGATGCAACATAACACTTATAGTTATATAAGTACATTAAACGAACTTGGTAAATCAAATTTAAATTTTGTACCAACGACTTTGCTTTTGAAACAGTACTTTTAAGAACGAGAAAATAAATAGTAATAAATATCATTATAAAATAATGGAAAAATACAAAATAAAGAAATAATAAATAATAATAAACATAGCATTAATGAAGAAACTTATGATTAAAACATTTGTTTATGGCAAGACAATAAATAATTGTTTTTAGTAAAGCAACGATTAGCAACGATTGTAGGGATTCATAAAGAATAGATTCCATGAGAAAACTTACAAGTTATCTGTTCCCTTAACTTTTTACTCCATAAGTGTATATTAATTAATTATAATGATGACTCGTCTTTCTTTCGTCAGTTCTTTTTAATTATTTACATTTAATCTTAGATAGGACAACTTTGAGTTCTTTTAATTTTACTGGTATATATAAGATGTTTTATATTATACAAATACGTTTATTCCACGAAACTCTAATTATTTTGTAGTTAAAATGAAGCATTCCATACATTACTTCGCAATCCATTTCCAAATTTTACAAACGAAAACCCTTCACTTGACCTTCTTTCGAGGCACTTCAACAGCCCTTATAAGTAACATGAATGAATGCGCTTACAGCAGCGGAAATCTAACACTTAAATAGAAATTAACACTCATGTTAAGAGTAAGTGCTTGTGGGCTCCAAAAGAACGCTGTTTAAGAGCTTCTGAAGCGCTTATTTTACCGCTGGATTATATTCCCAGACGTACGTGTTTATGTTCAGTTTATGCATAGAGGTATAGGATATAAAATGGCCATTTCCATGTACATGAGCGTACATGAGCATCCCACGTTTTAAATTTATCCTTTTTTCCCCTCATCGGCTGTTCAAATGTTCGGCTCCATTCGTTCCTGCCATTCGTACAATATGCAAAATGATATCCCGAATTCTATAGATACCAATGCTTTTCGCGCGATTAGAAGCACATACACTTAATATTTACAACGTACTATCGAATCATAGGCAAACCACGAAAACTACATTCATAAATCACTAAAACAGCTGAAAATGCATAAATTTTTCCTGTTTTGTTGGAGGGCATATAGCTGCATTGAAATTGGAAATTATACAGCAATATCATTACCGAAAATTTCACATTATCGCAAATTAATCGCAAACATTTTCATTCAAGAAATGTAATCATATTATCGGTATTTATATTTTCCAAAATGTGCAGCTACCTTTGGTTTTCAATTTGATAGTGAGTTAACATTACAGTTAGAACAGCAATATCTGTAAAGCCATGGCCATACTTATTACTTGAATGATGAAATTATTATGAAATCGGTCACTGAATAATGCCCTGTAATCAGTCAACGTTAATTAGAAACTTGCAAACACTTACATTGAGCATTTCTAATTCTCATTAAGCTTAAGGATATGCTCATTTATGACATTTTTTTTTGTTTGGGAGGTGGAGGCTATTTACGCCCTGAGTGTCGGACTCCCGCTACCGGACTACCGACTACACCTCCCACCCTGTCACACCGAGAACCTAGCCTAGAACTGTTTGTCACATTACTTCGAACTAGGCCTCATGAATCATCGCTTAGCGGTGCCTTCACGTTAAGGGAAATTTCTCTTTCTCAACGGATGGATAGGAAGGAATTGCGATTAGTTACTATAATATGGCTTTACAGAGATGTTCCCTCCCTCGCCAAGCGATCCATTATGTCCTTCTTTATAATGAGTACTGTCCGTACGTAATGCGACACACAGTTCCAATTGTCCTTTGATTTCATCATTTTTCCCGTTACATTTTCTGGGGAAATTATGCCAATTTTCTCCGAGAGATGCGAACGGAGACTTGTGGATCTATTACACGGAAAGAACGTATGGCAGGCGTCATCCGTCATCCCCGGGTAGAACACGCAAGTTGGGGATGGTGTCTTTCCCATCTTATACAGGTAAGACTGAAAATACCCGTGACCACTGAGTAGTTGCGTCAGATAATAATCAGTCTCACCATGCATTCTGTAGAACCACGGCCCCAAGTCACTTATCAGTCGTGCGGTCCACCTGCCTCGCGTTTCGTTTTCCCATGTTTGCTGCCACAAGGTTAGGGTCCTTCTCCGTTCCTCTCGGCTGACGGTATCTCTCGCCGACACCCCCCCCCCCTTACGTAAGTATACACGTTTCCGTTCGTCTGCAAGTAACTAAATAGGAACCAACCTCGAGATTACCAGCACTGCAGGTTCAGAGACAGTGCGGTATGCAGCCGCTATCCGCAAAGCTCCTTGCCTCTGCACCTGTGCCAGACGCCTTCGGTGCGTCTCTTTACTAAGAGCGTCAGCCCAAACCTCGGAGCCATACAAGAGCACTGACTCCATTCATTTATGACATTAACAATGGTTTGAATCGAAATGATTTGAAATTTGAACATATTTGATTAGCTTAGCGTTGCCTTGATATGAACTTAAGATTGCAATTTCCCCATGTTTATTCGGCTCGCTCCGCTGTCAAAATGGTATGGATAGGGCGGGCTTAATTCTTCGGACAATAATTTTCGTTTGGAATTAACATTCCCGTAAAGAAGATTGTCCTGTGTCCATGGAAGAGCTGTAGCAAACCGCACGTACTCGTTACTGAGTAACGTTTACATTGCCAGGTTCGAATTATTTCATTATTGAATCGTTACTTCGAATTACAACTCGTTACTTTATACTATTCCTAAATTACCTCATCGCACATTTATGCCGATATCACAATGAAAAATCAAAATCTTAAAAGCTGTTCAATGTCGGTTTGGCCATAGATTAGCTTTCCAAACGAAAATTTCTACCGTGTGGCTTTTGTAACTAATTCCAAAATTTTTTCCTGGGAAAGGGAGTGGTATGCGAGGTATCAGCATACAACTCTAGAGAATTCAAAATATTTCCAAAAGCAGCAGAAGTCAAGCAGTTTTCGTAGCAGTTTTTTGCTAAATCTTCTAAGCCTGGAGGTTTTTGGGAGAGAGTAGGGTTTTCCTTGTCTAGGAGGAATTTTGTAGGGAGAGGACATGAATCCAAAAATCTGACTTACCAGAGAATTATTAGGATACTTTCCATCTTCACCTTTTTTTTCGGGACTTTGATGACAATATTCCTTCGTCGAGTCTGCTTATCGCAACGTTCACCTCGCGTCACTCGCAAAAAGTTTTCGAAATTTTAACCGCAATATTCCGTCGCGAAAAACCGGTTATCCTCCGATTTACTTATTTTCAAAAACTTTTCCGGAACTCCTCCGCCCTTACTTTAATCGACTGCGCCAATTACATGTGTCTCGACATGTCTTCTTAAAAAAACGAATTAGGTTTTTTAAAATAGACTTTATTAGTTCGACTTAACGCTTCTACCACCCAAAAATAACTGACTGTAAAAATGATTTTAACAAAACAATTGTTAGATTTAATTGCAAGTGTAGCAACGTGTGCCAGAGGCCTACTTATGCTAGTCAGCGTCTACTGCGATCGGATATCATCTGGCAATTTGCAGGTGTCATCAAAGATGTTGAAGGTGAATGCGCTGTACGTGGGAAGCATTATGCTTGCATATGGGAACCGTTCGTAACTCCTCCCCCCTTGGTTTGAACCGTCGGCCACAAGAATTTTATTCTGGTTCGTTCGTTGGTAGGTATAATGTTGTTTTCCGAGATTACGAATAATTTTGATCATTGATGAAATAATAGCCCAAGGATGGTGATAGTGATAATGACTGCACCAGTTGTTGCCAGCATCATTTCGAGTAAGTATTGTTCTCCAAAATAGGTTCCTTTGATGCCAACAGCGGTATTTCTTGAAAACTGGTAGTTCCCAAGGTTTTCCAGTTTTATAGAGTGTTCATTTGCGGATGTAAAGTTGATTTCGTTGAATATTGTAGGGTATATATTTATTTCCTCCCAGTAGATAAGTTTTTGGGTATTGTAGATAATCTCGTTTACAGTGATTTGGCAGTCTTCGAATCGGATAAGGATCGTTCCTCTTATTTTGATCTTGTTTGGCCCGCATGTTGTGTTGATGTATGTTTCCGGAACGTTGAAAAAGATAAGATGGTTGGGCTCTGGTTGGAAGATTTCCATGTCCTTAGCACGTTCATGAAGCTCACAATGGGCTGGTTCGTTCCTTATTATCCTTGTAATGCACTTGGATTGTTGTATTGGTTTCCAGTGCTCGTTTCGTAGGCAGTAGAAAGTCCTTTCGACGCTATGGCATTCTTCGTCTAGATTTTGGATGTGGTGGGAGTTCATGATAAGGTAAGGTTTGATCTGGATTATTTGTGTTTTTTGGATTGGTAGGGCAATTATGTGGAAAAGAGAATAGGATTCTCCTGATATAATGGGAATTTTAATGTTAAAAATAATATTGGTACCGTTGGAACAGGCTTGGAGACGTAGCAATTCGTAAATCTGTTCAGTTGAAGAAATGTTCATATTTTGGCTTTTGAATATGTGGCACAGTTCAGCAAGTTCTCGTGGATTCAATATCATCTTTGATATTACTTTTAATTTTGCCAAAAGGATGGCTTCGGAAATTCCTGTTAAATGGTCGTTCAATAGGTCGATATTATGATTTATTTGGTTTAGGTACTGGGCGTATTTTAGGGTTTTATATTCATTTTTAAGTTAGTTTTTAGAATTTCATTTATGTAATTAAGGTAGTTTGTTATAATTGTTTGTTGTTGATTTATATGGTTTGTTATATTCTCGAATCTTTCCATCATTTGCCCGTTTAATTTAGATTGTTGGGTTATCTCTGTGTTGAGTTTATTTTCATTATTTATAATTTTATTTATTTCGTTATTAATTTCAACAACATCATTTGCGTCTAAGTTACCGGTTATACTTTTGATTATTGTTCCTAAACCATTTATGATATATATTATATTTTATATATTTATCTTTTCATGCGTTTTTGAGGCATTAGCGAGTATAGTTTGTTACTAACTTCTTTAAGTTTGTTTTTAGTTACTTCTAAAGAATCAATCAATTCACTATTGTTTTCAAAAGTTTGAAGTGAGTCAGATATTTTATTTATATTGTTTACATAATTATCCAGTTGTATTATGTGTATTAGATTACTATGGGACGTTATTAATCTCGCGTTTCCTAGTTTGATCGGTAATAACCCAGTATTAGTTGATAGATCCTGTATGTCTATCTTCTGTCCGAATATTAGCAGTGCTTGCCTGAAATTTGCGTTTCCTCTTAATCTTTGACTTATGTATTTTTTGGTTTTTATTAGTAATAAGAGTTAAATGGTTATCTTCCTTTACCCTATGTTTTGTAAATCTACGACTAAGCTTATTCCTTCTACATTCTTTTCTAAATACTAATGAACCTTCGTTTTGAATTTCGGGATATTCTCGATTTTCGTTTAATTTCTTTAATCTTTTTCCGGTTTGCTCGTCTAATCTAGTTTTAATTTCAGCTTGTAACTTAGTTTGAAATTCTCTTAGCTGTTGTAAATATTCGTGTTTACTACTAGATTGTAAACTATTGTTAAATTTATAAGTCCTACCATAAAAGAGTTCGAATGGTGTATACTTAGTTGCTGAATGTATGGCATTATTATATTAATTATTATATTAATAACTATTACCTCATTCAAAATATCTTCGGGGTCCTTATCTCTATGCTTATAATAGATTATTCTATATGTTTCGGTAAGTGTGGAGTGGAGTCTTTCTACGGGGGCGTTACTAGTTGATTGTTGGTATGAAATTGTATGGTGGTTGATGTTATATTGCTTACAGAAATCATTAAATAGGGTGGAGGTAAATTCAGTACCTTGGTCTGTTACTACAGTCACTATATTTTCAGGGGTACCGTGGAGGCTGATGAAATGTTTTAATGATTTTATGATTGTTAGACTATTTCTAGCAGGTAAAATGTAAGCTGCGGCAAATTTAGAAAATTTATCAATAATAGTGAAAATATATTGTTTATCAATTGTGTATATATCCGTATGTATGACATCGAGTGGCTTTTTAGGGGCTTCGGGAGCTTGAAATTTAGGTTTTTGTGGACGTCTATCATATTTTAAAGTCTGGCATTGTTCGCAGTTGTTAATAATTTGAGTGATCTTTGTTTTCATATGGGAAAAATAGTATTTTCTTTTAAGATGTAATAGGCTTTCGTTTATGCCACGATGATTATTTTTTTGATGGTAATCATTTATGAGGGAATCCTGCTCATCGCTTTCGGTGATGTCATTTACTATTTCTGTGCACCTAATTAATTTGAGATTATGGGACGCTGAAAAATGTTTTGAATATACTTCTTGGACTGTCTTGAAGATTTCGTCTGTACTGTAGATAGCAGTTAGACGATTAGGGGGAATGAACCTTTTAATCAATTCAATAACATTCTGTTCAGAGAATTCTTGCATTTGGATAGTGCGGCGCTGCTTATTTCTGAAAGGAGTCTGTACATTTGTTTGAGGTCGTCTATTTATTTTTTCCAATATAATTTGTAAGGAAAATTCATTCAATGGTTGTTCGGAGATGGGAATTCCATCATTTAGGTTTTCTTCCGCGGAGTGTACGGTAGTACCTCTAGTGGTTTGCATTGATGCGTTCTCCATGTTACCAGTTTCGTTGATGTTGACTTCCTTAAATTTTGCGATCACGTGAGAGTGTGCTGAGTTTCTCGGGGTTCGACTTAATGCATCCGCATTAGAATTTTGTATTCCTTGTTTGTAAACAATCTCATAGTCGAATTCTTCCAACTTCAGTCTCCAGCGCACTAACCTGGAGTTTGAATCTTTTAAGTTCATGAGCCAAGTGAGGGGTTTATGATCTGTAACGATCTTGAATTTTCGGCCGAAAAGATATGGCCTAAAGTACTTCGTGGCTCAGGCTATCGCCAAGAGTTCTTTCTCTATAGTAGAGTAATTGATTTCCGAGTCTGTTAGTGTTCTGCTTGCATAACAGATGGGTTTATCACTACCAATGGGGCCTTGGGATAAAATAGCACCAAGTGCAAAATTGCTGGCATCTGTCGTTAAGACAAAGGGTTTGTTGAAGTCTGGATGTTGGAGAAGTGGATCGTTCATTAATATGTCTCGACAATCATTAAATGCTTTTACATATTTGCCAGTCAATTCAATTTTCTGATCCTTTTTTAGACATTGTGTGAGGGGTTTCGTGAGTTTAGCGAAGTCTCGAATAAATTTCCGGTAATAGCCGAAAAGTCCGAGGAAGGATTTAATTTCTTTGGGGGTTTTAGGCAATGGAAAGTCTAATATCGCTTGGACCTTGTCCGGGTTTGGTTTTATCCCTTCAGTTGTAATAAGGTGGCCTAGGAAAGCTATTTCTTTCTTGAGAAATTCAGACTTGTCGAATTGTACTTTAAGATTACTGTCTCGTAATCTTAGGAAAACCTTCTTAAGATTCTCGACATGTTCTTGTAGAGAGGTAGAGTAGATGATTATATCATCCAAATAGACCAAACAAATAGTAACTTGCAGTTCCTTTAAAACGTTATCCATAACTCTTTGGAATGTTGAAGGCGCGTTTTTAAGCCCAAAAGGCATGCGCACGTATTCATAATGCCCTCCTTCAACGGTGAAGGCTGTCTTAGGAATATCTCTGGGATCCATCTCTATTTGATGGAAACCGCTTGCGAGGTCTATGGTTGAAAAATACATGGATTTCCCAAGTTTATCGAGTATGTCATTGATATTGGGAAGTGGATATCGGTCACTGACTGTTTTTTCATTCAGTTTGCGATAATCAATTACCAATCTCCATTTTTGTCTTCCGGTTGCGTCCAGTTTTTTCGGGACTATCCACACAGGGGAGCTCCATGGAGAATAACTGGGGCGAATTATACCCTGTGCAAGCATCTCCGATATTTGCTTACGAACCTCTTCTTTGTGGACAAATGGATACCTATACGACTTTGTGTATATGGGAAGTTCGTCGTCCGTCCTAATACGGTGTTTAACTTGGTTGGCAAAAGTAAGGTTTTGCCCTTCACGGAGGAAAATATCGTCAAATTCACGACAAACTTTGAACAATTCTTTCCATTCCTCTTGATTTAGGTGTTCGGTTCGCAGAAGATTAATAATGTCCTCAGAAGGAGTAAGAGGTGAACTCTCCTTCTCATAGCTGACACTAATATTGTTTACTTGGTGATAGTTCCTGTGAAGATTTTCAACCATGAGTGGTTGTTCGAGAAGTAGTATCTGGTCGGCTTGAGAATGATTAACAATTTCCACCAATGTGTGCCAGTCATGGGCAGTGTATATTCCTTCCGAGATTAACAGTTCTTGAGTTATTCTAGTACGTTTGATGTAAATGTCACCATTTTCTACATCCACTGGTAGTTTGACAATTAATTTAGAATTAGAAGGTATAGTGTACCTTGGTGAAATTAGGTTGGGTTTGGAAATTAAAGGTAATATGACATTTTTAGTGATTAGCCTTTTGTTGCCGACATCCACTTTAGCGTCTAAAGCACTAAGTGTGTCTATCCCTAGTAATCCGTCGAAATATCCATGAAATTTAAATACCAAAAACTTCATGAAACCGTTTTGTTGGAATTCGATGAAATTCGGTAGAGTGACTTCCTGTTCTACCTTGTGTTTTGAAAGAACTGTATTAATTATAATCGGGTTAATTTTTTTTAAGTCGTGGAGGTTCACATATTCGGGGTTAATAAACGATGAAGATGCTCCTGTATCGATCAAGAACTTAAGTGGTCGTCCGAAAGGGGATGAAATGTGGGTATATGGGAGTGTATTACCATGTGTATTAACGTCTAAGTATCCGACAGGTTGTTGGAGGCTAGACAACCAAAATTTCCATCATCAATTTCAACGTTTTTTATATAATCGTGGTGGTTTGATGTGTCCGCTGGACCAGGGGAATAGTACCGATTAGGGTAGTATTGTTGAGATTGAGATGTATAAATCGAGTTAGTGAAATTTTCAGCAAATTGGTTGGGGTCTTCGTAATGGTTTTCAGAGTAGGGTATAGAATTCATTGTAAGTCCTTGTTCCATTTGCGGGATGTTGTCTGGATAACCCTGTTCCGAAATATTAAATAATTCCTTAGATGCGACTCTTGGTGGCCCTGTTGATCTGAAAAAGTTATCTTGGGGACGATTATATTGTGGTTGAACGCGTCTAACTATAGTTGAACCTAGTTCCATAGGTTCTGGTTTTTGGGGGTGTACATTATTAGACTTGTTAGACATTGGGGGTCTTATTTGGGGACTCTGAAAATTATTTTGTATGCCAAATGGTCGTTGAATATTTTGATTAAAATAATTACTATGTTGTGGTCTGAAATTTTGTAAAGGTTGCGGATATGTTCTGAAATTGGGTAGGTTAGTAAATGTTGGTTTTTGTGCAGGGAAATTCATTTGAAAAGGTGCGTAAGGCTGTGCATATGCCTGGAACGAAAGTTTCGGTGGGTTTGGATGAGGTGTTTTAAAGTTTTTGTAATTACTAGATGAGTTTAAGAATTGGGAAAATGGATTGAGAAAATTGGGCTTTGTTAAACTAGTTGGTTTTGGGTTCATAATGCTTTTGTTAATATCCGACTTAGAGTAAGAGATATTTTGCTCTTTGATGCAACATGCAAAAGCAGATGCTAAAGATTCCGGCTTCATTGCGCGAATTATGGAGCCTAAAGGCTCTCTAAGACCACTTAAAAATGTGTTCAGGCACATTTCCGAAAAAAGAGCCTTCTTTGCAGATATCACCCCGGGATCCTTTTCGTGGATATTCACATGATTAACCAAACTCGAAAGTATTTCTATTACTTCACCGTAAAATTTTTGGATCGAATCGGAATTTTGTTTAAGATTATGCAAATCTCGTATTAGCGAAGTTTCGTTTCTTTTATCTGCATAGTGCAGAATCAAGTTTTCCTTTATTTGGTCCCAGTTCAACTGAGTCCCGTACATATTTAGGATCTCATTAGCCTCACCTACAATTTTATTCCTTATTCCCCTCAGCATGAGCTGTCCGTAGGGTGTTCCACTAGCCGCTCGTAGCAGATTAAGGATTTCGTCGACATTGTCAATGAAATCGAACAAAAGCCTAGGATTACCGTCGTATTTTGGTAAATCCTTAATGGCATCGGGAATTCTTAACGAATTGAAAAGGTCAAGTGTAGTCACTGTCATTTCACTTGCACTAGTGCTTGGATTTGCCATGTTTAAAATTGTTTTATTATTACTTCCACTTATATTATTATTACTAATAGTATTATTATCTATTTTATTATCGTTACTATTATTTTTAACCGTGTTAATATTATTATCGTTTATGTTAATATCTAAATTATTTTTATTAAGTTCAATTGAACTTATTGAACGATGCAGTGAAGTAGTAAGTTCGCACGAAGTTTCACAGAACTGTACCGAATTTCCACTACTACTTTCACTTTCACTAGTATTTCTAATTTTTAATATATTGCTAAATCTTCTAAGCCTGGAAGTTTTTGGGAGAGAGTAGGGTTTTCCTTGTCTAGGAGGAATTTTGTAGGGAGAGGACATGAATCCAAAAATCTGACTTACCAGAGAATTATTAGGATACTTTCCATCTTCACCTTTTTTTCGGGACTTTGATGACAATATTCCTTCGTCGAGTCTGCTTATCGCAACGTTCACCTCGCGTCACTCGCAAAAAGTTTTCGAAATTTTAACCGCAATATTCCGTCGCGAAAAACCGGTTATCCTCCGATTTACTTATTTTCAAAAACTTTTCCGGAACTCCTCCGCCCTTACTTTAATCGACTGCGCCAATTACATGTGTCTCGACATGTCTTCTTAAAAAAACGAATTAGGTTTTTTAAAATAGACTTTATTAGTTCGACTTAACGCTTCTACCACCCAAAAATAACTGACTGTAAAAATGATTTTAACAAAACAATTGTTAGATTTAATTGCAAGTGTAGCAACGTGTGCCAGAGGCCTACTTATGCTAGTCAGCGTCTACTGCGATCGGATATCATCTGGCAATTTGCAGGTGTCATCAAAGATGTTGAAGGTGAATGCGCTGTACGTGGGAAGCATTATGCTTGCATATGGGAACCGTTCGTAACTCACGCGATGCGGGGAACATTAATGTTCATATGACAAATTGGTGACGTTTTAAATGAAATATGATGAAAATTGTTTTTAATTTTTGAAAGTTTTGAATTTGTAATGTTCCTTCGTTTAGCAAATAAAAGCCTTAACTAGGATGCACGAAATTTTCATTCAAAATTCATTCATAATAACCAAAGTACTTAAAGAGTAATTAAGGCGTTTGAATTTCAAATTTCATTTAAGCACCATATTGCATTTGACAAACGTCACGCACATGGGTGCGAGGAATTTTCGTTTTTCCGAATATTTCCTCGCATCGACGCATCGCAATCATTGTACGATGTTGCATACAAATGCATGTTAAGAAAACTGCTTGAAATTTGCTGCGAGACTCTCATCGCGCTCTCGTATCGCAGTCTCGCACTATTGTATATCGGCTTTTAGGCCAAAATACAATACTGCGTGACGGCGACGCGTGAGTGCGATGCGATTTTCGCTCATCGTCACGCAACGCATTCAATTTACAATGCACGCGATGCGAGCAAAAATAATGTTCATATGACAAATGTCAAATAGGTGACGTTGCAAATGAAATTGTTTTTGATTTTTTTAAAGTTTTGAATTTGGATTTTTCCTTCGTCTAGGAAATAATAGCCCCTACAAGGATTCACGAAATTTTCATTCAAAATTCATTCAGAATAACCCTAGTACTTAAAAACTAATTAACGCGTTTGAATTTCAAATTTTATTTAAGCGCCATATTGCATCTGACAAACTTCACGCACCTCGTTGCGAGGAATTTTCGTCCGAATATTTCCCGCCTCATTGTACAATGTCGCATACAAATGCATGTTACAAAAAATGCTTGACATTTGCTGCGAAATTCTCGTCGCGCTCAAGCATCGCAGTCTCGCTCTATTGTATATCGGCCTTATTTTAGAATAGTTCCCGCCTCGCATCGATATCATTATACAATGTCGCATACAAATGCATGGTACATGGTATATGCATGGAAATTCAAACGCCTTAATTACTTTTTAAGTACATTGGTTATTCGAAATGAATTTTGAATGAAAATGTCGTGGATCCTTGTTGAGGCTATTATTTGCCAAACAAAGGAAAATTCCACATTCAAATTTTTAAACAATCCAAAAACAATTTTAATTTTTACGCCTTCGCACATGCTAGAACACATCTGTGTTCTAGCATGTGCGCAGGCGCTATGACTCTTGGACATTGCTACGGTGAGTTGTATCGTCCGTCGTATGGGTTGCATGCGTGATCATCTTTCGCATATAAATACGTGTACGATACGATGCGCTTCGTTGCATGTTTGTGCAAAACAGAACCTCGGTTTTTATTGTTTTATGATGGATGTTTCCTTTTGGAAACTATTGGAGACCCTAAGCAACTAACCAGCTATGTTAACTCTAATTTAATTAAACACTTTAAACAAATTATTTCAGCTACTATTCGTTACCAAAGGAAATCAGTGTGGCATATGAGAATATGGAGAAAATATATATAATTTTGAAAGTAACGAAAGTCACGAGTACCGATACAATTTTATTTTGTGGTAGGGAGGTGAAGGCTGCTTACGCCCTGAGTGTGGGACTCCGAGACACAAAATGCTTTTGGACTACCCACTAAACGCCTCCCCTGTCAACCTGAGAACCTACCCTGGAACCGTTTGGCACATTATTTTGGGCTAGGCCTCGTGTTTCTACGCCTAGAGGCGCCTTCGGAGTATGGGAATTTCTTCTCTAACGGGAAGGACGGGAGAGGAAGGAAGTGCAACAAAAGAGATATATCCATCCCCGATGCCTCCCAGCGCTCCAATAAAGCTTTTTTCAATATCAGCACTTCCCGAGCATCTTGTGCGACGCAATTCCAATCGTCAATTGTTTTCAGCATTACTCCGATGATAGTTTCCGGACAGAGCTCCCCAATTTCGCTGAGTAGGACCCCTCGCTGCTGGCTCCACCTTTTGTAGTAGAAGAATGTGTGACAGGCGTCATCTGGTTCCCCTGCACAAAACACACAGTTAGGAGACCGTGGTCTGTCAATTTTGTATAAGTAGGACCGAAAACAACCGTGCCCGCTTAAGAACTGGGTCAAGTAGAACTCGGTCTCACTATGCACTCGACTGAACCACGGCTTCAGGTCAGGGATCAGACGTGCAGTACACTTTCCCCTTGTTTCTTACTCCCAGGACTGCTGCCAATCGCTGAGAGAGCGACGTCTCTCTTCCCTGGTGATCTCTTCTTTCGATCTTCGCCTCTGCGCAGGTAAATATTTCTGCGCTCTCTCGCAAGGAGGGTGATGGGTATCACCCATGCGAGTACCAGCACTGCCGCCCCGGAGACCGTTCGTAATGCGCATGAGATTCACAACGCTCCTTGTCTCTGCACATGTGCCAACCGCTTCCGCTGTAACTCCTTGCTGAGAGCGTCGCCCCACAGTCCTGACTCATAGACTAGAACCCACTGCACAACGCTCAATAGGAGTCGTCTCCTTGATGTGGTGGACCCCTCTATGTTGGCCATTAATCGGATGAGTGCCGTTACGCGCACTGCAGCCTTGTCAGCTGTTGCCCTGATTTGTTCGAAAAAACTCATTTTCGAGTCTATCAGGACGCCCAGGTACTTTACTGCTGATTTTGATTCGACCAGCGCGTCCACAACACTGATAGGCCTTATTCTGGGGATAGTCTTCTTTGCCAGGATGATCACTTCGGTTTTTTCCAGTGCCAGCTTGAAACTGTGAGCTGCCATCGAGTCCATTTCCCTCCGCATTAACGTATTGAGTCTGAGTTGCGCATGCTCTACTGTGCGTCCAGAGACCAGCGCCACGACATCGTCCGCATAGCCGATCAAACGTGACACTTCCGGCAGTTCAAGCTGCAGGAGTCCATCGGGGCCAAGGATTGAACCCTGAGCGACACCTGAAGTAAGATTTGTACTTCGCCTACCCTCCTTTGAGTCGTAAAGTAGGCTGCGGTCCTTCAAATAGTTCCTGAGAATCCGCATCAGGTACACTGGTACTTGAAAACGATTTTCTAGCGCTTCCAGAATATCCACCCATCTAGCGCTGTTAAATGCATTTCGGACATCCAGAGTAACCAGCAGGACGACCCGTCGTGTTGAAATACTGTGAGACTCCGCACGTTGGACCGCGCTCACTACTTCTCCAATTGCATCGATGGTGGAGCGGCCTACTCTGAAGCCATACTGCCGTGGAGATAGGTCCCCGGCAATACGAATCACGTCAGCGAGTCTTCCCCTGATAAGCTTTTCAAAAACTTTTCTGGCCGTGTCAAGCATACACAGTCGGTGGTATGCAGCTGGCGACTCGGGATCCTCTTTTCCCTTCGTAATGAGCACAAGTCTCGCCACCTTCCAGCACTCTGCGAACACCTCTTTGCGCAGGCATGCGTTGAACATGCGAAGGAGCAGGTCAGGGGGAAACCGGAAGACCATTTGTAGCACCTCAGCTGGAACCCCATCTGATCCTGGAGCCTTTCTGGCCTTCATATACAAGACTGCTTTCTCCAATTCCATTCGTGAAAAATAGAATTTCCGTTGGTGTTTCATAGTGAACGGCTTCAACAATGGCGGGATGGATGGGGAAGAGAGTCCGCACGATTTCATCCATCTTTTCTGCCTCGTATGAGTGAGACGACTTTTGAACACCGAGCTTCCGCATTACTATTTTGTAACCCAGGCCCCATGGGTCTCTGTTTACGTCGTCTACCAGGTTTTGCCAGCGGCTGGCCTTGCTGCTGTTGATAAGTCTACGGAGGCATTTTCTAGATGACTTGTAAGCAGCTTATCGGATACATGCCTCTTCCCGGGTTCGAGCTCAATGTGTCCTGCGTCGTAGTTTGTGACACTCCCTTTTTTAGTTTTTCGGCAATTTCAGGTCTTCGTAGGGACATTGAAGACTTGAAGGCGGATGTAATGATTCTCATAGTTGAGTTAACGACATCTCTTGCTGCAGGTTCTCCGTTCTCCAGCGTTGCTTCCGACAGCGGTGATCGTGCCATAAGCACTTCAACAAACCTCTCAATATCCGCTTTCTCAGTATTCCACCGGACCGCAGAAGAACAAGCGCGTGGTCTTCGGGAAGCACCATGATGGATCTCCAGAGCTATGTACTGGTGATCACTGGCCGAGTAATCCTCTAGCACTCTCCAGTTTTTAACTCATTGTGCTAGGCACTCCGAAGCAAATGTCACATCAGGTATGGTGCCAACACAGCCCCATCGACGGAAAGTAAGGGTGTGGCCTGTGTTCAGTACAACGAGCCCAGTTCATGTCGAGGATCCGTTTGCCCCGAGCGTCTGACTGGGGCATGCCCCAATCGATTCCCTTTGCGTTGAAGTCACCTCCGACGAGCACATGGCCCTCAATACTCCATACAGCGTCCTCCAAAGCATTGAGCTTAAGTTGAAAGGACGACAACGATTCGTTCGGAGTTAGGTATACACTGAAGAGTGTAGTTCCCAAACACCAAACCCAAACAAAACCATCTCCTCTCCCCCGATCCTGCACTCGTAGGTGAGCACTGTTCCGAACCTAGATGTCGGCTGTACCGGATTCGTCAGGATACCATGTTGATGAGTTTCTGGTGTGATGTTGCTCGCTCAGCAGTAGTAAGTCAGTTTGCCTGCTTCTCGCAAACTGTTCCAGTATGTCTTGGGGTATTTGAAGTATACGAATCATTGCAGAAGCGCTTTTGCCTTGGTTAGGGCTTCTTGGAAGACCCGACACTTCCCTGTGGCTGGAATATATTTCAAATCATCTGGTCTTGGGTTATACTCCTGGCAAAGAACACAGTGTGACTCGTCTGTGCGTTCCTTCTATTTATGCCCTGTCTTACCGCAATTGTAGTGCAAGGAGCTCCGGTCAGTTCCATTACATGTCTGTGCGGTATGACCGTATCCGAGGCACTTGAAACAACGAAGGGGAATGGCCCTTCGTCGTATCCGACAAATAACCCACCCTATTCTTATTTTGCCCTGCTTCAAAAGCTGTTCTGCTTCCCTCTCTGTGAGGTCGATTATGGCCATGCGTTGACCCCTGTCGTTTGGTTTGGCTAGCCTGACTTTCGTCTCGCCTAGTACGGGGAAGTCGCGTTTTAAGGCTTCTTCTATTTCGGGCAGAACCGTAACGCAGTCAATGTCTCATATTTCGAATGTGGCTTTACGCTTGAATGAGACTACAATTGCCTTCTCTTCGAGGACTCTTTAGACTGCGTCACAGAACACGTATTTATTTGCGTCTGATCCGTACTCAACAAGTAGATCCCCCAACCAAGTTTGCCGTACAGCTTTTATTACAGTTTGTATCTCTTCGGGTTTTACCGCTCCCTTGATTTCTCGCAAGACATCAGCATAGGATCTCCCGTCAGTGGGTTTAACCAGCAGTGCCTGTTTCTTGGGTTATCCGCGATGATTCATTGCATTTCGGTTCCTTTGGACGTTTATTGATTTTCAATAAACAATTTTTCAATTTTCAATTTTTCCGGTCTTTAGCTGCTTTCTTTGCCCTCCTCAATCGCGATTTTATCGTTCGACGTACTGTCCTCGTCCTTCCTCCGTTTATCCTAGTCCCCTTTGATTGGGCTGCAGGCCAACCTTTTGGTGGCAGTAGAAATCGGGACGACTACTGCGCTGTCGAATGAATTAGCCTGTTACTCTTCCTCTGCCTTTAGCCACCTGCGTCTATGACCTATGACCTATTCGAGTTAGGAGGTCTTCCAACTCCAGAACTCCGCTTTTAACCTCTTTACTAAGGTTCGTTTGTGCATTGCATGTGGCAGTGATGCGTTTAATAACCCTTTCTGCTTTACGGTATAGCCGCTCTTCATCTGCACGATCCATGATAATCGAAGTGCTCCATGTCTGCCGTGCAGGGATTTCTTTATTTGTGTCCCGTGCTTCAGTCGCTTCGGTGGTGATGGCAACAATCATATGTTTCTCAACCGTTTCGCCTTTCTCTACCGTGTGTTCGTCTCTTCCAGGCTGCGAGAGGCTCTGTTCTTCTGTTTTTGGTCGCTCCGGTGTGCGCAGGGTTTACTTGCTGCGCCCAAATGCTGTTAAAATCTCTGATTGTACCAGATTTCCTACTTTTCGTCCATCCGTTTTCGAATGTTTCTGTTCCGACATATTTTCTTTGGTGTATAATAGTCGTACCGATACAATAGTAACGGGGATTCGTTGTTTCAGTTCCGAGTTCATATGGGTATTGATTTTGTCGTTACTTTTTCAGCTCTAGTCCATGGGCAGTGTAAATTTGTTAATGATGGGACAGCTAATGAAATGATATTATTCGTAATTTTATTGATTTAGGAACAGAATATGGTTTATGAGTATTACGATAGTAAAATGCGAATCAAAACAAAACATATACTTTAATTAAAGCTAGCAAGTATTGCAATATATGTGACCATAGTTCAGACCATGAAGATTTCGCCAACTCGTTGAAACTACCTATGAGTATTTTTAAATAAGGATTGTTGAATTTTTGTTGATATGTGTAAATTTTGGTGATTCGGGACAAAAATGTGAGTTTGGGCCTCATTATATCTTATTCCTCTTTGCCTGAACGTAACACTTATTTCGATGTACGGCGAAAGTCTCAATAAAGATCATCTACGGCTATGAGTCGCTGTCACTGCAGTAACTTCCGTCAGTTCAGCTTTAAGAATTGTGAAATATGGATGCATTCGGGGATGGGAATTTCGATCAAGTGGAAGATCCAGCCGCTGATTTCTTGGCTCGAGAACAAGACGCTCTTGCGGGTCTTGAAGATGGGGTTAAATTGTGCGAAGGTATGTCAGCAACTACATCATCAGTTCTTCATAATGGTATGTTGATACATAAATGTAATACATAAACATTAAATGGGCCGTCGCATATATGATATAATTTTTTAAAACACGAAAACTTGCCGCTTTGAAGGTTGTATGAAATTTATATCTCCATATCTCTAAACTATCGTTTACATTAGTTTTTAAAGTTGCTATTGTGTTGTTGCTACTTAAGTTGAAAAGGATAGTACTCAGATAATTTGCTGCCCTAAAAGCATCGTGGCGACGCCAGCTTTAGTTTTTATAAGTCTATCCGAATAAGTCGCAATAAGTTCTCGTTTCGTTTTTATATTGATTTTTCCATACCTCCTTATTTAAACATCTAATCTCGCGGAACTTATGTTTCTATACTCGTCGCATAAAATTAAAACCTTTTATTCAAGAAAATAAGTCAAGATACAAGCTTGCTCATTACCTACGTTCAACGAATATGAAGAAACAAAAAAAGGTTTTATCATTTATAAAAGAAGGCTTTATAAAATATAGAAGGTTTTATAATAAACTAGTTTTTCAACCTGTACGACTCAAAACCGAAATTACTGTATTGCTATCTTTGTTTATCTACATTGGAATTAATTGTGCTGATGTGATAGCCGTGAACCTTTTACGATTTTAAGCAAAGCAAATAGCACGCCTCTCTTTGGTGTTCACGTTGTACTACAGGAGCTTCTTATTAGGTGTTCAATGAAAAAAGACTCAGAATATTTACTTTTTCAATTGCAACCATATCCAATATCCATATGGTATCCATAATTAAGAATGTGTTCTCTAAGTTCGCTTCGATGCATAGGATAGATATAGTTTCGAATTTATATCCTCTGACAACACTGACTTGTCATTTACTGCGATGGTATGCACCTCTGTCTGAATTATACGTGGCATAGTTTCAATCGCTTGAAAATACATAGCGTCAGACCCTACTTTTCGATTCCCGTTTCCATATCTTATTTAATCACATATACGATCTAATCACAATATTTTCATATTGGTATTGGATTTCAACGTGAAAGCTGCGTGTAGGGGACATCTATATTAATTTTACTTTGTCTCTATGCCAATTTTCAAGTCATTCAATCTTCAGGTGCATGAAATTGTAAATGTCGCTATTGTTTTTTTTAACTAGCTGGCTGATTGTAATATGATCCGTGCTTTTCGAATGGCGATTATTTCAGGTGAATTGCTGGTTGAGATACTCTCTAGTTATCAAGTCGCAGAAGTGCTGTATCATTTTATTACTACTTCAGAACGGCCAGAAGTTAAAGGATATAAGACATTAGGATCAAGGGACATGGGCGACAAACACTAGATTAGAGGATAGTCTCGATTTCTATTTGTATGTTTCAAACTGCTCGAAAGAATATTTTTTAACGATTTGACGGCCACTAAAGAGTGCGGAGAACGCATTTATGTATTATTTTCCTGTTAGTTTCTACTTACCCCAGCAAACCTGCTGGGGTCCAGGGAGTCATCTTCCTTCAATAATCCTTAGAAAATGCATTTTATGATTTATTATTTTCTTTTTTTCCAACGAACCGCTCGTCTTACTATTTTTTTTCCTAAATTGTGAAAACGTAATAAATTGCTAGTCTGCGCTGTAACTGTGGTCTAGAAAGAAGATCTGCTGGATTTTCCAATGGCGACACATGTTGCCAAAAACATGATTGGGACTGTTTGAATTTTCGCGGCAAGATTCGATGCAATTGATTTGAATCTGACCATAGATATTCCGTATTGAATTTTATTGTAAGAGACTTTAAGTCTTGTTAAGGCGTGGTAGGAAAACCATACCGCTCAATTTTAAATTAGGCAAACTTAAGAGATTGAACTATTTGGAACAAATTATATTTGTGGAAATTTTACGAAAAATCTAAAAGTTCGGTATTTTCAGAAATTTCAGAAAATTTTTTTAGCAATTTATCGTTTACCTTGGGCAAGTATCACCAATGTGAAACATAAAGAATATGATATAGAATAACTTGTTGGTTGTTTTCCGTTTTCTTCGCAAAATGAAGAACTTTTATTCCTCAGTTATGGGCAATTCTTATTTAGCAAGCTTCCAGAGACGATGTGATAACTAAATAATTGCACTACTTCAGCTATATGATAATGATAACATCGTTAACATGAACTTTGTATATGTATCATTTAATGAGTATAAAAGTGAGAATGTTACGATTGTTGAAAAAAAGTTGAAGTAGATTTTTTCATGTCACTTTTCAAAACTGAATACTCAATTTGTTTTACCCTTAAGTGGAAATACCATTGTGACGAAATACACTTCTTGCGAAGTAGATTGAACAAATCACTTTATTTTATAAATATTTGCTAACTTTACAGTACAGTTAATATAAGAATATGTGCTAGTTTACTTCATTTTACAATAAAGAAATAATACAAAATATTGTTTAAACGTATTTTTAAAACATAAAATTTGTTTGTATCATATTTTGCAAGTTTTGGTCTATGTTACTATCATTTCGGAGTTTTGCACAATTGGAACTAACCTAACTGTTTACAATATATAAAGTCAAAAAAATCGAACGTCAGTGTTTCGGAATATTCAAGGATAAGGAACCCTGCAATAACCCTTTTAGTTCAGGATGTCTATGTACTGTTTTTTTTTTTCTTTACATATACTATCTCACCCTTTCTAAGTAGCCATGTTTGAAGACTACATGTTGTCATTCAAAAAAATATTTACTAATTTTAAAATTTTCAAAAATTTTGATTTGCCATGAAATGACTCCTAGCTGCGAATACTAGCTTTGGGCGTCATCAGACTGGAGATAGACCAAGCGCCATACACCACTTTGATTGCATCACAAAATCCATGAATTGCAAATACATGGATTTTACAGAGAATAATAAGTGTGTCTAATTATATAAAACTCAGTGTGAGTATTAATCAGGAGTCAGGGTAACCCGAATGTTTGTGGGAAGATGCTGAAACCATAATGGCTGATTATGACCTATGAGCTGCTACTGGTTGCATTCCATGAAGAATTTTCAATCGACGTTAGTCATCCAGTTACAGGCAATATAAAATTTGATTCATTTTTCCCAAAAAGTATTTCAACTAAAATTCTTCTTGTCGTATATTTTGGGGCCCTAATTACATCAGCTCCTTGTGGGATAACTGCTGTATCAGATTTGGGTCACTTTACCGAAACCGGCTTGGACTGTCAATACCGTATTTCATCGAAACTGCGACTACTCGCGTAAATCATAACTCTGGCTTACTTTGCCTCAACGGCCGCATTTGTAGCGGTACAATTTTTACAACAAATTTCGGACTGCTCAACCGGTAAGTGAACCAGAAAATGAACGACTTAAGAGCCTGTTGAATGCCCCATCCTCAAATTCAACGTCAGCCATTAGAAAACCATAATTAACATACTTTTCGGGACCACGAATAGTGCCAAGTACATCACGAATTTATCCTACCGTGTATGTTTCGACGGTTTCGAACTTTAATCAGAAGTGAGTTTTAAAAACAGTTGATTTACGTATAAAATTACTAATGTAGTCGCAAGAAGAAGAAATTTATTTCCTCAAAGGAATATTGCGTGTAATTTGGTTTAAATAATACAATAATTATCCGGTTGAATAAGCTAATGCACAAAAAACGAATACACATATAAAGACAATGTGTTACATCTAGATATTGGAACTTGACTGGGTATTAATGAAATTCCGATTATTTTCTCCGCCTGAACTAAACGAAGTTCTTTTTTGTAAACAGTTTCATTTAGTAATTAGTGTCATTTCAAATTTCAACAACAACCAATATAACAATTTTAAATGAATGATTAATTTTGCATCAAATAATTAAATCGAATCAATAGACACAAATCTCTTTCTTCCCTTCCACATAACGTTTCATGATGACTTTATGTCATGTCATCATGACGTAAGATCCATCAATTATTCTGCCGGTACATGTTCGCTGTGCTGTAGTTTTTTTTTTTAGGTCTTCCCAGTTATTTTTTTTCTTTTGCGCGAAAGGTTCATTTCCACACTCCCAGAACTTGATGTCCTTATGTTAGACTCGTTGCCCGTGTTCAACTCATCGTTTTCACATCCCCTTCTTAATTCCATTACAGTCATTTTTTACTGGAGCGACCCATTCATCGGGACCTCTTCAAGGTGGCGGTGGCACCTTCGCAAGTAGCAAATGTTGTGGGTTGTAACTCCCCCTTTACTTTGAAGGCTTGAGGAATCATCCTTTCTAACCATACGTAATCTCTGAAAAAGATATACTTGCTCCGTGTTTTTTCTTATTTTATTATTTTCCTCACCCCATTGTCTTTTGCTTACAATCGTCTTTGTAAAGGTAGCCTTCTCATTTTAGAGTTCCCTTCAAGTTAACTCTGATTCTCACCGAGTTATGTGTTCTCTTTTTCGATTTGGTTTGCGAAGGTGTTGCCACGCAATGATTCCGACTTCAATAGTATTCCCTCAATTTTGCTGCGTTCCATAAGAGTATCTCCCTTGTCCTCAAGTCTGACCAGAACGACATATTCCGACCAAGCCGACATACTGAGGTAGGTCTTATTTTACTATTCCGGTATTAGTATAACTGACAGTTCTTTTCGTAAATTCTAACATAAATACATAGTTTATATCCGTTTTTTGGTCCGCGTTGAGTACATTTTATCTGTTTTGGTAGATTTCGATATTCTCTTTTACATCTAATTTCCTGAAATCTCTCGTGTTGTATATGATTTTCGCGTCTTCTATGTCGATCCTATGGTTCTTTGATACTAAGAGCTGCGTAACTTCTGATTTGATTGTTTTGATGTTTTTCTTCGCTCTGTTTGCCTCGCTGATGTGTTCGGCCGCCCTTATCGTCACCGATTGATTTGTCTGCCCGATGTGCTTTTGAAAAACGAAAAAAAATGATTTATGATATTTAATATTGCCGTCAGTACTATTACAATAAAAATTTTTTTCTCCTATTGATAACAGATAACGCTTGTTTGGAATCATCTGGCAGTTTTGAAATAATCAACAATGTAGTCGATCAATCTGAATGTTCACAACAAGTGTTCGAACAAGGTCAGTTTGATTCGCGCCCTTAAACCGAATTTAGCATCGGTCTTATTATTTGTTTATCATCTAATTATCTGCTTTAAACCTATTTGAAATTAATTTTGCATTATTATTTATTTGTTTTATGATTTATTCATTTTATAGAGAGATCTGATCTTCTCGACCAAACCGGTGCAATTGAAGGTAAGTTTGATCATAACAGAATTTACTGAATTTTCCTTTTGCCTTGTTTAATTTTATTGCCTAATTAAGCAAAGTTAAATAACTATATATTCTAATAATAGGCTCCTTCATATTGTTCTAAATCTCCTAAAATTATATAATCGGGATTTTACGTATATTTTTCTAAATGATCCTTTTTCTATAACAGCTTAATCTATGTAATAAAGCATAATTTTGAAGCGTAATTAGTAAAGCTATTAAAAATAAAAATAATTAACAAGCTGGTTTCGAATACGCGCCCCTGCCGCTTCTCGTCAGGTGTGCCAACTCACAGGCCGAGACGCATCGATTGGCACTACCAGCTAGGTGGATGTCCTCTAGTTATTTTTTACGTGGTTTGATTGTTGCTCTCAGCTTGAATTTCTCCTATTTTCCAAATTGCCTTTGGTAAGCTTTATCAATTCTAGAAGTTTTTGGTAGATCAATTTTTCCATTTTCACTTAGAACTTATAAGTGATTTATACCCTTGCTAGCTAACTCAGCGAAGACTCATAGGTGCGGAAGTTCTGATCAAATTTGTCGAATACCTCGAAAGTGAATTTAATATTTAAAAAGAATGTATTATAATATTATTATAGTTCGGTTTATATAATATAGAATATTATAGTTCGGTTTATATAATCATTCTATATTAAGAGATGAGTTCTTTCGTACGAAACTCAATTTTGCTTCATGACACAGAAATATTTATCACATCGATAATGAATTGCACAAAGAAATAATTGTAATTAACTCCAAACACTCAAGTTAAGGTCGCAGTATGTTTAGCCGCTTAGTTTTTGCGCGCGATTAAGAAAAATCACTTCCTCGTTTTTTGACTTTATTTCGAATGGTACGAACTTGCATGACCCGCGTACTTTCCTTTTGCGATTTTTTGTTTAAACTTTACGCTGTTGTCCCGGCTCGAGTGCCAATGAATAAACGTGGGTTTAATGAAAAACAATATATTTATTTCGAGACAGAGCCTGATACAGAATATAACTTAAATAATAATTTACATTTCATTTGCAAAACGCGTTCATTGGGTAAAAATACTGACGTTCATGTGATTTCTCGTGTGAACCAAATTATGAGGAATGTTGTTGAGAAAATGCACTTTCCCGGCTTTGAATTCGGCTGTAGGATTGAATGTATGTATTATATGAATGTAGGATTATATATATATATATATATACGGAGTTAGCCGGTAGCATTAGGACGTAAGTTGCGTAGAATGTAGATTATATATTTTATCCATTTGAAATATTAAATTAGTTTTTGCTAAACAATTTTTTGGTTGATTGGCATTCAACAGTCGAATTTACTTACGAGCCCAATATCTGAGATCGCGCTAACGGGGCGGTCAAAAAATGAGAAACGCGTTACGGATAGCATTAAGGACGTAGGCGGTAAGTATGAGTAAAGTTTTGACCGTAGCATATCCATACACACCTCGAGAAGGCTCGGATGTTGTGTAGGGAGAAATAATGGAAATGCGATCCCTAGTAGAAATTTTGAAGGGGACGTGGACTGCAGGGAGCATCTCAAGATAAAGTCACAAATTGAATTTGGTCTCCACAGACTAGCAAATAGTCAAGCGGAGGTAGATGAACAGCAGAAAAAAAATGGCGAAGCTGTGCGGCGAATTCATGGTATTGTGGGAGTTCGGGAGATCATGAGGGCAGAAGCAGAGGAATCAAATACGGAGCTGGTAAGTGGACCATTAGCGAGGGCCGCAGAACCTCCAACATCCCACTTCACCGTAGCGGTTGCCGACTATTCATCGACGTTGAGTGTTTGAGGAGACAAACAGCACAGGCAATATACGCTTAATGCGCCATCCCTCGCCAAGTTCAGAAGTAGAGGAAACTAGAGAACTAGGCGCCGTGGTACGAGAACTTCAAAATACTCGCGCTTCGATGGATTACGATGCACCGCGAAACGCCTTGAACCAGGTCTAGCTTACGTGTAGAGTGTGCAAGTGTACGCTGCGACGAGTGCAAGGGTGGACAAGAAGAGTGTATGCTGAACATGTGTGGTGCACATAGCCCGAAACTGACTTCATCCTAGATGTTGTTTTGGTTGAGGGAGACAGGGAAAAACTCTAAATGTCCGATCTGCTCTCCACAATCACAGCCAGGATGCCTTGGCCAGCCATCCAGAACAACATTTTTGTCAACCTGGTACAAAATCGCAGGAAAACGCGTCGGGAGCTCAGCAGACGGCGAACTGAGCATCATTTCTACCCAAAAGACCGCAATCGAGGTTGTCGACTACGACTTGGCCCAATTACCGATCGAGAACTCGCCGCACTTAAACATTGAAATATTGGAAAAGAACATCCTGGGATTAATATACTCCGGAGCGTGGAGTACTTTTTTAAGGTAAAAAGGCTATCCTCGTCGGAATGCGAGACCAATCGGGTGACGGGCATTGTCAGAGTTCACGGAAGATCTGGTTGCCCATTGTGGTGAAAGGGCGATTGAGATGATTGAACCCTATAGCATTTGCTATAGGGTTGACTTTCTTCAACGTTTTAGTGTCAACATCAACTTTAGGGACGAGAGTTTCGACTTTGCATGTAAAACAGTTGCCCTTACTTCACCGCACTTACATAGTCTCTCGATATCATCAGAGGAAGAAGAAAAGCTGTTGGAGAACGTAGTAACGAATTAGCCGACATGAGCGAAAAGTTGAGATGCACTCCCTTGGTGGAGCACGTTATAAAAACGGATTCAGCGCCCATCAAGCACAGATTCTATATCAAGTTACCCGTTTTAATAAATACCGATCAATGCAGAATTAGACGAAATTTCGAAGATGGGAGTCGTGAAACCATACTACGGAACCATACTACACTACGTCTACGTCGTCTGGCATCTTTTCTTCTTTTTGTCGGTGTACCGTTGCCGCCACATAACTAATTCCAGTTTGACGAGTTTAATCGGGGTTTGGTGTGAATTTAAATCAAACCATATAAATTTTGTGAAGCATTTTACACTTCGTAGCAGACTTAGCTTACTTTAAAAGTAATTTGAAATCGCAAACAGCTGAACACGTGGTGGTTTTTAATAATAATTGAATGGTCCAATTATGGCAACTGTTAACCTTCGGCATTCAACGTGTAAAAAACTCCTCACCCATGCAACGTGGGGTTAAATTTACCCCATAAAATATCGCTTCTGTTCTGTGCATGTATTGAATAGAACCTGCTGAATCACAGTTTTTTTATTCTCTGTATTTATAAACCAATGAAAAAACTTAAAAAATATGCTATTAATCAACATTTATTGAAAAAAAAGTCAAAAGACAAAACTTTCATAACTCTTGCAAAGAAATCAATTTGAGGTTCTTGTCTCGGATAAATAAACAAAAAAAAAATTATGTAAAATTACACATATTTTGCTTTATTAAAAAAGTAAAACTCCTTTACGTCAATAAAACTAAGACAATACGCTTCTTAAATCAATCAATTTTTGCACGACAGTTTCGCATGTTCTTAACATATAGGAACATTACAGCTGAAGCAGCCATTGACAGTCTCCCTGTCTTTGTTACTTGGACAGAATGAATATCTTTGTGATCTTTTTGGTTGCTTCGGTGCTAGTCCTGGGACTTCTTCATTCTAAATTTCACGCTCACGTATTCTTTTATCTCTTGGCAAATGTGGATTGTCTTACCTTTTATTTTTATGGTCTTCAATCAATGAAAGTCCCAAGCGCTTGATAAATTCCCTTCTAAGTTCGGTCTTATTCTTCTCAATACCATTGTTTATTTGATACACGATGGAGTTTATACCAGGATGGTTTGATATAAAGAATAGCACCCTGAGAGGCTACCGTTTACTGTTACGAGAAACATCATACGTTCGAGCCAATTTATGGACGACATCAACGCCGCTTATTGTCGAGTTATAAAATGGTTTAATAGTCGGTTTTCTTTGGTCACCGCTTTCCGGGTCAACCTAGTTATCAGGATGTAAGGAAGACATATTTACGCACTTTCGTGGCTTTGGTACGTAAGAAACAATGGTGAAATCTTTTTGAAATCAAAAATGAGAAGATTTTCCTTCACGTTTAGCCTTTAATTGAAGGTGGAAGGCACGGTTTGCTCGATCATTAAAAATAAAACAATTACTGATGTTAGAGTATTATTTGTATTTAAATGCCTCTTTATTTGTACATCAAAATTGTTTTATACTGAAAAATTAACATGATTTTTTTTTTTTATAAATTATAACTAAATCTATTCATTTCTTTGGATTTATGTTTTCATCGCAAATTGTAATTATTTCAAATAAATATTTTAAATTTCGAAGCAACAAACAACTATTTGCTTTGTCAGAGTGTTGGAGGCTGTATTTTGACATCAAACTTTCTCTACCAGACAATATGTTGTTTGTTCTCAAAAATATACTCTAACAAGTAAAAGATCAGGTAACAATGTTCCATTTCTTCATGAATAAAAGTTGATTAGCCAGTTAACTGTTTTGAGAATTTTCCACAATTTTTCACGTTTTCCATTGTGTCCCCTTCCTGCGTCGTACAAATTAAGCGATGACCAACATATTCTTCAAACCCAGAGTATGTTTCATATGAAATTAGGTTACAATTAAATGACTAATATTTTTTTTCGTTATTTATTTCATGTACTTTTATTCATTTATTTATTTTAAAAGAAATAGGAACCAAAAACATAAAAAATAAATTTATTACTTTAATTTTTTGTGACAGAATGGAATTCAGCAAAACATGATTCAATGCATAACGCAACTTCACAAGTTGAACGACAATATCGCGATTCTTTTCTAATTTTATTTTTAAGACAATGTACACACCTTCGTGTAGGTGTGGCTCTAGAAGTAGAGGGGATATAGTCAGGGAAATGTTGCCCGATTAGACGGGTAGAATAAGATTTTAATCGTCGACTTACTGTTGGTGTTACACTCTGAATTGGGTATGACTCAATTGTTTGTTCAATGCACTCGAATATCAAATTTACTCGCGGCAATTTTCCTTTATTTCTTTTATATAATATAAATAAATTTAGGCAAATAATATCTAAAAAATGGATAAACATTTTTTATAATATTTTTTAAGTCTCATCTTTGCTGATGAGTGTGCAATCATTATGCCGTCACTTATGTATACTCCGCCCATTGGTTGTAACCAACAATTACTTCAGGTGTTTTTGTTCGTTTTCTGCTTTTCTCTATACTAGGTGGTATAGAGTACAATATACTATACACACCTAGTAAAGTATACTAACTATAACTTTACTAGGTAGATTTATACAACCAAAACTTGCGTTGTCTTCGAAATGAAGAAATTTACATAGCAGCAAAAATCTATTTGAATTAATTATCTTACTAAAGAAAGAAATGAGTTTACTTTCTCTTGTAGAATAATACATCTTTAAAGCTGTTTTTTTTTTTTTTTTAATAAAGCTTCTAAAACATCTCATTTCATTTGGGATACCACTTTCTTGTTCTTGATCGCGGTTTCAAATTAGGGTCGTTTTCAAAAAATTGTTCAGCATATGAATTAGTTTGCTCAACTACAATATTGGTGCGCGACCTGTTTGCTTCGCAATAGTGAATCAAACACACCCGACTAATTTAAAATTAATTGTTTGAGAATTTATTCTGTTAACCCGGCGTCATGGGGGTGGAAAAGTGTTACACGGTCGTTGGGGTGGGTCATACAGATATGACAGCTTATTAGATATGAATCATATCAGAACTTTATTAATAAATAAGCAATATTTATTTGAAATTATCTTTTTAGGGTATGTATGTAAATGAATAAAAGAGAAATATCATATAATATTAAGTTTTAATCATGTTAATACAGAATTAAAAAATTAGCAAAATCTTTCCCTCTAAGTTAAATATAACTCTATAATTAATCAAAAATCAATATTTTGTTTTAATTGGCACGTTTTTATATAAAACTAGAATATCTTTAGAAAAAAATAACAAAATATCTCTCCGCGTCATCATTTTTGCTACAGTCAGCGCAGAAAGGTACAATGTGTTCCAAGCAATTAGTTTGTTGCAACTCTCGCAAATGTAATTGGTTTTCCGGTCTTTTCGAAGATTCGCCAACAAATTTTCCAATCTTTTTACGCAACTCGCGTGGTAGGCATGAGATATTTTGGCGAAGTTTTAGGTGCTCCATAACAAGACCGAGGCCCAAGTTTTTTATAAACCGTCTTCGTTTTATGCTTGAATTATTATTAATTCTATACAGTATCAGACCATTAATGGCGGCTATGTTCAATGAAGCATAAAAAATTGTCAATGGCCATCTCTTAGAACTACGACTTACGTCGTATGCAGCACATAGCTCATCAGCTACACCCACCCCACATTTCGTCGCGTTATAATATGTATTAATTTCAGTTTTTTTGCTTGTTTCCTGTTGATTCATCGACTGCATCGTCATGGTGTAAGCTAGACATCAGTAAAACTATTTTATTTTTCTATTTATCTATTTGTATTTTGATCCATATTTTTAACTACCTACAAACAAACACAAATAAAACGAAAAAAATATATATAGGCAACTAAAATCATAAACAACAATGGAAAAACTGAATATAAAATCATAAATACATTTCAAAGAATTGAAATTATATGTATATATAATGGTGCATTATTGTTACATTAAATGCGGGGGTGGGTCTCACTTACCTTTTTCAACTTTGAATACGTGTAACTCCCTGTGTGGTCACCGCGTGACTAATGTGTTGCTTGCAATACTTAGAAGAATTAACAGCTCCAGCTATTGAGAAGAATGGTAACGTCGCACACATAGTAACCGAAATTTAAGCAAAATAAAATATGGCGGGTCTCACAGACCCAACCCCCATGACCCTGGGTTAATAAATTCCACTAACACTTTACACTTAATCACTATTTCACTTATTCACTTTTATTTTAATTCAAACTTAGATCAATCACTTTCACTCAATTTTTAATCCGCGTTCGATTTTATTTTACTTTAACACCATTTTATTACCGCGCTTCTTGTAACGCACTATCGCTTATGCAACTTCGCTTCATCCACAAGACTCCCTTCGCCGCTCGCTGTAGTCGCTTTTATACATGTACCATCCGATCCCGAATCTTCCACGTGGGTCATTCTCGAATTTACGCGCTGTCATTTGCACAAGCATTGTACTCAATGCACGCAATGTGTTTACGTTATGCCTGTTTTCTCTTCGAGAATGATCGAATGGTATTGGTTATTGATACTTGTTTACGAATTTTCTCTAAAGACGACTACAGTGGCGCATGACATTCGAACAAGTCACCATATTGATCAGGTTGTTATCCATATGTAAAATAAAGACTTATGTCGGGATGATCTAGGTACGACGAACGGTCATGAGGAAGAAGAGTATACCTACATAATAAACATAGATATACATAATCCTTGAAATGTCATTCTTCCATTTTTGGACATCCACTAACTGGGGTTGTATTTCGAATTTGCTATGTTCCTATGTTGAAAAAGAATGTAAATGTTGATTATTTAACTTGTTTTTCGTTTTTTTTTAAAAGAAAAAAGCAATATATAAAGATGAAATAAATAATTAAAAATGATACATTTCTTGCCCTGATAATTCCTGGCTTGAAAACCCCCACAACTTGCACATATGCCTTTTTTGTGCAATCGTTTTAAACAGTAATTTTTTACAGTAATTTGCATGAGTGATACTCGCCAAGGGTGCTGACTATCGATATAATTATTGCTAAATGGGAAAATATTGCTTAACGGTGGAAAGAATTGAGAACTATTCTCACGTGCATGAAACGAGAATTTTATCAACGATGGTTGGAGATATCAATAACGAAATGGACCCAAAATCTAAATATGTAGCAAGTATGGGAAGCTCGTAAATTGCGTTAACTATCCAAATCAACATGGGATGTTGATTTTCGTTTAGTGAGCATCTTTGATTATGAGGAAATTCTTTCAATTTCAACTATATTTTATATATATATATATATATATATATATATATATATATATATATATAAGTCCTTCTTCAGAAGGGACAGAATCTGCTTATATCGCACCTGATACGCCTCTTTAGAAGTAGCCTGGCATTGGGATGCATACCAAATCCATGGAGGCAGGCAAAAGCGGTACCCAAAGTGGGCACAGCTGATAAAACTAATCCAAAGTATATAATTGATAATTATATTAGGACAACTCACCTATCAAAATACCCACTACATTCAAATCAACACGCATACAGGACGGGAAAATCAACAGACACCGCACTGTACGAGTTGACTAGCAAAATCAAAGAATCCTTAGAATACAAAGAGGTTTGCACTAGGTGCATTCCTCGATATTGAAGGGGCCTTTGACAATACCAGCCATGATGCGGTAAAGAGGGCGCTAGTGAAAAGGGAGGTTAATCCTACCCTTATTCGCTGGCTGACTCGGGCACTGGCCGGGTGAACCGTCGTATCTAAAGTGGGATCAAGCACCATCAACGTACGTACGGATCGTGGATGCCCACAAGGAGGTGTTCTTTCACCACTACTATGGACTCTTGTGGCAGATGAAGTCTTAGTCAGACTGTCAGAAGCTGGGGTGATATGTCACGCGAGTTATGTTATTGATTATTCTCAAAAATAAAAAATAAAATTATACTCTTACGAGTTCTTTCCTTGGAAATAAGAACACTTGATTTTTTTATGAATCACTTTATTATCTTTTTAACTTTTGAACATTGAATACTAACTGAACTGTATCACTTGACCAACTTGAATAATTGAACTTGAACTATTGCCACCGACTCAGAGTGGTCTCTTGCTTAAATAGTATTATTTTGATTAGGTCTGCAGTTTGCATTTCGCTTGGTGATCGCATCAGATCTTTGTTATAAATGTGCTGAATATGCATAATATTTATATCGATAAACAATTATTGTTGAGTGGTCATATCTCTGTTACAAATGTGCTAAGTATGCATAATATTTATATCGATAAACAATTATTGTTGAGTCATGGATATTTGATATTTTGTTGTGAGTCTTACTTATAATGATTTGAACTTAGTAACTATAATGTAAGTATTATAATATAAGTTTTAATTAAACTTAGTGGTTATATCCTTATTATTAGGATTAGTATTGAGGTCTTGAGGGTTATGTGTAATTCCTCCCTCCTTAAGATTGCTGTCGTCCTCGACAGTGTTTTTTATCGGTTGTAATTCCAAAATATCCTTTTTGTTAATGACTTTAATCTTGATTGATTTATGGCATGTAAAGTAAATATATATTATGAAGGATACAGTGAGTATGATAATTATGAACAGTAATGTTGTTCCAACTGCAATGGAATTTTTTTTATGTTCAAATTTTATTTCTTCGATTTTTTCTACGTCGATTCTGCTCAAGAAGTCTGCCACTTTATTATCTTTTCCTTTTATGTATTCAATATTGAAATTGAACTCGTTCAATTTTATTTTCCATCTCTGTAATTTAGAGTTTGGTTCCTTAAAGTTGCTAAGCCATACAAGGGGTCTGTGATCTGTTTGAATGTTGAATTTTGTACCGTATAGGTAGGGTATAAAATATTTAGTTCCCCAAACAATAGCTAATAATTCTTTTTCTACTGTCGGATAATTTCTTTCATGCTCGTTTAGAGTTCTGCTAGCAAAGGATATTGGATGTCCTTGCTGAGATAGTACTGCACCTAAAGCTTTATCTGAGGCGTCAGTAGTAAGGGTGAATTTTTGTTTAAAATCAGGGTAATGTAATATGGGATAATTAGTAATTAGATCCTTCAACTTCTCAAAAGCCGTGATTTAACTGGGATCTTCTGTATTAATTTTTCGATTTTTCTTTAGAGCATCTGTTAAAGGTAAGGCTATTTTTGCATAATTATTAATAAACTTTCTGTAATAGCCGGTGATACCTAAGAAAGATTTTATTTGTTTTGTGGTACCGGGGATTTTTAAATTTCTAATGGCATCAATTTTTCCAGGATTTGGTTTAATTCCTTCGGTTGTCAATATGTGACCCAAATACTCAGTTGATTTGGCAAAGAACTTACATTTGTCTGTTTGAATTTTAAGTTTGTATTTTCTCAGGGCGCCAAATATTTTTTTTATGTTAATCTCCATTTCTTGGAGTGATGTGGCAAATATCAAGATGTCATCCAAGTATACTACGCAAATTCTGTTGATGAATTCTCTAAGAACTTCGTTAATCATGCGTTGAAAAGTTGCCGGTGCATTTTTGAGACCAAAGGGCATTCTAATGAATTCATAATGACCTTGTGGGGTTGAAAAAGCTGTTTTATGACGGTCATGTTCGCTGACTTCGATCTGGTGAAAGCCTTTCGCCAAATCCAGAGTTGTAAAATACTGTGCTTTTCCAAGTTTGTCAAATATTGATTCAATGTTAGGAATCGGAAATTTGTCATCAATTGTTTCCTCATTTAGTTTTCTATAATCGATAACTATTCTCCACTTTTGCTTTTGTGAATTATCCATTTTTTTGGGAACTACCCATATTGGAGCATTATAAGGGGAATTTGAGGTTTGGATGATTTTTTGTTTCAGCATTTCGCTAATTTGTTCTTCTACTTCCTTTTCATGGACAGGCTGAAAACGATAGATTCTGGAATACAGGGGTTTATTGTTTTTGGTGATTATTTCGTGTTTTGTCTGAGTGGTACAGGAAAGATTTTCTCCTTCCTTATAGAGTAGATCCTCATATTCATTGAGTATCTTTTTTAGCGAATTCGCTTCCTCTTTATTTAACTCATTAAACAGCTTATCACGGTTATTCGTCGCACTGAGCTTACTTTGAAAGTTTATCTCTTCAGGGATGGCATAATTAAATTTTAATTTTTGATTATTAGCTTCCATGGTTCCTTCTCCCAAATATAATTTAACGTTTAATGGATGCAGTAGATTTTGACCTATCACTGCTTTAAAAGTTTTATCATGGAAATCCATGACGTTCCACATAATTTTGTGAGATTCAGGAAGTTTGAACTCTACTGGCATGTTGGTTTTTATTTTTTCCGTGACATGGCATGAGCCACCTAGGCCGTTAACTGTTATGTGATTATTTAATTTTATTTTTTTTATAAAGGGAAAACATTTTTTGTCTATACTAGAAATAGAAGCGCCAGTATCTATAAGTGTTGGAACTACTTCATTCTCTATTTGTAAGTCGATTACTGGTAAAGGGTTTCCGAGGCGCATTTGCTGAAAATTTACGTCCATAGGTTCTGGATTATTGTCTCTGCTTCTGTACATGTTCGAGTTGTCAACTTGCATCAGTTCTTGTCTGTTATTTTGATTATTTTGTGGGCGATTATAATTATTAAAACGATTATTGTAATTGTTCCTAGAAGGATTATAGTTATTTTGTTGGCGGTGCATAAATGAATTTTGATTGTGTCGGTTATTTTGGTTTGAATATTGATTGTACCGATTGTTTTGATTTGAATTTTGATTGTACCGATTATTTTGATTTCGGTAATTGTTTGGATTTTGGTTATAATTTCTATGATTTGGACGAGTACGAGGGTTAATGTTTTGTACTGGATTGTTATTGTCAGTGTTGTATTGAATTTCTCTAAGGATATTGTATGCTTGGTTGAGTGTTTGACAATTTCTCATTTCAAGTAAAAATGATTTGTATTCTGACAGAAGGGATTTAAATTTGTTTAAGACCAACCCTTCGTTTCGGACTGGGTTAAATTCTAAATGTACATTTTGTTGTGGATCTTGTAGGTACTTAGTATTTATTCTATTTAATAATTTATTTAGAGTATGATATGCGTCGTCGACATTTTTGAAGCTTACCTTATGTATCCTATTGATTATGCTGCTATATGATTCGTTGATTCCGAATGTTGAGATGAGGATTGCTTTAATCGTTAACCACGTTGGATCTGGTATTTTTTGTATTGTGTTTCTGGCTGATCCCTGAATTTTGTGCAGGACGAGTCTGAATAGATACGCTTGCTGGTTTCCCTGAGCCAAATTGAGAATGGTTTGTGCTTCCTCCAGCCAAGAAGATAAAGCGTACTCTCTGTTATCTCCATTGTATATCGGTAGTCTGCATACTTCCTTTAGTATTTCATCGAACGAGAGGTCCAATGGCAACGGTATTTCCTGTTCCGCCATCATTTTGTAGATGCGTTTAATTTATTTTGTGAGACTTTTGTCTCCACTGTACAGTTTATGGTACTGGAGGACCTTATTACACTTTTTATTAGAATTCCTCAGTGTTTACCACAGAGAATTGAGCGCTTTTTCCTAAAATGCAGCTCACTGCTTTGCAATACAGTATATTAATTGGTATTATTATTTTTATTTTAATATTTTATTGGTTTTTGTTAAAATTAGATTTTCTCTAATTTGGGTTTTATTTTATTAAAAAGTTTTGTTTCTTGTTCCTACCCTAGTAGTCTAAGTTTTCCTTAGCTACTTTTGTGGGCGTACTTTTCAAAACTTTTGTTTTATTTTACTTTGACCAGATTTTCTCTAATCAAAGGAGTTTTTGTTAAGTTCACTTTTACACGAGTCACTTTTTCCAATTTTTACTTGAACGCGACTCTTTGTGTCAGAGGTTCTTTGTCATAGAGGTTCCTCCCTCCTATGACGGACGACTGCGCCAGTTATGTTATTGATTATTCTCAAAAATAAAAAATAAAATTATACTCTTACGAGTTCTTTCCTTGGAAATAAGAACACTTGATTTTTTTATGAATCACTTTATTATCTTTTTAACTTTTGAACATTGAATACTAACTGAACTGTATCACTTGACCAACTTGAATAATTGAACTTGAACTATTGCCACCGACTCAGAGTGGTCTCTTGCTTAAATAGTATTATTTTGATTAGGTCTGCAGTTTGCATTTCGCTTGGTGATCGCATCAGATCTTTGTTATAAATGTGCTGAATATGCATAATATTTATATCGATAAACAATTATTGTTGAGTGGTCATATCTCTGTTACAAATGTGCTAAGTATGCATAATATTTATATCGATAAACAATTATTGTTGAGTCATGGATATTTGATATTTTGTTGTGAGTCTTACTTATAATGATTTGAACTTAGTAACTATAATGTAAGTATTATAATATAAGTTTTAATTAAACTTAGTGGTTATATCCTTATTATTAGGATTAGTATTGAGGTCTTGAGGGTTATGTGTAATTCGCGTATGCGGGTGATATAGCAATTCTAACCAGAGGGGGTACTTCGAAATGTGAACAGCTGGTGCCAAGAGATAGGTCTAAGGCTTAACCCCGATAAAACCACACTGGTGCCGTTCACAAGAAGAAGAAATATGGACAAACTTCGCACCATATATCTAAATGGAACGGAGATTGAGTATAAAAATGAAATCAAGTATCTCGGATTGCTGTTGGACGGCAAGCTCGGGTGGAACGGACACATTAAGGCAGTGTCTGCAAAGGCTGTCAGGGCTCTGATGGTGTGCAGAAACATGACAGGCAAGTTCTGGGGTAAACCGGGAATCCTGTGGTGGATGTACACCATGATGCTGAGACCAATCATCACCTATGGAGCGGTAGCCTGGGCAGACAAAATCCAAGAACACAAGACGAGGCTTGCACTCGATCGAGTTCAGCGTTTGGCATGTGTCTGTATCACCGGAGCTATAAAGTCATGTCCCATGGCAGCTCTCCAGAAAACTTAAACCTATCGCCACTTCATTTGGTGATAGAAACAGTAGCGACATCTACAATGGCAAGAATCTTCCATGAAGGAAGAGAAAATGGCCTCATAATTGGGCACAAGGACCACGCTAAACTAGCGAAGGTGTCCCCTTTCATATATGTACCGTCGGATTGCATGACGTCGACTTTCAACTTTCACAACAATTTCCGTGTAGTGCTGAGTGACAAGAGGGAATGGAGCGTTGAATCCAATATACACCTCATAAGACGGAATGCGATCAAGTGGTATACGGATGGTTCCAAGACATCTGAGGGAACGGGAATTGGAGTATTTGGGCCTGGCACCAAATACTACCAACCGATGGGAAGTATGCCAAGTATCTTTCTGGCTGAGGTTTATGCCATTGCTGTAAGCGCACGACTCAGCATAGACAGAGGATACAAAGGGAAAACTATAGCTATAGTATCCGATAGCCAAGCAGCACTAAAAGCACTAGAATCCCCGGTGATTACATCGAGAATGGTTCTAGATTGTTGCAATGCACTTAACAAATTGAGTGCGGACAATAGAGTTACCCTATACTGGGTGCCAGGGCACGCAGGTATCGAGGGTAATGAGCAAGCGGACCAACTGGCGAGGAAAGGAGCATCGACAGCATTCATCGGCCCTGAACCCTTTAGCGCAATTGAAATGAATCTCATTCACAGGGCCCTAAAGGAAAATGAGGACAGAGAATGCAATAGGCTCTGGAATGGACTTCCAGGGCTTCGAATGTCGAAGCTGTTCCTCGACGTTTATGACGAGAAAAAGTTTCGAGCGTATATCGAAATGAATAAAAGAAAGCTAAGGGTCCTGACTGAGATGTTCACGGGGCACTGCACACTCGGAGGGCATCTCAAAAAGATGGGCTTGACAGCGAATGATGAGTGCAGATTTTGTGATCTTGCGGAGGAGACACCGGTGCATCTGCTGGCACACTGCGACGCGCTGTCCCGCAGGAGAAGAGACAGTCTGGGAAGTTGCTTCCTTGTCGAGGAGGATTTGGGACGCCTGAGGCCGAAGCAAATCATTGACTTTTTGAGAAAGATCGATCTGCTTGAGGCGCTCTAGGCGCACCGGAAGCGGGGGCACAATAAACCTGTAAGGGTTGACGTGCACCATCCCCGACAGTAATCAATCAATCAATATATATAAGAAACCTTATATATACAAGGTTTATTAATATACCCCCTTATCCACTGTCATTAATATTCTCATAACTGATTTTCCATTCTGACTTATCCATTTGCACATTGAAAAACGAAACAATTTAATAAACGACATTCAAATGAATATTTTTATAGGAATTCAGCTCGTTCAACGTGATGAGCCAGAAAAAATTCGAAAATGGCGAGAAGAACAGCGGAAACAGTTAGAAGAGAAAGATAAAGAAGAAGAAATGAAAAAAGAAGAATTACGAGTTCAAGCCAAAAGTGAGCTTAGAGAATGGTATAAACATCACGAAGAAACCATCTCCAAAACGAAAGCTGCTAATCGGTGAGTTATATATTGATTTTATCGTTTATGACATTTGGAAACCAATTGTGAATAGAAAATTTTCAAAAAAGTAATACATTCATTCATTTACTCTTACGAATATTGGAGTAGTGTATAGTACATTGCAATATTTTGTGACCCTGCAATTACGTATCAAACTCATTTACGCTAATATTCTATGCATGACAACATTTTGCCTTCAAGTTTTTCTGTGTTGCTGTTTTCAGACGAACGAAATATAGAAGATTTTATGAAAAAATGTCATCGGTACTATTTCGACATTTTTCCAACATTCCATAACTGGTAGTGTGTGCTCGCTAATTATTTTTAGAGGTACTGCCCATCTTCACATCGTGAAAGGTACCATAAAACAAGGCCCGCTCGAGAAAATTTGAGAATGGCGACTCCTGTCATAGCTTTTTGAATGTGATTGTGGAGTTGAATCAAATGGAAAATAGCAGCATAAGGGAAGTACAATACTAATACGAGAATACGAGACGAAATAATACGAGATCTGATAACTCTCAAAAAACTGCCCATAACCATTTTCACTTGCACATGAAACGTAACTTCAACAATGAGTTCAAGCAATTAGTATAGAAGCTGAGGCTTATCGCCATACATCGTAAAATGCTTCCCAATGTGTTACCATAAGTTTAACGTGCCAAAAATGTGCCTAAATGAACGAGCCAAAATTTGATTATTTCCGATTGACATTGCTGCATTACTAACTTGAGAATAATGTTTCTGCCGTCACCGATTCCTTCTTCAATGAAAATACTAATGACATAATGAAGACGATAAGTTTGTCACAATCAGCAGAAACTTTTGAACGGATTGATCGATTTTGGTGTGACCATAAAAAATGCGTCCTATTTTAGAAAAACAAGTACCAAAAATTTCCGCATTTCTTCGGACAGTCGGTTTGCTTAAAGAGAGCCTGAAATTTAAACCAATTATTATCCAGTTTATACTTATTGTATAAAGGGTATACGCCGATTCAGTTGGCTAAACTCCTGTCTCAAAACAATTTAGATATTGTTGAAACACTGAAAAACAGTCAAAATCCCCAGTGAAATAAATACGAGAAAAATACATACAGACAATACAGATTCAAAGACATTGAAAATAAAAAGATAAAATAGCCGTATTCATGCTCAAAAAGACAATAGACAAAGAAAGCAAGAATGACCGAATGGAGATGATGTTATGGTAGCCTACACGGCTGTCGATGCATATATTGGATAATGTGTGTAGAGAAATTGGCATCCAGCTTAGTTGAAAGGAATTTACCAAAACAAATGAAAAGTGGTCTGAAAAAAAAATCCAATAAAATATCGTGGTGGTCTTAATTGCTGTCAACGTATATTTGCTCTTTTGTATGCAATTATTCCAGTACGCTAGGGCTCAGGTAGTTCAGGAGGCGGAATACTCGACACAGTATAAAATAGAGATGTGAAAAACGGTTCCTATATTGGAACGTCCTATCCAGTAACGTTCCAGAAAAATAATGTTACTCTGGAACGGTTTTTAGCATGTTCTTTTTTTAATCATGGGCATCACACCCACATACCATTGATACATAAATTTCTCGAAAGAAATATTCCCCTTAAAAATGCATATTTAATAAAAAAAAAGTGACGCTGCCCCGGGGAGGTCGCAATTTCGCTTTGATTTGCAGGAAGAGTGTTTCGAGTGAAAGTATGCATGCCCGGCAATGCTAAATTGTATTTAATTTAATACAATTTAATTGCTATTTTAGGCAAACTTTACCATCATTGCGTCCATCTCCGAAACTATAGGTTATTTCTCAAATTTTTTTGAATGTACTATAAGAAGAAACCCTTTTCTAGTGAATTAACTCGTTACATGAAAGATGAAGGTTTTAGGAAATTGATATAATTCAAACAAGGTGATAAGGTTTTATTGATAAAAAGGATAAAAATGTAGTAACTCTCGGAAACTACTTAACGTACCGGGTTGATTTAAGCAACGTCTGTTAGATCTATATCATTTACATTCAATTAATTTATCAAGAAATTTTATTGATAAAAAGGATAAAAATGTAGTAACTCTCGGAAATTACTTAACGTACCGAGTTGATTTAAGCAACATTCGTTGATCTAAATTAATTACATTTAATTAATTCATCAAAAATTAAAAAAAAATTTTCAAAAAAATTGGAGCGATATTTTTTTTTGTCAAACTAGAAACCACGGATTATCGTCTAAAATGGCTGCCATTTCGTTTTCGCTCGAGTCGAGATATTTACTTGTTACACCATTCCTGAAAATTTTGTGCAAACCGAACAAAAATCCAGACCTCCTGTTTACAAATTTCGTTACATCCCATATATGTGTTTATATAAATTCTTCTCGAGAAATTTAACTAATTAATTACTCTCCACCTCCACAATAGGTAAACTTCTCTCGTGAAATCCACAATAAAAATTCAAATACTATCCATCATTATGTTGCATTTATGGAAAGCCAATTCGCTATTTAACGTTCACTTATTTACCAAAGAATCGGATTCAAACCTCAACTTAAATCAATCCTTCCATGTAGGTATCGATAATTTCTCTTTCCGAACTCTATTAATTATATCATAATCCTACCTAACATAGAAAAATAACATAAACATATGAAAACATAAAAAGCACAATAGCTTGTTCCGACCCGATCATCAAAGACGAAACCAAACGAAGTGCGCATTTTCCACGTTCGTTGCACGTAGAACCAAGCATGTACGAAAGTTCCCAAACGTAACACGGAACGAGAGTAGGTCTCAGTGACAAAACGCGATGGCGTTCCGAAAAACAATAATGCCTGAAAATAAAGAAAAGGTTTTCGTTCCCTGAAAAACGAAAAGAAAAAATAACGTTACTTAACCGTTTCGGTGCGATTCGTCGACATAGCGACGAGCGCGCTTGACGCTTGAAATCCTTAGCACTGAAATGGTTAAGGAACGTCTAATCTCTAGTATCAAATGGTATCATTGGGGTAGTTTATGGCGTTTTCTTTGTGTCCTTCAGTTTTAAGTTTAACATACGGATACTAGTATTGCTTAAAGGGATCCTGAAATTTGGACCAATCATTTTCCCGTTTGTGGTTTTTATGAAGTTTGGCTATGATGAGCGTGCTACTGAAATTTATAATAATTGGTACATTGTCCGAAGAGAGATCCATGGTTGTATCCGATTTGAGATCGCGTGTACTCGTACTTAATGATTATAAGATTTTTGCACGATATTGTATTTTATACTTGTCGAAATTTCAATTTTACAATGGCTTACAATGGCTATTAACCTTTTCCCATAAAGATAAGGACCAAACTAATGAATTCCAATATTACTTTGGTCCTTATTATAATGTTTGCCAATATTTTAAACAATCTAATAAATCTCCAAATCTTGAAGCTCCAATCTAATGATCATACCGTCTTCGTTCCGGTAAAAGCTTGGCAGGCCTCGGAGTACGTTCGACGTTTGCATCATTGAGTTGGTGGTGTAGATTCGGTTGAGACGAACTCAAGGTTAGCGTCGGTGTGGCCCTGAGCACCTGTCCCCGTAAGCGCTGGTGCCAACCCTCGCATTGCCTCTCTGCTTAGCAAAGACAACCATGGAACCATTAAGGTGACTACACACGAGCGGATATAGGGAATCCCGGGGAGGGGGGGATCCATAAGATATGATAGCAAACAAATTATATACAAAATAAAAAATGTCGACGGAAGAGAAACGTAAAAAAAGGGACGGACGGGGCACAGCAGGGAAACCATGCGCACACCGGAGCGACCAACAAAAGAAGAACAGAGACTCTAGCAACCTGAAAAATATGAACACACGGTTGAGAAACCTATGATTTTTGCCAACACCACCGAAGTGGCTGAAGTACGGGACACAAAGAAATCCCCGCATGGCAGACACAGAGCACTTCGATTATCTTCGATCGTGCAGAGAAAGAGCGGCTCTACCGGGAAGCAGAAAGGTATGGTTGTCACAACCAAACCTGATGTGACATTCGCTTCGGATTGCCTAGTACAATCAGTTAAAAATGGAGGGTGCTAGAGGATTGTTCGGCCAGCGACCAGTACACAGTGCTGGAGATCTAGCACGTTGCTTCCCGAAGACCACGCGCTTGTTCTTCTGCGCTCCGTTGAAATACTGAGAAAGTTGAAGTGATTATGGCACGATCACCAACGCTGAGGAGCGGACGACCTACGGCAAGAAATGTGGTGAACTCAAATGTGAGAATCATTACGTCCGCCTGTAGGTCTTCAATGTCTCTGCGAAGACCCCGGCATGGCAAGCCCCCACTTTACTGGTGGTCACCTGAAATTGCCGAAAAACGAATTAAGTGTCATAAACTATGACGAAAGACGCAGCGGGCTCGGATCAGGGAAGAGGCATGTATCCGATCAGCAGCTTACAAGTCAACTAGAAAATGCCTCCGTAGACTTATCAACAGCCACAAGGCCAGCCGCTGGCAAAACCTGGTGGACGACGCGAACAGGGATCCATGGGGCCTGGGCTACAAAATTCTGATGCGGAAGCTCGGTGTCCAAAGGTCGCCTCACTCATACGAGGCAGAAAAGATGAACGAAATTGCGCGAGCTCCTTTTCTTATCCATCCCGCCATCCTTGAATCCGTTCACAATGAAACACCAATGTATATCCCATTTTTCACGAAAATGGAATTGGAGAAAGCAGTCTTGTCTATGAAGGCCAGAAAGGTTCCAGGTCCGATGGGATTCCAGCTGAGGTGCCTCAAATGATCTTTCACTTTTGCCCTGACCTGCTCCTCCGCATGCTCAACGCATGCCTGCGCGAAGAGGTGTTCGCAGAGTGCTGGAAGGTGGCGAGACTTGTGCTGATTACTAAGGGGGAAGGGAATCCCGAGTCGCCAGCTGCATACCGCCCACTGTGTATGCTAGACACGGCCGGAAACGTTTTTGAAAAAGTTAACATGAGAAGACTGTTGGTTCGCTGACGGGGATCTATAACCACGGTAGTATGGCTTCAGAACAGGCCGCTCTACCATCGATGCAATCGGAGAAGTAGTGAGCGCGGCTCAATGTGCGGAGTCACAGCATTTCCACACGGCGGGTCGTCCTGCTGGTTACTCTGAATGTCCGAAATGCATTAAACTGCGCTAGATGGATGGATTTCGCTTGTAAAGCGTTTTCAAGAACCAGTATATCTGATGCGGATGCTGAGGGACTATTTGAAGGAGCACAGCCTATTCTACGAATCGAAGGTAGGTATCCGAAAGACGATTTTTACTTCAGGTGTCGCTCAGGGCTCTATCCTTGGCCCGGACCTGTGGAACATCTCCTACGATGGACTCCTGCAGCTTGAACTGCCGGATGAGTCACGTTTGATCGGCTATGCGGACGATGTCGCGGCGCTGGTCGCTGGACGCACAGTAGAGCATGCGCAACTCAGACTCAATACGTTAATGCGGAGGGAAATGGACTCGATGGCAGCTCACAGTTTCAAGCTGGCACTGGAAAAAACCGAAGTGATCATCCTGGCAAAGAAGACTATCCCCAGAATAAGGCCTATCAGTGTTGCGGACGCGCTGGTCGAATCAAAATCAGCAGGAAAGTACCTGGGCGTCCTTCAGCGAAATCGGAAAGCTCTGTTCGGAAACTATGAAATAGTTCGGAGTTCGGAGAAATACTGTTGACAATTGGAATCGCGTGGTACAATATGTTCGGGCAGTGCTAATACTGAAGAAAGCTTTATTGGAGCGCTGGAAAGCATCGGGGATGGGGGAATCTCATCTCGACCACTTCCTTCCTCTGCCTTCCTTCCCGTTGGAAATAGATTCCCTATGCCTCTATGCCGATTCCCGTAGGAACACGAGGCCTAGCCCGACGTTATGTGTCAAACGGCTCAGGCTAAGTTCTCAGGTTGACAGGGGAGGTGTTTAGTGGGTAGTCCAAAAGTTTTGCGCGTCTGGGAGTCCCATACTCAGGGCGTCAACAGCCTTCACCTTCCTACCAGAAAAAAATATGGAATGGAATCAAAAATGATCGCCTCTCTTTTGTATCACTTCTATAAGCAAAGATACATTTATATTATATGAATATGCATAAGGCAGATGTTACTCAAAAAATCGATCTGGAGAACTAAAGGTTACCAAATGTGCAAAAAATGATCACTTCCATTTTCACTGTCGTATTATTAAAATAGTGTTTTTAAAGATTTTTACTAACAATTTTATGGTTATGGTTATGGGATTGATTATTTCATATGAATGACTTAGCTTAAATTTAAACGAAATGTTTTGTACATTACACGCATGCGATCTTATGTTTTAAAGAGAGTCTGCAAAGTGAGTAAACAAGTGTAGAAATACATTGAGTATGCAAATGATTTTATTTTACATTGTATTTTCATTTACAGAAGCGCGGAAAAACAATTTGTTGCAGAGAATGACGCTATTGAACCAGGCACGGAATGGGATCGAATCGCTAAACTATGCGATTTTAATCCAAAGTCTAACAAATCCAACAGAGATGTATCGCGAATGCGCTCAATCATTTTGCAATTGAAGCAAACGCCTTTGCCATCAAAACGTATTTAAATGAATTATTTTATCAGACCAGAGTATATAATCCAAATGTAATTATTCGTGTGAAGAAATTTGATATGCAATGAAGATTCAATATGTATTGCATGATCTAATCCAAAACGAATTCCAAATATAATCAATGAGTTGGCTAGACATTAATCTGTAAAATAATATGACATATATGTGGTAAGTATGTTAAAGAAACAATATCACAATCACTTAACCCATTTATTATTTACAAGACGTATATAGGAACACTTATTTGGGGAGTTAGACTTTGGGTTCGACTGTTCTATTATAAAGTAAAATTGTGTTAAAAACTGTTTGAGTAAGCCAGTATATAGTACATCAATTTCAGCTAAGTATGTCCAGGCTAATGTTTAATTTAATTCAATGTATTTTTTTTTCGTTTCTGAACAAGTGAGAAAATCAAAACCCATCCATCGACATATTAACTAAAACTCTTATGTGCTTGTTAACCAGTTAAGTGTGTTTAGCGACTATATCCGTCATGGATGTGTGGCAAAGTTTGGTGTCATGGCGACTTTATCCGTCATTCGTAAAATTTTGTTACAATTTGATATTTTTATTGTAATTTTGGCGGAAAGCGTTCAAATAGCGGCGCAAACATATCATTTAATTAATAATTGTGTATTATACTACTAATACTAATTGTGTATCTAGTAACGCAACATTCGAAATTGATTTCTGATTTCAACGAGGTATTACGTTTATACATACCTTATAAAGTTTATACATTGAGAAAGGTGGAAAGAGCTCAAGCTGGTTTCGAACACGCGTCCCTGCCGCTTCTCGTCAGATGCCAACTCACACGCCGGGACGCATCGATTAGCACTACCAGCTTAGGTGGATGTCGACTGGTTATTTTTACTAGTTATGAATATTGCTCTCAGCTTGAACTTGTCCTATTTTTTCCAAATTGCCTTTGGTCTGGCTTTATCAATTTCAGAAGCTTTTGGTAGATCAATTTTTCCATTTTCACTTACAAAATTGTAGGCGATATATACCCTTGCTAAGGTATCTCAGCGAAGCTCATGGGTGCGGAAGTTCTGATCAAAATTGTCGAATATCTCGAAAGTGAATTAATATTGAGAAAGGTGGAAAGAGCTCAAGCTGGTTTCGAACACGCGTCCCTGCCGCTTCTCGTCAGGTGCCAACTCACAGGCCGGGACGCATCGATTGGCACTACCAGCTTAGGTTGATGTCTACTGGTTATTTTTACTAGTTATGAATATTGATGCGTCCCGGCCTGTGAGTTGATGTCTACTGGTTATTTTTACTAGTTATGAATATTGATGCGGTCTTATAGCGGGTTACTACTCGCATTGCGGGATAACACTTTCTGAAAATAAATTTGTAATACGTTGTATATGATCTCATTCCATTACGAGAAATTAAAAACAAAATTAGTTATTCGTTTTAACTCTGCGGACGACGACTTTTTCCTATCGTTTGGAGCTAAGAAAGGATAATCTGTCCGGCGGTTACCATGTTCCTTCAAGTTATTTTTTATGTTTGTATTCTTTATCTTGTTACGAAATATACCGGAAATGCGAATCAAATGCAAATACTTTTTAGTAAATGTTCTTCATAAGATTCTGATGAAATGGTGACTTTTTGTATGTGCAAATTCGTTTTTTAAGAGGGAACTGGATCATTAATTTCTTGTTAATCTTTTAAACCTTTATCATTTATATAATTTTCAATGAATATAGAAATTCTGATCTCTATTTTGTCCTTAATATACTGCTTTTGGAATCGTTTAAATAATGTTTCTGGTTTGATTTTTATGAATATTTTCCCAATCCTAGTAAAATCGTGAAATTCGGCTCGTTATTCAAAAAAATTTATTATATATTATACAAAAAAATAAAATAAATATATAATTAAGAATAATAAAATAAATAATATATTGGGGAAACCGATAGGTCGCACCTGCAGCGAAATAAAGGAACAGGGTTATTTGAAAATACAAAGGCCGCATAATGGCGGCCGAAGGAAGTCACTTTTAACCCACTAGCTCACCGCTTGGGCGTGAGGGTTGTAGGACATTATTTAAGCCCTGATCCTTCCATGTCACACACACACAGAAAGAGCTTACTCCTTCATATTAGATAAAATTAATAAATTAATAGAAATGATCAAATAAATCTGTAAATATAAAATATTTAATTTAAGTGAATTGTCCTGCGCTGATTCTGACCACCTCTGCTTCCTCTTGCACGAATCTCCACCTCAGCTTGGTTTCGGAACTTGAATAAATTCCACTGCGCTACCTCTGATCACTTCTGCTTCCTCCAACACGAATCTCCACCTCATGTTGATTTCGGGACTTCACTTGCTTCTGCTGTGCTACCTCTGATCGCGTCTGCTTCCTCCAACAAGAATTTCCACCTCAGGTTGGTTTCGGGACTTCACTTGCTTCTACTGTGCTACCTCTGACCACCTCTTGATTGCGAGACGTTAAGGAATTCCGCTGCGCTGCGTCCTGAACACCTCTGCTGCCTGTTTACCATCTTCTTGTCCTCGATCTTGATGTTCACTTGGGCTTTGTGATTTTGCGATTCTAGGACTTCTGGGGCTAAACACTTCAAACAGCTTCTTGATTCTCTTAACCCTTTATAACTCAAGTTCGTAGAATTACTCAAATTGTTAATTTTTTGGTAGTTTTCAGTAAATAAAAAGACACGTATTTTTTATTTTTATTTTATTTTAATTCAAAGTCCAGAAAAACGGTAAAAAGAGGTATGTGACAGATATGTTACATTGTTGCAAAATGCTCCTTCAAGAAGTATGAAACTCTTTAAAGCAGTTGTTTTGCTTGTTGTAGCATAATGCAACGCCGCACTTTTCACACATTGTTTGAGATACGCCAGTACAGTTGGGGTACTTGCAGCGGATCCTCTTCTCAGCCCATACTGGCCAATGTCCAACTTGGTACTGTCGTGCAGCTACTGGAGGGATGTATTGTGCTGGACCCTTACGTTTCTTCGCCTGTATGTGTCGTTCGATGCTTCGCCGTGTTACATTTGCTTTTGTGCACAATTTGCACAAAACCGTAGCAACTTCCTCTCGAAAATCAGCTGATGTCAGATTCGTGTCTTGCATGTTCTTTATTTTGCGTACTCTTTTGTATAAAAGCCAGGCATTGGATATTACAAGATCTAACAAGTGATAAAACATGCGAACTTGCCATCGCTTACTTCGCAGTTTTATTTTGTATCTGCCCATAATACTGTCGATCAAATCAACACCGCCCATATGGCGGTTATATTCACCTACGATATTTTGGCGATCAATGGTGACATAGCTTTTATGGACTTTGTCGTACCTTGACACTTGTGTCTTGGGAAGTTCGCCAACAAAATTCGACGCAAGAGTGACTACTTTATTATCTTTCCAGGCGACCTTTGATAATTTAATTTCCCCAACACTACCCACATATTCAATAGAGTAGCCTCGATTTTTCTTCATAATTTCCTTATCCGTTGGCAGTTTACAATCGGGTACACGATTCCGCCTTACAGTTCCGAGACTCATTATGCCTTCCTTGGCTAGAAATTCTAATAGTGGCAACGATGTGAAATAATTATCGAAATACAATCGGTAGTTTCGATTGCGTGGTATTTCCCGTGAAAGCCTAACCACAACATTTGATGCGGCTCCTAAATCCGGCTCCGTTGGACCAACTTTATTTTCTGCACCTGTTTCGGCCTCAAACTTGTAACAGAAACCGCTGACACCACTCAACACATAGATTTTGAAACCCCACTTATAGGGTTTCTTAGGATTGTATCTTTTGAGATTATGTCTTGCTTTTGTAGAACATATTTGCTCATCCACACAAAGATGTTTCTCGAAAGATACGTTCCTAAAGGCATCATTCAATTTTTCAACCACTGGTCGAATCTTGAATATTCGATCGTGCTCTGCGTGATCTCGAGGAACATTTTTCGAATTATCATTAAAGTGGATGTGTCTCCTTATCTTTTCAAATTTGCCTACTGTCATAGTTTCCTTTACAAGGTTTGTTCCTATATTACCATTCCAATGTTTCGTTACTCTTGGAAGGTGTACTAAGGACATAATGTAAACCAGTCCAATAAACTGCTGAATGTCAGCATGGGATACACGAAAACTTGTGTTAGGGTCTTTTTGAACGATGTAAAGATTGGTTTGGGCGGTTATATATTCTATTAATTCAACAGGAAATAATTTTAGGAAAAATTGTATCGGAGTGTCAAGGTCTAAATATTCGGAAGGTAAAGCTTCATCACCTATAAAACGAAGCTGGGGTTCACACACCTCCAAATTTCTCTTCCTCCACCGCACATTTAACTTCGGTCTAACTTGACGGTTTGTTGACGGCCCTGGTTGTGAGTAAGGTACATCATTAGCTGAGCATTGGGAGCTATCAATATTTTGTTGCAAGTCCTCAATGAAACCACCAATATTCACGGTTGAAATGTCATTATTAGCTTCAATTTCTATTGGAAGCTTCGCGTCGGGAAGAAAGTCAGTATCCACAAGGCTGTCATCATCGTCTTCAAAGCCATCTTCACTAGCCTCAAAATCAAAAAGATATTCTTCTATCCTATCTTCTCTCAGTCTTCGGGAAGCCATTCTGACAAAAAAGTAAATACGGGCCCATTTACTACACTGAAGGCACGTAATCACACAATGTTACAGGAATGGTACAAACTATAATTCGATTCTAAATCACAAACTACGAAGTATTATGCATTCAAATATCATTATAGTCAAAACAAAAGACTTACTGTTACATGAGCAAAAGCCTGGCTCTGAATGTAATAATCATGTTATAAACAATATAAAACAAGACATGTGTCTTCTTGCTGGCGCGGTTCGGCATGCCTAGGTAGCATTGAATGTTTATGCAGATGGTCGGCAAATGGATCAATCACTGCGGTATGCAAATGGTGTGAATGCGTTCTAATGGCGTAGTTGTTGTAAAAGATTAGATGACTCTCAAATATCCTCGCTTATGCGATAAGTAGAAATGTATGTTGTTTACCCTTCCCAGTATTGTTGCTTGTATATCCTGAACTAATAAACCATTGCATGAAAGATAGTGCATCTGTGTAAATAAAAGTAGAATGCTTGGGCATGCAAGGATATATGAAAATGTAAGATTGATGGCAGGCTAGTCTTGAACGAACGGCAGGCGCGTCAGCAAGTTGACTGGATCGTGTCGTGTCTATAAAACAAAAATCTTTGGTATTATAACAATTCAGGTGTGGGGTTGAAACTGCTCAACCAGTGTTTTGTATTTTAAATATCATTTTCGATATATAATAGCGATAATTCGCGCGAGTGAAGAAGTGAAAAAAAAGTGAATATTACAAAAAAAACAGTGAAGTTGTGGTTAAATTTGGTGACTAAAGGGTCAAATTGAATTGAGAAAAGTGAAGATTAGCCAACAAAAAAAAAAAAGTGGACAAAGGACAAAAGGACATTGACTCTGAGCCGAGATAGTACTACGTTTTGGCGTAGAGGTAAACAAATATTTCGAAATATTTGTGACCAGGTAAGGAAGTATTTATCCAGTATACTGTCCATTTTTTTTTAAATTTAAAATGAGTAATCGTGAGAACGCGAGTAGTGGAGATACACAAATCGTATCACAGGAAGCTTCCTGTGAGCAAGTTAGTCTGGTTGAAAGTGCTCATGATCGCGAGCTTCGTCTTCTAAAATGGGAGAACGAGCTCTTAAAACGAGAGTTAGCCCTGAAAAGTTCGTCGAAAGAGTTTCCTGATCCAACAGAAGGGGACAATCAAAGTTCGACTCCATTCACCAGTGGTTCAAGTATTGAATTGCCTCAATTAAGAGTCAATTCCGCCGAACTTATGACATTAATACCGAATTTCGACCCAGCAATCACGTCCCTTTGTGCAAAACAATGGATTGCGAACGTGGAGCGTCTAGCCGAAACATTCGCATGGACTGAGCGAACTAAACTTCTCTACTCAACCTTACGACTGACGGGTGCGGCCAAATATTGGCACCAAACTCGTTCTGACATTGGGTCTTGGACTGAATTCCGGTCGGAACTTCTGAAAAGTTTTCCTAGCATAGAAAATAAGTCGGGTGTACTTATGAAAATTATGCTGCGGAAAAAGGGGGCTCACGAATGTGTAGAAGAATATTTTTATCACATAGTGGCACTGGCTAGTTCCATTCAACTACCTGAAAAAGAGACTATGTCCTATATAATCTCGGGAATGTGCGATACATGGATGGTTGATATGCTAACAGCAGCCAAATGTGAGAACCTGCAGGAACTTTTATCATTTATGAAAAGTGCGAGTGCAGCGCGGGAACAACAACATCAACGCAACGTGCTGGCCAATGGTTCGGGAAGCACCCATAAAAAGAAACACGAGCGTAGTGATAGTCGTGATGACAATATTCGAAAATATCATCGGTATGGAGATCACCACTTTTCTAAGTTGTCAAGAGCAAAAGACAAAGAAGTAGGAAATGAATCGTCATACCAGAGGAAGCCATTTAACCCCAAAGACAATAGCGGAAATAAATGTTTCAAGTGTAATAAATTAGGCCACCGATTTAGAGCTTGCCCCGAAAGAATAATCAAGTGTTTCAAATGTGGTGAATCGGGACATTTCGCGAAAGATTGCACCGCGCGGAAGTGACAATTAATCAATAGGATAGACACAATAACAGACAATGAATATTACCCTTTCATTTCCGTGGATGGTTTACTCCTTAAGTGCTTTTTAGATTTAGGTAGTGAATGTTCGACCGTGCAGCAAAGGATAACACAGAAACATAATTGGGAAATATCCCCATGCAATACTCTGTTGAACGGGTTCGGGGGAAAAAAGACAAAGGCAATAGGGAAGGTTCGAAAGCTCACCAGTTATCAAAATGTTGCTACCGAAATTGACCTTTTTGTTGTAGATAATAGTGCTCAAGAAGTCCCTGTAATACTTGGTCGAAATTTCTTAGATAGACCGAACACTAAATTCGTAAAGACATGGGAAAACGTTGAATTTTCTGAGGTGCCGAGCGTATCGAATAGAGTCAGGGAAGCCCATAAGCAGTTAACCCCTTTAACCAGCAAAGACATCAAAGTGAGAAAAGACTCGAGCGAAAATGAAAAGCTAGAATTATTAAAGTTATTGAACGAATACCGATGCTGTTTCGCAACTGATATGACAGAATTGGGAAAGACCGACCTTGTTAAAATGAAAATTGTATGTAAAACTCCGGAACCGGTACGATATAAACCATACAAGATAGCCTACGGGTTAAATGTTATTTTGCGTTCGAAAATAGAGGAATTATTACGATTAAACATTATTGCCGAATCTGAATCCGAATACGCGAGTCCTGTGTTGCTCGTGCCGAAAAAAGACGGTGATTATAGAATGTGCGTCGATTATCGGAAATTAAATGAAGTGACGGTGCGCGAAACATTTCCTCTCCCTAACACCGAAGAAACGCTTAATCTTCTCGCTCACAAGAAAATTTTTACGCGTCTCGATCTGATGAGTGGCTATCATCAAATAGTGGTTGCGGAAGAATGTCGGAAATATACAGCCTTTGTAACACCGGAAGGCCATTACGAATATAATCGGGTTCCTTTTGGTCTGACTAATTCACCGGCAGTTTTCTTAAGGCTTATGAAGAAGATTAACCAAACGATACCATTCGGGAAAGTTATCGTTTACATGGATGATATTTTGATCCCAACAGAGACAGTTCAGGAAAACTTCAGCGTCCTAAAAATTCTACTAGATGAGCTAAAAAAAGCGGGTGTTACTCTTAAATTAGATAAATGCTCTTTCCTTGATACTGAGTTACATTTTCTGGGTCATCAAATCAGTTCAGAAGGTATACAACCTGGAATAAATAAAACAGATGCAATTCGTGAATACAAACAGCCCACTACAACCAAAGAGGTACGTCAATTCCTTGGTCTATGTGGCTATTTCCGAAGGTTTATCAAAGATTTCTCGAAAATGGCCCGCCCATTAAATCAGTTATTAAAGAAAGATGCAGAGTTTCATTGGGGAAATGACCAGCAGGATGCATTTACCTTCCTGAAACAGAAATTATCGGAAAGACCAACATTAGCTATGTATGATCCAAATAAAGAACATCAAATACATACAGATGCAAGTTCTCACGGTATCGCTGGCATACTGATGCAGGTAGAAGACGATAAAACGATAAGACCTATATCTTATTTCAGTCGCAGTACCACTGATCAGGAGAGTAAATATCATAGCTATGAGCTGGAAACCCTAGCTGTTGTGGAAACTCTAGAACGTTTCAAGCATTATTTAATCCACCAAAAGTTTCTTGTGGTAACAGATTGCAACTCCCTGCGATTAACCCAGAGCAAAAAGAACCTGATCCCGCGAATAGCAAGGTGGTGGCTGAAAATAGCTGAATTCGATTTCGAAATTGAATATCGACCGGGTCATAGAATGGCACATGCGGATGCCCTAAGCAGAAACCCATATGAAGAGGCGCAGGAACCTAGCACCGTCGCAGAGCAGGTGATGGCAATCACACTAGATCACTCCAATTGGATTGCCACCTTACAATTCCAGGATAGACAACTGCTCAATATAAAAAAGCATCTAGAATGCAACGACAAGCGGAATAAAAACTATAAAATGTTTTCAAGCAATTATGTTATGTCTGGGAACAAACTCTTTCGGAAGACAGAACATGGCGAACGATTGGTAATTCCAAATGGATTGCGCTGGCGCATTATCAAAATGTCCCATGACGACATGGGCCATTGCGGCATTAACAAAACCATGGATAATATCCAAAAACACTTTTGGTTTGGCAAGTTAAAACGATCTGTCACCAAATACTTACAGTCTTGCGTGGAATGCGCTTATAATAAACGAGGTCCAGATGAAAGCAACTACCGGATTCATGTGCCGGAACCACAACCGATACCATTCTACACCATACATGTAGACCATTTAGGACCCTTCCCTAAAAGCAAAAGGAAAAATACACATCTTATTGGGTTAATTGACGCATTTTCGAAATTCATCGTTTTACAACCTGCAAAATCAACTGATGCGAAAAGTGCAATCAGGTTGTTTGATAATATCACCCAATTTTTTGGAACCCCGACGAGGATAATAACCGATCGGGGCACAGCTTTCACATCACTGAGCTTCAAGAGGTATTGTCAAGAAAATAGCATTAAACATATCTTGAATGCTGTTCAAACTCCACGATCAAATGGACAGATTGAGAGATACTTCCGGACAGTAAAGACAGCAATCGCATGTCTAACCACTGATTTCGATGGCTATGATTGGGATGAAAATATACGTGATTTGCAATGGGCACTTAACAACATGACCAATACCACAACGAAGCAATCTCCGAGTGAACTGCTAATGTCATATTCTCCACGTAATATAATGGGAAACAAATTGCTACTGGCTTTACACGACGACAAGGTTCTGCCAATGATAGAAGCTAGTAACGACAATGGAGAAGATAACATTCCATTATCTGAATTAAAAAGGAAGCTGCAAGAGAAAAGGGATCGAATTGAGACAAACGCACTTAGGTTGAAGGATAAACGCGCAGCCGCTGTTCAAACAGCCACCGCGAGCCAGAGAAAACGAGCAGAGCAATTCAACGCAACGCATAAAGGTCCAAAAAGGTACGGCGTAGGGGACCTAGTACTGATACGCGCCGACTCAGCAGCAACCGGTGAATCCAGGAAAACGAAGCCTCGCTACAAGGGTCCTTATAAGGTGGAGAAGGTGCTTGGCAACGACCGGTACGAAATTACCGATTCTGATCCAGTGCAGATCTCGGTGCGGCCATATCGCTCAGTCCACGCCGCCGATCGAATGAAACCTTGGTGTGAACTGGACAACTTTGTTTGGACGGACTCCGAAACGGAACCAGAGTAGACGTAAATAAAAAGACAGAAAGTAAGTAAGTTTATTTGTATGTCAGCTGAATCGCTGAAGCACTTAGTCTTGGATCGTAGTTCCAACATATGTAAGTATTCCATGAGCATATACGTTGCAAATTAAATGGCGACGTGTGAGTATAGATACCTGGTTCCCACTTCGAAGTTGAGTTCAAGGGCATGTAACTCAACATTGAAGATTAGTATATAAAGTGGGAGCAATATGGTTCATAATAGTTGCTAGTATAGTTGGCGAATCATGAGAATTGAAGCGGTAACACTGACTTACAACTGCCCTGTCGTGGTTGGAGAGTTCAGGTGTTCCGGATTGGTATTGATGGTAAGAAGTGCGAAGGCGGGAGCATTCTGGCTCGTAACTGTCTGTCGTTGTTGTAACTCAAGGAGCATTTGGCTCGGAGTAGAAAAAAAAAAGTGCGAAGGCGGGAGCATTATGGCTCGTAACTGTCTGTCGTTGTTGTAACTCAAGGAGCATTTGGCTCGGAGTAGAAAAAAAAAGTGCGAAGGCGGGAGCATTATGGCTCGTAACTGTCTGTCGCTGTTGTAAACTCAAGGAGCATGTGGCTCGGAATAGAAAAGAAGTGCGAAGGTAGGAGCATTATGGCTCGTAACTGCCTGTCGCCGTTGTAAAATCAAGAGGCAATGTGGCCCGAGAGAAAGCGGCCTTCACTGGGGACAGTGAAAAAGAGGTTGGCCGAGTGTTACATGAGCAAAAGCCTGGCTCTGAATGTAATAATCATGTTATAAACAATATAAAACAAGACATGTGTCTTCTTGCTGGCGCGGTTCGGCATGCCTAGGTAGCATTGAATGTTTATGCAGATGGTCGGCAAATGGATCAATCACTGCGGTATGCAAATGGTGTGAATGCGTTCTAATGGCGTAGTTGTTGTAAAAGATTAGATGACTCTCAAATATCCTCGCTTATGCGATAAGTAGAAATGTATGTTGTTTACCCTTCCCAGTATTGTTGCTTGTATATCCTGAACTAATAAACCATTGCATGAAAGATAGTGCATCTGTGTAAATAAAAGTAGAATGCTTGGGCATGCAAGGATATATGAAAATGTAAGATTGATGGCAGGCTAGTCTTGAACGAACGGCAGGCGCGTCAGCAAGTTGACTGGATCGTGTCGTGTCTATAAAACAAAAATCTTTGGTACTATAACATTACTTTTTCAATTTTCAACACAACTGGGGATTTTTTATAGTTTATGTAATTTTATAAAATTTTCCAACGTTCACTCACGCAAAAATATCATAAACTAACGCAAAACGGATTTCGATTATGTTTTGACCCAACAAACGGTTACTAGATCAAATGTTTTGCACTAACATCGCCAAGAGAGGTATGTTACCAACGTGTTATATTAACTTCCAATAAAATAAAATTAATATCTTAGAATTTGTAGGGAATTATTTGGTTTGTTACAGTAATGTCACACGGTGATATAAAGGGTTAATTTTCATTTTCCATCTTCTATCACTTGGTACATCAATACATCCTCTATCCATTGATACTTTATTCTACATCTTCTATCACTTGATACATTTTTTAATTCACAATTTCTATTCTTCTTATAGCGATGTGTACATAACAACCAAGTGAATTATATCAAGTGAATCAAAAAATATCAATCGAAAATTTTATTTCAAATAACTTCCAAGAAATTTTTTGTGTTTTTTTACTGCTACTGGGAATATTTTTTTCTGAGACTTTTTTTTGACATTTTATTTTTACTGAGACTTTTCTTTTGAGACTAAATATTACTCAATACCTAATGTTTTTATTTTAATTTTATTCTTAGGTCTATTTCATCTCGTATGATTTTCTTTTTAATTAAAAATATGGGTACATATAAAAGACTTTACCAAAATAATTAATTGTTATATTAAAAATTAATTGTTATTTTATTTATTTATTCATTTATATATATATATATATATATATATATATATATATATATATATATATATATATATATATATATATTGTTTGTTTAATGTCGCCTACACATCGGAATACGTAACAATACTCTGTTCTTTGGATATCAAAGTATGATATCAAATGTATGGTTTGTTCAAGTGATAAAAAACCGCAGATGCCTGTTAAATTTTCGAAGACTCGTTGGTGCATGTGGGTCTTTAATTAAGTTCCAAGATAGGATGAATGGTGGCAATGATGTAACTTTGTTATGCTTTGCTCTAATGTATATTCAGATTAACGATATTAATTGAATGAATTTGGTCTCCGAAGTCACAAACTATATTAATGATATAGTTATTAGAGTATCATACACTTTCTTACTTCCAACTTCGTGGAAGTGGAAATATTAATTGAATGAATTTGGTCTCCGAAGTCACAAACTATATTAATGATATTGGAAGTTATTAGAGTATCATACACTTTCTTACTTCCAACTTCGTGGGGCAGAATTTGGCTAGGAAGATCGATGTCCCCAGCACCACCATCATAGTGTCCCGGCGACATCGGGGAGAGGCAGACTTATGTGTTCGTGGAAAAATATTCATCGTCGGTGAATAATGCAGCTTCGCTATTGATACTGGTGCAACAAGATCAATATTACGACCACATCAGGTGAGCGGACGTTTATTCTCCAAAGGCAAACCGCTTTTGCTACGAACAGTAACGGGAGAAACAGCACCCGTATACGGCCAGATCAGACTCCAATTACAAGTAGGGGATTTACTATTTCGACATGAGTTCTCTTTGCCAATATAACAGACGACTGCATCCGGGGAATGGATTTCCTATGACCACATGGGTTCACGTTGGATTCAGGCAAACCGGTTTTGAAATGGCGGAATGTGGACATTCAAACGGAAGATCATTACAACAACATCGCAACACAGAAAGTGGTCGTATGTGCCGATACTGACGTACCAAAATCATTCGAGATTGTATGAACCGGACTAGAAGGTGATCCTGGAGACCAAAGATTCTACCTAATTATGCCAACAAAATAACCCGCACTGCGTAATCTGATTTTGACATTAGTAATAACAAATAAGCGTGGATGTGTGCCGGTAAGAGTCCTCAACACTTCGGACTCAATTACACGCATCAACGCTGGAGATAATTTCGGGAGCTTTCAGCTTGTCTCTACTGTAACATCTTTGGAAGTGGGAGATAGCCAATATCTAGCTAGAAAACAAAAGACCGGGGAAGCCCGCGAGTTAGTATTGACCCTATTGGAGCCAACCTAGTTATTACCAGACTAGCTCAAGCAAGCCTCTGAATTAGGGAACAAATATCACGATAATTTCTCGGCAGGTCAAGACGAGACAAACGTCTAATTACGCTGACAAACGTAATGAAACATCCTTGATCAGAGACCTGCAAGGTTTGAAACAGAATGGTAAATCGGTTGAAACTTTTTACAGTGAAGTGATTGAGATATTAGCTACAATGACAAACCATGTTCAGATGCATGAAACAGACGCGAACGTAATTCACGCTAAACGAATCCTATACACGGAAATGTGTTTGAACTCCGAATTTCCGCAACAGCCTACCTTTAAAAGCACCGCGCACCCACAGTTTTCAAACCCTACAGTTAGAACCCTTGCACCAAATTTTAATAACCTTAATAGACCATTTAATTCACAACCTAATTTCGGAATAAGACCACTCCAAAATCAAGATTCTGGTAGTTCATTTCACAATTCTTCCTTCAATCGGAATGGAAACAGTGGAGTAAACAATCGATCTGTAAGGCCTGAACCAATGGACACCAGCTCCGGATTTACAAGACAACAGACGCGACCTTTCCACAATACCACGCCTAAAGATAACTTCTTCAGATCAACTTGTCCACCGAATTTCATTTCAAAGGAACTTTTCAATGTTTCTTCAACGGAAAATCAACTGAAAGGCGACAACTTCCAACAATTGGATTGGAAGTTTCAATAGAAGAAACAGATCATAGGTACGACCCCGAACAGTTTTCTGCAGAGTTGAATGATGAAATCAACGATCAAAATTTTCACTAGTCGGCCTCAGAGAGCCCATCGGATTCATAGATATAAATAAACATGGATCCGTCCTCCCGTATATCAGTATATCCTCTTCATCTGGTCGACCGCTGAAATTTTTCATCGACACAGGAGCATCAGCTTCCTTCATAAATCCCGAACACACAGGTCCAAAAGATATCAAAACCACTGAACCTATTATAATTTCAACCATTTTCAACAAACATGAATTGAACAAAAAAGTAACAGTGCCCAATATTGGTGAATTTTATCAACCTGGCAAGATAACATTTCTGATTTTTAAATTTCACGGATATTTTAATGGCCTACTGGGGCTCGACACATTGTCAACTCTTGGAGCCACAATCGATTTTAAGACCAAAACTCTCAGGACCAAATTCCAGTCGATATAAGAAATGGCGTCATTCACACTCAGCAAACGAATATAAAACCTAATGTGTACATTCCGGAGGGACTCTACCATTCAAGGGACTGGTATAGTTTTGTAGAGATTGCCAACTTTTCAATCAGTGATGAAATAATTCTGCTAGAGCAACCTTTGAAGGTTGATTCACTTTCCACAGATCACATGGAAACAAGTTGTTTCAACTTGGATCACTATCCTGATTGTTCCATGGCTGATGACATCGCCAAATCACTCCGCGTCTCCCACCTAAACAAGATAGAGCCTGAACTCTTGATAGAAATTTGTAGGGAGTATGATGATATTTTCTTCCTGGAAGGAAACCAATTAACATTCACCAATAAGATCAAACACCGGATCCAGACCACGGACGATATACCTATATACACTAAATCATATAGGTATCCATATGTTCATAAAAGGGAGGTGAAGAGACAAATCGATGACATGCTTTCGCCAGGGATAGTTAGACTAAGCTATTTTCCTTGGAGTTCCCCGGTTTGGATTGTCCCTAAAAAACGGCATGCCAGTGGAAAGCAGAAGTGGAGGCTCGTGATCGATTATCATAAGATAAACGAGAAGACCATCAGCGATCGATATCCAATCCCGAACATAACTGAAATTCTCGATAAACTTGGCAAAAGCTTATATTTTACTACCTTAGACCTTGCCAGTGATTTCCATCTGATAGACATGGATCCACGCGATGTAAAGAAGACGGCCTTCACTGTAGAAGGCGGCCATTATGAGTACATCAGAATTCCTTTCGGGCTGAAAAATGCCCCGTCCACCTTTCAACGAGTAATGGACAACATACTTCAAGATCTACAAGGCACAATATGTCTGGTTTACTTGGATGACATCATCGTTTATTCTACTTCACTGCAGGAACATAGAGAAAACTTGAGAAAAGTCTTCCGGAAACTTCGCGAAGCGAATTTTAAAATACAACTTGATAAATCCGAATTTATGCATAGGGAGATTGCGTTCCTCGGTCCACGGAAAGGGCGAAGCCTATCAAACTGATCCCTGTCTCAACCAATCAAAAGGAATTAAAATGATTCCTAGGTTTCCTGGGCTACTACCGAAAATTCATAAAAGACTTTGCGAGACTAACCAAGCCACTAACAGAGTGCTTGAAAAAGGGAAGAAGCATAGTGTTGAATGATATGTTTCTATCAACATTCAATGAATGTAAAAATATTCTCATGAATGACCCAATCCTGCAGTATCCTGACTTTGAGAAACCGTTTATATTAATCACTGATGCCAGCGATTTTGCAATAGGCGCAGTTTTATCTCAGGGTTCTGCGGGTAGGGATCTTCCAGTTTTTTATGCCAGCCGAACGCTAATGGACTCAGAGGTTAATTACTCAACAGTGGAAAAGGAACTCCTAGCCATTGTTTGGGCGACCAAGTACTTCAGGCCGTATTTGTTAGGATGAAAATTCCAAATTTTAACGGATCACCGACCCCTCACATGGCTGATGAACTTAAAGGATCCAAATTCGAAATTGGTCAGATGGCGTCTAAAGCCCAAAGAGTTCCACTACGAACTTATTTACAAAAAAGGCGCATTGAACACCAACGCTGACGCACTTATTAGAATTCGTCGAAACAGCTTTTCACCCACTAATAAAGTAGAAATTAATAAAGAAAGGTGGAAAGAGCTCAAGCTGGTTTCGAACACGCGTCCCTGCCGCTTCTCGTCAGGTGCCAACTCACAGGCTGGGACGCATCGATTGGCACTACCAGCTGGGTGAATGTCGTCTGGTTGTAATTACGTTTTTTATCATTTTCGCTCTCAGCTTGAACTTGTCCTATGTTCCAATTTGCCTTTGGTAAGCTTTTTATCAATTTTTGAAGTTATTGGTGAATCAATTTATCCATTTTCACTTAGAACTTATAAGTGATTTATACCCCTGCTAGCTAACTAAGCGAAGACTCTTGGGTGCGGAAGTTCTGATCAATTTGTCGAATACCTCGAAAGTGAATTTACAAAGAAAGGTGGAAAGAGCTCAAGCTGGTTTCGAACACGCGTCCCTGCCGCTTCTCGTCAGGTGCCAACTCACAGGCCAGGACGCATCGATTGGCGCTACCAGCTTAGGTGGATGTCGACTGGTTATTTACTAGTTATGAATATTGCTCTACAGCTTTGAACTTCTCCTATGTTGGTAGATCAATTTTCCCATTTTCACTTACAACATTGTAAGTGATTTATACCCTTGCTAAGCTAACTCAGCGAAGACTCATGGGTGCGGAAGTTCTGGTCAAATTTTCTCGAAAATAAAACTACTACTACGATGTCGTATACAAACGCATGTTACGAAAACAGGTTGACATTTACTGCCCTCTCGTCGCGCTCTCGTATCCTAGTCTCGCAGGATTGTATCTGGGCCTTGAATCGTGTATATAAGCGACTACAGCAGGCAGCGAAGAGAAGTCTTGTTGACTGAGCGAGAACGTTAGTGCGCTTTTATATTAGTTTGTTTACTAAATAGTGAGTAAAATTGTACGCGGATTTAAAACGCGAGTGATAGTGACTTTGTAAAAGTGATAATGAAAGTGAAGTGTTTGTGAAATTTACTGTTTACAATCGATGCGTCCCGGCCTGTTAGTTGGCACCTGACGAGAAGCGGCAGGGACGCGTGTTCGAAACCAGCTTGAGCTCTTTCCACCTTTCTTTGTAAATTCACTTTCGAGGTATTCGACAAATTGATCAGAACTTCCTCACCCAAGAGTCTTCGCTTAGTTAGCTAGCAGGGGTATAAATCACTTATAAGTTGTAAGTGTAAATGGATAAATTGATTCACCAATAACTTCAAAAATTTAGAAATTAATGTTACAGATTTTCAGGTTGCCAATCCTTCCACCTCAGGTGGCACTGCATCCACTATTCATTCGGCAGAGGAAAATGTTGGTGACGGCATCCCCATGGCAAAACAACCTATAAACATCTTCAATCTACAGATAATTCTAGAAATAACCGATAAAAAACCCCGATATCCACACAAATATTATTTAGGAATAAACAACGGAGAACGTTTCGACTTCCAGCATACGCAGAGGAAAATGTAACTAAGACATTCAAAGAATACCTTGTTCCAAACAAACTAACAGCTATCCTCACAGATGACAACACCTTCAAATTAGTACAAAATACATATTCCAAACATTTTTCAAACTATGAACTGGTACGTTGCACTGAGCTTATAACAGACATCGTAGAAGAAGACGAACAAGGGAAAATTATTCAATACTACCACAAAAAAAAAAAAAAACCATAGGGGCATAAATGAAACTTTTCTGCACCTCAAGAGGAAGTACTATTTTCCCCACCTCAAAAGTAAAATCACAAAAATAATCAACAATTTTGAAACCTGTACGTTATTCAAATATCATAGAAATCCACCTAAGATAAAGTTTCAACAAACTGAAACCCCTCTCAAACCTCTTGATTGCATTTGTATCGACATTTACACCATAAATGCCAAACCAATCCTGACCTTGATAGACCGTTTTTCGAAATTCGCTGCTGCTTATATTATCAAGGCAAGAAATAGCCTGAATATTGCTAAAAGCCTAAGACATTTCTTTTCACTTCACGGTATTCCAAAGAAAATAGTCGCTCAGCGAACGGAAATGGATTTGACAATCTTTAAAGATTTCTGTGACCAATATGACATCGAGCTTCATATTACGTCGTTTCAACAATCAAGTAGCAATGCATTTGTCGAGTGACTACACTCTACCTTATCGGAAGCATATAGAATCATTTATGCTGAGAGAAAGAGGACTAACCTGGACGTCGAACATGAAGATATTCTAAACGAGACATTAATAACATATAATAATGCGATACACTCTTCAACAAAACTAACGCCTTACGAGTTAATTACGGGGAAAACCCATATTTTCACCAAAAACTTAGTCTATAAGGACGAACATGATTACTTTAACCGACTGAATGAGTTCAGATCCATGATATGCCCTCAGGTCAAAGAAAGAATCGATGCATACACAAAAAGGAATTTAGATAAACTGAACACTTCCCGTGAGGTTCCACAGACATTTCAAGAAAATGAAACCGTATTCAGAAAGGAGTGTAAGAGGAATAAAATGACCCTTAGATTTAAGAAACAAAAGGTTAAGACTAACAATAATATCACTATAACAACCGATAAAAATCAAAAATTACACAAGGCAAAACTTAAACGAAAATCTAAATTTCAGGGCAGCTTTAACGAATGAGCAGAAAATAGAGATACACGATTTACGAGACAATCTGGGACTTCTATCGCTTAAACTAGGAGCTGCTAGAATAATCGAAGGACACAGTAACCTAATACATATTGTAGAACTTATACGAACTTAAAACTTAGACGAACCATAGACCAAATACAGGACTCAATAGACCAATAAACCAAACTGATGACGTCAATAGTTCTCTTATCACTTTATCAATAAAACTCAACGAAGTTGAAAAAAATTAAAAAAAAACAAAAATAAAACAAAATTAAAAATTCTTCTTCTTCAATGAAAAGTAAAGCGAGGAATCGTGAATGGGTTAGGCAGTGTTATAAAATTTATTACCGGAAATATGGACGCATATGACGCATCCCGACTGAATGATCAAGTCAAGACAATAACGTCAGCACAATCAAAACTTGAAAATAGCATGGGTAAACAATCTTTCATAAATAGCAAAATGATTGAACGTTTTGATAATATAACAAACCACATTAACTCTCAGCAGCAATTAATTTCGAATATGTTAAAAACCAACCGAAAACTAATCGATAATGGCATAAGAAAACAACACCACCTTATCCAAAATCTTCAAATTTTTAATCAAATAAATTACAACATTGACATTTTGCACAATCATTTAACTAATATAGCAGAAGCAATTACGCTTGGTAGACTTCATATAATTTCAAAAAAAAATTTGAATCCAGACGAACTATCGGAAGTCCATTACATACTTTTGACCCAAAATATAGAGATCATATCAGATGAAAATATATATAAACTTTTAGGCTTAGAAGTTTACTTAAATGGCTCTAATTACATATTTAATGTCAAAATCCCAATAATACAGAATACCACCTACGAATTTTTCCATGTTATACCTATCCCTACTTAAAATTCCAAGATAATCAGTATCAAACCCTATATTGCCCTTAACCATAACGATATCCAAATATTTGACCAAATATGCTCCAAAATCGAGGAAATGTACTACTGCGATAAACCGAAAATCAAAGACGAAAAGAGAACTACTAGATATATCGCAAATTTGATATAAAATGTTCCAGCCGATTGCGAATACATCATTGGTGATAACAATGGACAAATTTACCAACCCGAGCCAAGCTACCTCCTGTTTCTAAATACACCTAAAACAACAATCTATAGTTCGATTTGTCCTTTTAGCCCCAAAACCATTCAAGGCAACGCTTTGAATGACTTGACTCATTTCAAGGACTGTAGAGTACAAGCCAATGGTATAATGTACGAGGATCACCCTAAGACATTTTGGGACGACATCATCATCCTCCCTGTAATGATCAACCAGGTCAACCTTTTCGCCAATATGAACAAAATCACCATGAAGCAATTGGAAGAATTCCACTTCGAAACAAGCGGTAATATCCAAACCATGCAAGCTGAAACAAAAACAAGAGACATACTCACCCTATCACTATGGCTATCGCAAGGACTCATAATTTTCGCACTAGTATTTTGGATCATCCTCAAAATTCGAATATTAACATCGGGCCCAGCAGAAGAAACTCCGAAATTATCATTCCTACTACCGACACTTCTATCCAAGGGGGGAGGAGCTACGGCAACACATGCCATACCACCAGTTGCAGTATATGGACCCTCAGCAACGCGACAACAATCAATAAGACGACAAAACACCATGCACATTCTGATAATTCCAGAAAATCCCTCTGATACTTCATGGCTGCACTTTTCGCCTGGGAACAGCAATTTTGATTGTAATGCTGTTTCAGCTAAATAAAATTATAAATTGAATTGAATGTAAGAAGAGAGTTCAGAAGAAGAGAGGTTTCGCGAATATAAGTCGCGCTAGAAATTTGAGTCACTTGAGAATGTAAAAAGATCCTACGTATAGAAATGTACGTGGTCTCAGAATTCTCAAGTGGGTCGCGTAAATGAAGAAAAGTTCAGTTTTAAAATTTATGACCTGTTAGCAAAATGTACTATGAATGACTTGCTAAGGTGTTTACATGTACTATATTATGTCATAGTGCATTGCTCGTTTCAAATTTATTATTTATAAAGTATCATATTCATGACTTTAGAAACGGAATGACTCGTCGATATATTTGTGGATGCATTGGTGTTATCATATTACACTACAACGGGCTAAATTGAAGCTGAAAGTGTGCACACACAAAGAAGTGCACACTTTTCGCAGCTGAAGTAAAGTACTAGGACATGTATCAGCAAAAGGTGTGAAAATGGACCAAGAGAAAATAGAAGCTGTGAGAAGTTGGCCGAAACTTAATGACAAACGTCAACTTCGAAATTTCCTTTGACTGACGACCAATTATCGCTGATTCCTCATCGACTTTGCAAAAACTGCTAAGTGTCTCCATAAGCTCGCAGAAATGAATTGTCCCTTTATCTGTAGTGAGCAGTGTTAAACAGCCTTCCAGATGTTGAAGAGGAAGCTCTGTGAATCGCCGATGCTAGCTACCCCAAACAAAAAATTGAAAATGTTCGTAGTTGATACCGATGCGAGTCAAAATAGGATTGGGGCTGTAATGTCACCACAGGTTGATGGTGAAGAGCGAGTAATTTCATATTACAGCCGAGTTCTGTCAAAAAGTGAAAGGAACTACTGCATAACCCGGAAAGAACTTGTGGCTATAATTGAAGCAACAAAGCAGTTCCACAAGCACCTATATTGACTAAAACTCGTCTTTCGAATAGATCATGCTTCCTTGAGATGGGTGCTCCATTTCAAAAGTCCAGAAGTGAAAGTATCAAGATAGATCGAAAGGCTACAGTCCTATAATTACGAAATGGTCCATCGGAAAGGAGGACTACAACAAGGTGTATAATATCGACTGAAATTAACGAGGGCTAGATGCAGCACGCACTGCGGGACGCTCAGCTAACGGAAGATAATATTGGATCATTGTTTGTATGGAAAGAAACAACAGGACGTCCCGTCTGGAAGGACATATCAGCACGCGACTCAGGTGTAAAAAGCTATTGGGCTCCCTCCACGTTGAAGATGGAGTCCTGAATCGGAAATGGGAAACGTTAAACAGCACTTCATATAGGGATGCAAATTGTTCTTCCTTAAAGTCGGGACTACTAAAGGAGATGCATGAAGGAACCTCGATGTCACTTTTGTGTGAACAAGACCCTGACAAAGGTGCGAGAAAGATTCTACTGGGTCAACGCTCGAGATGAGGTACTTGACTGGTGTCATAAGTGCACAATATGTGCTTCCGTTAAAGGCCCAAATCGAAGAACGAGAGGGCAAATGCTGACCTATAACGTGGGGGTACCATTCGAAAGAATAGCTGTGGACATCGCAGGAACCTTTCCGGAGTCTGAATGGAGAATTCGGTATTTAGTTGTTGTGGCTGATTACTTCAGTAAGTGGCCAGAAGTCTACCATATTCCTAACCAGGAAGCAACTACTATAGCGGAGCAAATCGTTTCTCAGTGGGTTAGTAGATATGGTGTACCCCATGAACCAGATTCAGACCAAGGCAGAAACTTCGAGTCACAAGTTTTTGTCGAAATGTGTGAACTTCTGGAAATGCGGAAAATACGGACAACACCTCTTCACCCCCAGTCTGATGGAATGGTTGAACGGTTCAATGACACGCTAAATAAACATTTGGCCAAGATGGTTGATGAAAATCTGAGAGATTGGTATCAACGCATTCCATTATTTTTGATGGCGTGCCGAACTGCATAACATGCATTAACAGGACAAGCCCATCTTCGGGAAAATGATTTGGCTACCAGTTGATGTTAAGTTTGGGACACCCCCTGAACAACCCCAACCCATTTCGGAGTATATACAAGCGACTTAAAGCATCGGCTAAATCAGATACACAAAATAGTGCGGAAGTAAATAGAGTCAACCACTGATCGCATGGAGACCAGATATGACTTAATGGCAAACTCATCCGGATTTCAGCCGGACGACTTGATGTGGCTATATAACCCACGGCGTCGGAAAGGCAAATCTCCGAAGCTACAGCCAAACTGGGAAAGACCCTACATAATCATCAAACAAATCAACAATGTGGTATATCGGAAACAGGAGCTCCAGAAACCCAGGGCAAAAATGAAAAGTGGGCATCTGGACCGCCTTGCCCCATATTATCAGCAGGAAGACGTTGAGACAGTTGATGTGACATTTTTTCTGGGCGAAAAAGATATTAGGGGATAGTGTGATGTGTTCGAATAATGTCACGAGCCACTGTAGTCGCCCAAAATGCATCTTGTGAACATTTATCTATAACAGATACATGGATCATTCTCGAATGAGCCATAACGAAGATACATTGCGTGCATTGAGTACAATAATATATGTGTAAATGACTCAGCGCGTAAACTCGAGAATGATCCACGAGGAATATTCCGGATTTGTTGAAGGCCTAGCTACAATGCTGTGTGACGACGATGCGTGAGCGCGATGCGTTTCTTGCTCGTCTTTGCGCAACGCATTCAATTTACAACACACGGAAAAAGGAAGAGGAAGAATAATGTTCATATGACAAATGTCAAATTATTGACGTTTATAAATTAAATTTGTGTGCAATTGTTTATGCTTCGTTTGACAAATAATAGCCACAACAAGGATGCATGAAATTTTTCCTCAAAATTCATTTAGAAGCACTTCCTCTCTTTCTAAAAAACTATTAAATTCACTTTCGAGGTATTCGACGAATCGGATCAGAACTTTCGCGCCCGTGAGTTCTCGCTGAGTTCTCCGTCTTCGCTCAATTAGCTTAGCAAGGGTATAAATCACTTATAAATTCTAAGTGAAAATGGATAAATTGATCTACCAAAAAACTTCTAAAATAACCCTAATATTTAAAAAGTATTAAAGCGTTTGAATTTCAAATTTCATTTAAGCACCATAAAGCATCTTACAATCGGCAAAACACCTCATTGCGAGGAATTTTCGATTTTCCGAATATTTCTCGCCTCGCATCGACGCATCGCAATCATAGTACGATGTCGTATAGGTGAGTCGACGTTTACCGACAGCGCAGTAGTGCCAAAACGTGACGAAGTGTAAAAACAAACAGTGAAATCTAAAAAAGCGAAAAGACAGAAGGAGAACCTGATTAACATAAAAGTGAAATAAGTGAAAAGACACTAGCGGAACACGAAAAAAGCGAGCCCCCAACTAAACAAAGATGGTCGGAAGGAGCCAATGACGAAGCAAGGAAATCGAAGTTGCATCATCAATGGAAATGGAACAAGGACCAACAACTACATTCCACCGCACCGAAGTGGAGCTTATGAATAAGGAGGTAGAAGAATTTAAAACAGCGACGGGGAAACTTCTTCTTAAACGTAAGTTTTCTGCTTCTAGTGTAGAACCCCCAAAACATAGTGAGAATCTTTTTCGCCTCTCTCAAAGAGCCCACCAAAAGACACATCAATAACAAACATTCCCCAAAAAAATCGTCATGGTGTCCGCCAATATTAGAGGGTATTTCGACGATACGGAACTCAAACGCAGAAGGTTACTCCTTCACCCCAAAAGAACGTAGAAGATACTCTGCTATCCTCAGAGGAGTACACGCCACCTTCGGTGAAAAGGAGGTGAAAGAGGATATTGAGGACCAATGTCCCGGCATAAAAGCATGCACCGTTTCGCCACTGACCACCGGTTGGTCCAAAGCAATCGGAGTGAGCTTAGACCTCTATAGAGTGACCGTAGAACAAGAAGATGATCTCCATCGTCTTCTGAAGGTACGGTATATACTCAATCAAAAGGCAATCTGGGAAAGACCTAAAAGGAGTGAAATGCTCCAATGTTTTAGGTGCCAGAGGTTTGGTCACGTATCGACAAACTGCGCCTTTCACTCAAGATGTGTCGCTTGTGGAGAAGGACATAGCAATGCGGCGTGTCCAAGACGGCAAACAGACAAGCAAAATGAGCCACCCTTCTGTGTCCTTTGCAAAGAGAAAGGCCATCCTGCAAACTACTCCGGATGCCCCGAAAGGAAAAGGCTTAGGGAAAAAATAGCGTCTGTAAAAACAAAACAACTAGATTTCCCCACCTCAGCCCCCGCATACAGACCCAGCCCTTCGCAAAACACAACAACCGCCACTCCAACAAAAATCCAATCAAGCGTATCTTACGCTGAAATCACGAAAGGACTCTGCGCTGAAACGCCGCGGAGCGTATCAGTACAGGGAAATCCCTTTCAACGCCTACAACAAGAAACTTTGCTTGTATTAGGCATGTCACCAGGCGACCTACTAAAAAAAATTGCAGAATTTTGGCCAAAATACGATACTACACCAGCACAAGAGAAACTAATTGCACTGATAGACCTATACCTCAATATCTATGGGGGCAAATAAGCTGATATCCATTTGCCTAAATATAGATTCATTAGTCTCCCATGATAAAAGAATATTCATTTCTAATTTAACAAAATCAGTGTAACCAGACATAGTAGTTCTAAACGAAACTGTACTGAAATCGGACCACAAGATCCGTGTGGACAATTACCAAATTCTCAGGAATGACTCGAGCAGACGAACCGCAATTCTACACCGCGATAACCTTTCGGTCGAACAAATAACCATTGACCACACAGACATTTCTTGCACGCTAGCCACCCTTTATACAAAGAGAATCAATGGGAATCGTGGGAAAATACTCATTGGTTCAGTATATATTCCAGGGAACCTTGGAAATCCTATACAAACATTTCTCTATAGGATCTTGAATATAGCTTCTGACTATGACTCCCTCACCTTTGGGGGGGGGACCTGAACGCGAGACACGATCAGTGGGGGGACTCTAGCCGAAACTTAAACGGCAAAAGTATCCATCAGTGGTACTATTCGAACGCTTTTTTGACGTGCGACATCATTAATGCAGGAACTCCGACATACGCAAGAAGCAGTTCCTTCCTCGATAACTTCGTAGTATCCCATAATCTGTTAGCCCGAAATTCGACTTCCTATAACTGCTCAACCTTTCCATCAATATCCGATCACTACGGCCTACTACTAACACTAAATCTGAAAAATATAGAGACCAACATCGTGGGTCCGAAAAAAATTCGCTCCTATTCCCACGTAGACTGGATACAGCTTACTAAAGACCTCGAAGATTTCTTACCCCCTATCCCTCCAGCAAATAGAAAACTATCTAATCAAGAAATAGATAACCATATAAAAAACCTCTCTGAGTCGATAATAGGCTGCATGGACTACCATGCCCCCAGAAAGCCACTAAAGCAAATGCTGTACAAGTGCCTTACGGAGGATACATTAGCCCTTATTATTGAGAAAAAAAAAGGAAACTCCAAAGGCTGAAACGTATTTTTCATAGGCATTACAACCGAGTGAGCGAGGAATATCTCACACTCAAAGCGGAAATCAATGCCATGTCCAACAAAATAAGGGAGCAAGTGGAAAGGAAATTAACTAAAACTACCAAAGTAGACTGAACAGTCGAAGGCCGTCTTCGGATGTCTTTAGAGAAATAAATATTTTAACAGGACGACATAAACAAAAGTTCAGTATTAATAGAAATCCTGTCAAAAGTGGAGGGCAATCTTTTTCTACTGTTAATCAAAAACTCCAAGCAATTTCCTCCTTTTACAGTAGCCTATACCGAGAACGTAGCCCGGAGAACGTAAAAACACAGAAGATAATTGACTCTGTTAAAGCCAGAAACATCGGATACCAGGGCTCATATTTAACCATCTTCTCCAATACCAACAAGCCAGTGTCACCTAGACATAATATCTTTGGCAACGTTTTCACTAATGAGGCTGAAGTTGAAGAGATCCTAGCCAGCATGAATAGCAAGACCTCCGCTGGCCTGGATGGGATACCCAACAAAGTTTTGAGGAAGTGTGGAGCAGATGTTGCGAAAACATTGACAATCCTCTGTAACAACTGCATCAATAATGGCTACTTTCAGTAGCCATTTAGTTACTTTTAGTTACTAGTAGTTACTTACTTTTTCTCAGTCCTGGAAATTGGGCAAGCTTGTTCTCATTCCAAAGCCACACTGCGATGGTAAAATTAAAAACTTTAGACCTATTTCGCTACTATCTAACATAAGTAAAGTTCTAGAAAGAATCATCCTACGTAGCTTTAAAGTGTTCTCCAAAAACCTGATCCCAGAGTTTCAGTTTGGATTCCAACATAGGAAGTCCACAGAACAAGCAATAATGCTGATGCACGACACGGTCACTCAGAACTTGCGCAAGAAACAATGCACGATCGCTTGCGCACTGGATCTACAAAAGGCATTTGACTCCGTCTGGACTGACGGTCTCAGATCCAAACTCATCTCTTCAAATTGCCCTCTTCCCCTTACAAGAATCATAGATAACTTTCTACTAAACAGGACCTTAACTTTTAATATCGCTCATCAAACTTCACCACCAATACCCATCCTATCAGGGGTGCCACAAGGATCCATACTCGAGCCATACCTTTTTAATTTTTTCCTTCACGATGTGCCGAATCCCGCCAACCTTAAAAGTGGAAACCAAAGCCCGTCTTGCAACCCGAAAGTTATTATGTTTGCAGACGACATACTAGTACTAGCCAGTCACGCACTGCTCATATTCGCTGTAGAAAAGGTGCAAAGAGCAGTTGACGAAATAGCAAGCTACTTAAAAAATTGGGGGCTCACAATAAATGCCTCGAAATCCGAGTTAATATGCTTCCGTAATGCTAGCGGGAAAGGACACAGACTAGCAGTAGGGCAAGATAGTATCGCCTAAGGACACTTTTAAGTATTAAGGCGTGAAGTTTACTAATAGTATTTTAGAAAGATGGAAAGAGCTCAAGCTGGTTTCGAACACGCATCCCTGCCGCTTCTCGTCAGGTGCCAACTCACAGGCCGGGACGCATCGATTGGCACTACCAGCTTAGGTGGATGTCGACTGGTTATTTACTAGTTATGAATATTGCTCTACAGCTTTGAACTTCTCCTTTATTCCAAATTGCCTTTGGTCTGGCTTTATCAATTTCAGAAGTTTTTGGTAGATCAATTTTTCCATTTTCACTTACAACTTATAAGTGATTTATACCCTTGCTAAGGTAACAGCGAAGACTCATGGGTGCGGCAGTTCTGATCAAATTTTGTCGAATATCTCGAAAGTGAATTAATATTTTTAGAAAGATGGAAAGAGCTCAAGCTGGTTTCGAACACGCATCCCTGTCGCTCCTCGTCAGGTGCCAACTCACAGGCCAGGACGCATCGATTGGCACTACCAGCTTAGGTGGATGTCGACTGGTTATTTACTAGTTATGAATTTTGCTCTACAGCTTTGAACTTCTCCTATGTTGGTAGATCAATTTTCCCATTTTCACTTACAACATTGTAAGTGATTTATACCCTTGCTAAGCTAACTCAGCGAAGACTCATGGGTGCGGAAGTTCTGGTCGAATTTTCTCGAAAATAAAACTACTACTACGATGTCGTATACAAACGCATGTTACGAAAACAGGTTGACATTTACTGCCCTCTCGTCGCGCTCTCGTATCCTAGTCTCGCAGGATTGTATCTGAGCCTTGAATCGTGTATATAAGCGACTACAGCAGTCAGCGAAGAGAAGTCTTGTTGACTAAGCGAGAACGTTAGTGCGCTTTTATATTAGTTTGATTACTAAATAGTGAGTAAAATTGTACGCGGATTTAAAACGCGAGTGATAGTGACTTTGTAAAAGTGATAATGAAAGTGAAGTGTTTGTGAAATTTAATGGAGGAACTCAATAAATTATCAGGCAGTTACAAGCCAATTCGTGTTTAATTCACTCACAAGAAAATTTACAATGCAAAAATCTTGTTAATGGGTATTCTCGGGAAGTAAATCAATTGGATTCAACTATAAAAGTACGATTATTTATTGAAAACAATATAATGAAGACGTTGATACAAAACAGTGAAAAACTGAAGTGAACAATAATAAGAATGAAAACAAAACGAAAGTTTCAGTTAGATCGCATAGAGTGCACTGCGGACGATTCCACGTATGGAGAAAATCAGCCCAAACTAACTAAAGGCCCAATTCGCAACACTCCCACTTTTGAGTGAGTTTTCGGTTTACTTCATCTTCGCTGCCTACCTTACATCAATGGTACCTTACATCAATGTATTTAGAGTCTTATCGCACTTTCATTATTATCGTAAATATTTGAGCGCTACCACGAACTAGACTTTCCTTCAATTTATTTACCCATATTAACTCTTTAGTCGTTTGACTTGCCGCGTCAATACTTTGATTCGGTCGTCGAAAGAGATACCGATCGCTGTTTTTGAGATGCCCAAACAACTGGCGCGTCTCCGACTTTGATTGCTATGTCCGTTGTTGACTTTCTCGTTTCTTTATCACCGGGAAAATCCGCATCGCTATACGCATTTACTCGCAAAATTATCAAACTTTTGGTCATTAAACCGTGGGATACCGTTCCCTTAACGTATTTCACTATTCTTTTAACCGAGGTCCAGAGGGTTTTTGCAGGCGATTCTGCGTATTGACTTACGACGTTGACCGCGTAAGCTATGCCTGGCCTCGATACCATCGCCAAATAAAGCAAACTTCCGATAGCTTCTTTGTAGGGCGCGTTGATCGTTTTTCTCTGTCGTTTATCTTCTGAAAACTGAGATCTTGGCGATGATCCACAGGGATCGCAACGGCATGCGCTTCTTCCATTCGGAAACGTCTCAGCACCTTTGTGCATACGATGTTTGCTGTACAGAAATTGAACTATCTGGCAGACGGTCAATTTCCATCCCAAGGAACGCTAAGACCGGTGTCCAGTTATGTCGAACTCGTATGCCAAAAACTCCAAAAGCTCGTGAATTTTTCGCTCAGCATTAGCAGCTATTTGACCGTCATCGACATAAACTGCTAAAATCAAAATTTCTCCTCATTCATGTGTCGTAAAAACACAAGGATCTGCGTCACTCGGTTTTAAATAAAAAATTTCCACACAAAAGGCCACTCGAAGCCTTTAGAAGCTTGCATACTAGTGATGGGAAAAATCGTTCATTCCGGTGACTCAGTATATTTGAGTCCTTGGGTTTTAGTGATCGAAACAAATGATTCGGTCATTTGAGTCATTTAAATTTGGAGTTGGCTTTGTATTTCATAGAAAATACGGGTTAAATTTCTTAAACGTAGAATTTAACTGAAACGATGTTGTAATTAAGCTTATCTCATTATTTTATTCTTTAAAAAAAGTAAAATGTTCAACACAAAACCAAGCATTATTCGATTCAAAATTGAACTTAAACTTAGAAAATAGTCAGTCTTCATCTATAATATATTCAGTCTTTTTAGATGAGCAGGTTGTTGAGAATTTACAAATTCCTAAAATTTTCAAATAATTAATATAAAAGTGTAACTTCAGTAGTACTGACCTGGCTTTAGGAGTTGTAATTGAGAAATAAAAGTTTGGGAACTTTTCCAGCGGAAATGCGATCCGTTATAATTTGCCCTGCCTTCGAAAAAATCCTTTCACAGGGAACGGAAGTCGCAGGAATGTAGAGTTTCTTTTGCATGACGTTATAGAGCCTCGGATACAATAATTTTCTGTCACTCCACCACTTTACAGGGTTCATTTCACGACAATTATAAGGTTCATTGAGATACTGTTCTATTTCTTTGATGGCTTCTGCTTCCGGAGTTTGCTTGCAAATTGAGTTTTGCAGCAGCACATCCGAATCGAAGTCATCCCAAACTAAGAAACAAGATGCTATTTGACTATTTTCAATAGGAGGAGATGTCGTCATTTCCAAATTGTCTCGCTGTATTTGCAGGTTTGCAACACAATAAATGGCTTCGTTTATAATGGACTGCTTCGTTTTTGAAAACTGATGCTCCTCATGAAACGCTTGCTTCTTGAAGCGCGGATCCAAAAAAGCGGATTGGCCATAAAGATGGTTTTGCTCAACGCCATTCAATCTTGTCGTTCAATCTTTTTGAATGCTGCTTACCATATTTTCGACTTCTTTTGGAATACATGTTGCTCTCATAAATTTTTCCACATATTTGAGCAAAGATATTTTAAATAAAATAACCTTTGAAAGGGTTACTATTTTCTACTGGATATTTCTTCTGTGATTTCGAAGAAAATTCTCAGTACTTCGCAAGCTTTTTCTATGATAGCGAAATCTTCCTCACCAGCAATTTCGCTAAAACAATTCCACACTGCACTTCTTTTTCGTGGATTCTGCGTATTTCCGCTAGAAAACGAGTATTGGTAAATTTTTGCGGCATTTTAAAGTTCACAAAAGGTGTTTCTAATTAACTCAATAAACCTTCCAAAGATTCCGATGAGGATGTTCAACAAAATGCTTTTAAATTTGAGTTTGAAGTGATTACAATTATGTAATTGTGATCAAAACTTTCAACAAGAATTAAATATAAATACGTTACCTTTTGTCTGAAAACTTCTTTTTGTGATTACGCTAAAAGGCATTAAAACCAATAATCCTAATTTTGCACTGACACAATCACTCCACTAATCAGAAACTAATGGGGAAATGTGTTTACGTGCAAAATCAAGCAAAAGCTAATCATCTGTATATAATTTGTACATACATATGTATGCATTCAAAACATTTCATCGATTCAAATGTTTAGTGGATGGATACCATCGAGTCCCATCGAGAAACGATCGGGCAGAAGAATTATCAAAACCAAATTGATCTAAATTCTACCCGAAATGTGACTCAGTCGCAATAAACAACATACATCATCTTGCCCAGTATGAATGAGTCGCACTAAAGAACCATGGGACTCAGCCATAAACTGGTTGAGTCGGTAACAAACCAACAGCGTTCATAATAGTGAGCTGTACAAATGAGTATCTTCCATATCTTCCATGCACTGACCGAATGAATGACTCATACTTAATTGTATGACCGAGTCATTTAGGTCATTGCAACTGACTCGGTCTTTAAGACCGAATCGTTCGCGACCGACACATCACTATTGCATACACGTCCAGTGTTGTCATCGTATCCTTTTGGTTGAGCCATATAGATCTCCTCTGCAAGATCTCCGTTCAAGTAAGCCTTCTTTATATCGAACTGAGCCAATGGCATTTTGGTAGCTGCTGCAACTGGGAATATTGCTCGAATGGAACCGAAATTCGCTACAGGGCTAAAAGTTTTTTGATAGTCGATGCCTGGTCTCTGTGTAAAACCTATAACGACTACCCGAGCCTAGTATCTTGCGCTCTGTATTCCCACTCCTGGCTTGTATCGATAAGCCCAACGGTTTTGTAGAACTTGAGCGTGAGGAGGCGGTTAGACTAAAGCCCACGTTTGATTCTTTTTCCTCGTTCATAGCCTTTATCCACTCAGCTGCTTCGTCACTGTTGACTGCTATCTCGAGAGTTAAATGATCTTCAGACCTTGAGACAGTTTTTTCTTCGAGATAAATGAAAAAATTATTCCTGTAACGAATTTGCGGTACAATATCTTCACGCGGACGAAGCTGACGACTACCATCTTGGTGAACTTCATTGGTGCGATTTACTGAATCGATAACAGCAGGATGTCGATCGCGTTCTGGTTCCTCAAAACTTTGCGGCTCTGCTTCGTATTCAGCTTCGTTTCTTCGATCCTCGTCAGGCTCTTCCTGTTGCTGGTCTTCGTCGTTGTCATCCTCTAGTTGATTCACGAGAGGTCCATCTTCCAGTTGTTCTTCCTTGATGAGTTTTGGTACTGAAATCTCGACCCCTTCAATTTCTACGATCTCGTCCGAGTTCTCCTCGTCTGGTTTAGAGGATTCCGGTTGAAAATGACATCTCGGTACACTTCAAACTTATTTTCGGATGAAAACCACACTCTATAACCTTTTGTGCCATCATCCTAGCCAACAAAAACCCTTTTTTGATTTTGGACTCCATTTTTGCGTTTCTGATTTGGAAAATGCTTCTAGTACCTGTTCGATTCAGTACGTAGTTCGCTGTGTGAACTGCCTCCGCCCATAGCTTCAAATCCATACCTTTCGCATAAAGCATACTGCGTGCAGCTTCCACGATAGTTCGATTCTCTCGTTCGATAGCCTCATTTATCCCCGGCGTGTAAGGCATACTCTTCTCATGCTGGATTCCATTTTCAGTGTTATTTGTTGCATTTCTTTGTTCACGAACTCGAGGCCATTATCCATTCGCAGCTTCTTTACTTTTCGTCCAATTTCCGTTTCAACACCTTTCAGAAAATTCTCAAAGTGTCCTGTTACCTCTGATTTTTGTTTAAGAAAATAAACAATGCGATATCGCGAATAGTCGCCCTTTAGAAGCAAGAAATAATCGACAATTTTCCAATCGACATGTTTTCGAGTGTTCCAATTCCAATGGTCGCCGAGTGTTCCAATTCTGTTACGTACACCTCAGCCAAGTAAGGCGTTTGTTGGCTAGACTCGAGCAATCTAGGAGGAAGTGTTCTGTACTTTCTTCCTCCTCGCCGCAAGCTCGGCAGGTGTCATCCGTTTGGATTCCTATTCGTTTGGCGTGTTGACCTAGAAGATTATGGCCCGTTTATACTGCCACCAATGTTCTAACGCCATTTTGGTTTTTCCCTAGGAGTTGTATTGTCCTCATTTGATTAGGGTGAGGCCAAAGAGCTCGGCTTATCCTGCAGTCATTCCTGTCATTCCAAGCCGTATCTGTCTCTTTGCAGAGGATTTCGTCTAGTTCCCTTTTTACCGTTGCTAGTGGCACTTTAATTGTGCCTATTCTGGTGGCATTTTGGTCGGCTGATCCAGCTCTCGCTAGCTCATCCGCTCTTTCGTTTCCCTCTACACCGCTGTGTCCAGGGACCCATGTCAGTTTTACATTTACTCGGATTGTTGTGGCTTTGAGAACCTGCCTACAACCCTGCACTATAGCCACTTTTATTGCAAACACTTCCGACTGGATAACTGTGGTGTGGCGCTCCAGTTTATAACTTCGTTTGAGTTGCGGGTGATCTGGGAAAAAGATTGCGGCGCCACTTCCCTCATCCGTTTTGGAACCATCGGTGTAGATCATGATCTCACTTCCAGATGTGAAATCCTGCACCGTTTTCCACGCTTCTCTGGCCGGAATGCTAATCTTGTATGGAATTGTTGTGTCCAATATTGGTTGAATTCTATCCAGCTCCCTTTTACTTGACGGGGCTATTCTCTCCTTTCAAAAATGCATACGTGCCCCGTTTGAGTGTGGTTAGATAACCCATATGTGGACTTTAATCTGATGCTTGCAAGTGATACCTCTCTGAAGATGAATTTATCGAATGGCATGAGATTAAACATTATCTCTATTGCAGCAGTTGGCGTAGACCTAATGCCACCTGTGATGCCAAGGCAGGCCATTCGCTGGATATTCTGTAGCTCTTTTGCAATGGTTTTCTTTTGTAATGCCTGCCACCAAACCGATGCCCCTCACTGCTGTTGTGTAGATCCAGTGGGCAATTTTGGGTTTTATTCCCCAGGTTTTCCCCACTAGTCTTTTCATTGTGAAGAGCACCGCTGTAGCTCTCTGTCCAAGTTACCTTACTACCCAAGGTTACTCCTAAGTATATCACCTTGTTTACTAAACTGATATGTTTTCCGTCAATGGTTGGGGGTGTAAATGTCTGTCTGTAAATGTCAATATTGCTACAAAAAAGATTCCAGGATTTGCTTTTCTCTCTTCTTACAGCTGTTTTAAAAATTTTCAGATTTCGCTTATAGTCCTCCCAATCCGTATCTCGGTTTGTGAGGCGAGCTATTCTGAATAGCATTTGAGTATTTTTCCTGATCTCTTCCAGTTCTTTGTTCCACTAGCTTACCTTTTTTTGATTGATGGTAGTCGCTGGACACATTTCACTGAAACTATCGATCAGTATACTTGTGATGTATCTCACTTCATTGTCGATGTCCCCTCCGACTTCTCAATGGATTCGCATGGTGTGAACCTATATATCTTTTAGTAGCGTTGGTGTAGCCGTCCCAATCCGCTTTTCTAGGATTGCAGTAGACTAATGGGGTCTTCTCGCCTCTTCTCACATGAAAGGTGATCCATTGGTGGTCCGACAGGCGAGGTGAGTCACAGACTCCCCTGCCGTGCAGGTCCTCCAATGCCTCTGTTGTGGTTAGAGTGACGTCAATCACTTCCGCTTTATTTTTCGTTATAAAGGTCGGTGTGTTACCCTTATTTGCTAGTTTGAGGTTAGTAGTTATTAAGGATTTGACTTACTGCTCACCTCTTTCGTTGCACTTGGTGCTTCCCCAGAGTTCATGTTGCGTGTACGGATCGCATCGAATGATGACCCGCTTCCCCCGTATATGCTCCGACAGGGCGTGGAATTCGGTGGTCGGCATCGGAGCGTCAAACGGTAGGAATGCTGAGGCCAGCGTTACCTGCCCGTCCCTTACGTCGAACACTGCTGATGTTAAGTCCGTGTTGCTGAAATGCGATAGAAAAATTAAATTAACTTCCTTCCGACATATAATGCAGTAACGGATTTTATTTACTTCGCTTGTAGCAAAGATTTTAAATTGTTTTGCACTGATTCCAAGTAGCTTTCCATTAAGTTGGTAAGGCTCTTGTATCAGTGCTATGTCGGTGTTCCCATCTGCTAGATGTTTAAGCAGGTTGGCTGTTGCAGCCCTGCTGTGGTGTAGATTTGCTTGGGTTACCCGCATTGGTTTTTTGCTTTTGCTCCAAGGCTTCGGTCGCCTTAGCTCTGGCAGTCACCTGGGTGAAGCCAAAACTCAGTCGTCCGTTTTTGTCCCTTAGAGTGCTGACGTCTTCTTTTCGCATGCCCAGTACCAGGACCATGCCTTTGTTGGCGACTTCTTTCTCCGCGAAGAGATGCCACCTTCCCGTTTCATACTCCGTGTTTTGTAGTTTAAGCGTCTCGAAGGCTTCCTGTGGTGTCTGCTCCGTTTCGGGTATAAATACCTTGATGGTGATTAACCGCGGTATCTCATTTTATGGGGACAACTCTAAACTCCTCGTTAAGGGTGGTGTTTACCTTGGCAACTGCAGTCTTTAGATATTCTAGGGACTGCTCGTCGCTACAGGTTACAGTCAGATGGCCTGCTGTCGGTTTCATTCCTCTGAATGCTGGAATTTTGTCTGGTTTGCTGCGTAAGTGCTCAAAGAGGTCCTTCTTCAGGGCGGTTTGCAGCTTCGCGAGTTAATCCTCTTGGATCTTACCAGTTTCACTGAGGTAGTCTATCACCGCTACCGTTAGTGCATCGGTTGCGGCGTCCCGATAGGACTTCCTCGCTTCCTTCCTCCTCGTTTGGGGTTCAGGGCTTACCCTCCGTTCCTTTTTACCAGTGCCTTGGTTGCTACCCTTTTACGGTTTTACCCTACCGGTTTTACCCTTTTCCTTTGCGGTCGGTGGTACAGCTTCCTTGGAAGCAGCAGCCAATTTCCTAGATTTCCCTTGGTTGGCTGCTGCTTTTTGGCTGGTGCCAGGGTTCGTTGGGAAGCTCTTCTCCCCGATTGTGTTGTGACGCTTCAGTTTCCTTTGTGCCTTTCTTCTTAGCGTTCTGGCTGATGCTCCCGTCTTTCCAGTGGGTGCGGTAGCTGCCATTGCGCTTGTTTTGTTGCAGTCACTCGTCAAATGCACGCCCGGCTCCCTCAGCGTACATTTCTGGCCCAATAGCTGTGGGAAACTGGTGCTTGGTGTCGTCACGCCAGTTGTCCGGTCCCCGGAGATTTCTCCCCCTCGTATGCCGGGTACTTAGGATGCTTCTTCTTTTCGTACTTCTATATTTTCTAAATTTGGTTGCCTCTTCGATTCACTTCTCGCCCTTTGCCTACCTGCTAAGTGGGATCCGAAGGTCTCCTGCAGTGTAGCCGCTGGGTTCATTGGAGTTAGTAGGCCCCCTCGCCACGTCAAGGCGGGTAACCATGAAGGGGTTACCAACCTTAACTGAAGCTTCTGTTGATAATTTTTGATAGTTGACGAAACATTCCCGAGCTGGTGTCATATGATGACTTGCTCCAGAGCCAAATTCCGAAATTTCTACCGACTGAAGTGCTGTTGCTGTGACGATTTGTCCAACGATAGCTCCGCCCCGACTTTCCAGCGGTTTCGAAGGCATCGATTTCAAATTTTCAGGGTTTGATCTACAGTCTCGTTTCAAATGCCATTTACCTGGCATAGCATTTACCTGGTTATTTATTCCGTTTCCGCCCTCCCTGTGATCCTTTAGCTGCCTGTTTCGCCTTTGAATTTACCGAAAAAGCACTGTTTTCCTGGTTTTCGAAAGCATTCGTACGAAACTCTTCCATCGTAAGTCTCGCGGTTAAGATTGTGAGTGTCCTCTGATCTTCACTCGTTGACTCTCAAGCGGTATGAAAATAATGATACGCAGGTGGAATAGTCATTGAAATCTTCGTTATTACCATACTGTCCGGTACGGGCTCTCCAAGAACACTTAGTCGATGCGCGAGATCCTTCATTTTCGCGATACGCGTAACAATATCGTCTACACCGTCGTGATTGAGACTATACCACTGTTGCTATAAGATGTGCTTGGATGTCTCGCTTTTATTTTCGAAGATCTTATGGAGTTTGTCCCACATATCTTTTGAGTTTTCACAGTTCATAATACGTAATAACGGCTGCGGATTTACGGTTGTTACGATAACTTTATTCGCGTGACTGTCTAGCTTTTTCCAAGCCTTGAGCTTCGTTTCATACTCGTCGCGTCATCTGCTCCTTCCGCCAGAACGGTTTTGGCATTTTCTCCGGAGACTACCTCGATAGCATCGCTGACTTCCATCATTATTTTTAATTTGAATTTCCACGTCCCCCAATTCTCGCTTCTTTCAGTTTTTCAATTCTCAAGAATTTGCTTTCCATCTTGGCTTTCTTTGTACTATCGAACGAGGGCGGGCTAACCTCAAGACGCGTCGTTCCAACGTGTTGTACCGAAATCGAACGATTTACTGTTTCCCGCACCGATATATTGTCAATTTCGCGCACCTGGGCCCATAACCTATTGTAACTGGGTATTCTTGGCAAGTAAATCAATTGGATTCAACTATAAAAGTACGATTATTTATTGAAAACAATATAATAAAGACGTTGATACAAAACAGTGAAAAACTGAAGTGGACAATAATAAGAATGAAAACAAAACGAAAGCTTTCAGTTAGATCGCATAGAGTGCGCTGCGAGCGACTCCGCGTATGAGAAAAATCAGCCCAAACTAACTAAAGGCCCTATTTGCAACAAAAACGGTCGCGCACCTGAATAAGCGCAACATTATCATCACATTAAGTGCCCCATCACTAACAAATTGGTGCTGGAGAGAATCGAGAAGGAGAATCGACATAACGGGCATGTTAACTCCACACGAAAATCATTTCCCGAAAAATTGAGCCCCGCCTATCCCAATTTTCACAGACGCTCGACTTCGGATTTAATTTGCTCGAGCCGAATGAACATGGGGAAATTGCAATCTGAAGCTGATCTCAAGGCAATAGTACGCTTATTAAATGTGTTCAAATCTATAATTTCGTTATGCACGTCATTAATGAGCATACCCATATGCTCCATATGCTTAATGAGAATTAGAAATGCATAACATATGCGTTTGCGCATTTTCAATGAACATTGACTGAAAAAAGTGATTGATTCAGCGACCGAATTGATAATATTTCCAACGCTCAAGTAATATGCGTGAACATACCTTTACATAAATTGCTTTTCTTACGGTAAAGTTAACTCCACTGTCAAATTTAAGACCGAACGTAGCGGAAGATTTTAGAAAATGTAAATATTGTATTATTTTTACATTTAATGAATGAAACTGTTTTTGTCTTGCTAATTATAGGCTGTAATTGTAAATTAACTTGTATGTGAAATTGCCGGTTGTAATATTGATGGATGATTTTCAATTTTTAGGCAGATCAAGGCTCGTCAACAAAGCATGTGAAACTTGTACATTTTCAGCTGTTTTCAGTGATTTACGAATGTTGTTTTCGTATTTTTGCCTATAATTGGATATTACATTAATAATGTTAAGTAAATGTGCTTTTTATTGCGCGAAAAACCTTGAAATTTTGATACAATTTTGGATATCATGCTGCATACGACACAAATGGCAGGAACGAATGGAGCCGAGCATTTGAACAGCTAATGAGGGGGAAAAGTATAAAACTTCAGACGCTCACGTGCGTTCATGTACACGGATAGAGGCTCTCTATATCTTATACCTCTATGGATTGGGGTCTCCCTCTATGCTCTACTTTTGAAAGCTTACACGTTTTGAGTGGTTTATAAATATATGCACCAAAAAGAATGTGCAGGCACATCGTTCAACTTCCATCTCTCTGTCGCATAAGGGTAGTAAATTGATATTTCTATCGCTAAACGTAAATTACTTGCAGAGACATGCCTAGCACTACAGCTCACGTGTACTGAGACGATTGTCACCAAATCTTGGTTTCACCAGCGAAAATTACCTGTCAATAAGACAGAAACTGCACTGCTAACACTGCAATATATTGCCACGAAGCCAACGGCACCTTGTTCATGGATCGATTGATCTACCGCTTTTAACTTTGCCTGTGTCAGTTTAGATATTGATGTGTACTAAATAAAACACACTTCACTGATATATATATTTATTACCGCGACTGTTGTTGTTACTTGTATCGCTGGTCATCGAAAATTAACTCTACTTCACATGTATTTCTTCTCACAATGATTTATTTCTCACAAGATTTGCTTCTTTATTGTTATCAGTTTGTCTCGTATGCGAAATTTATGTTCTGAAATTTTATTATGCGTAATCGATATTATTTTTCCGACGGAAAGTTCGTTTGAGGTTTTATTTGAATGAAATAAAAGAGATTGTTTGTTTTGAAACTCAATGTGAGTATCTAATATCAATATTTCTTTAATTTGCTACCTTAATATTGCCGAAAAGATTCATGCATAGATTGCAATTATAATATTGCGGGAAAGATTAGAATTACTTCTTATACGAGGAACGTGCACGTTGGACGGTATAACGGTATAATATGATAAGTGTTGCGCACTCCATGCAAAGGCATAACTCCCACCTACTTAGATGGAAAACTGCCCCCAGTTTGACACAGTCTATCCGTTAATGGGGTTTTGGCAGGTATGTTTGACGGAGTTTTTTTCTTGATTGTTATCAGGATTTGTAATTTCAGCCAATGTTACTTTAGGAAATGTCGCTTTAATATTCGGTTTCTCAAATACGCATACAAAGCAATTACACCAATTCAAAATAACAATTAAAACAAAGGTTGATACAAAAGTATATGTATATGCTTTCTTTACAAATTTAAGTTCAAATTTAATTTCTTGAAGGTTTTCCATGTGTGAATGTGAATTTTTCTAATAGCGATTTTTTTCGATAAGTGGGAAATTTTTAATAAGATCTATGTAAAACGTATGGCTAAATTCTTTAGTACTATTCGTATAAAGTTGTTAATCGATTAACCAATCGCAATTATTAAACTGAATTAGCTGAATCCTTTCCAACTATTTTGTGATATTTAAACAAGATCCTTTGATTATTTTGTTTGAGTATATTGATAAAATGAGTCTCTTTTCAAGCTCTTCGATAGTATTTGTCTCCCTCTATGTGGTTTTGCATTTGTTACAATATATTGTCTTATTTATATTTTTTTATATTTATTGAAATTATGATAATCGTTCTTATATAATACTACTTCTGTAATGTTGACATCTAATGCTTTGTTAGTAGAATTAGGAACCTGCCGAATATAATAAGTAGGCAAAGGTTCAGTTAATATGGGTATGTTAATAATGAAAACGATTTGTTATTTTCATAAAGAACATTCAAAGTAATATCTTTTAGTTTATCAACGACTATTTCGCAATTAATAATTTCTTCATCGATTAAAATAGTTCTAGACATTATACCACTTTTGGCAGAATTAATATTTTATAAAGAAATGTGGAAAGAGCTCAAGCTGGTTTCGAGTACGCATTCCTGCCGCTTCTCATCAGGTGCCAACTCACAGGCTGGGACGCGTCGATTGGCACTACCAGCTTAGGTGAATGTCGACTGGTTATTTACTAGTTATGAATATTGCTCTACAGCTTTGAACTTCTCCTATATTCCAAATTGCCTTTGGTCTGGCTTTATCAATTTCAGAAGCTTTTGGTAGATCAATTTTTCCATTTTCACATACAACATTGTAAGCAATTTATACCCTTGCTAAGCTAACTCAGCGAAGACTCATGGGTGCGGAAGTTCTGATCAAATTTTGTTGAATATCTTGAAAGTGAATTAATATTTTTAGAAAGATGGAAAGAGCTCAAGCTGGTTTCGAACACGCATTTTATTCGTACGTTTGGCTGCGCCAATTATGTGTTAATATATTTATTAACGCGAACTTAGTTGTTACTTGTATCGCAAAATCGAAGACTACTAACACTACTTCACATGTTTTTCTTCTCACAATGATTTTTTTTCTCACAAGACTTGCTTCTTTATTATCTTATCTTCGAATTCTGTAAATGTTATGAATTTATTATATTATATATATATCTATATATATATATATATATATATATATTTGTTAGTTCTATTTCTGAACTAATCTAATATCGAAGTTTGTTTGTGTTTCTGGGTGTACTTCGAAAGGCTTTTCTTTAGAATGAAGCGTATATTCGTGACCATAAATACTCCACAATCGAATGTGTTTTCTTGTTGATGTGATTCAATGCCGATTTCTCTCCAATTTTTCAATGGAATTTAGCTATGGTTCAGAGACTCTTCCGTAAGGAACTCCTGTAGACTGTTAAATTCTTTTACTGATTTCATTGAATATATGGAATCGTAGTTTATTATAACTTTGGATTCAATTTCCACCACAAAAGGTGACCAATGGTTGTTATTTCTGTTGTATGGAAATAGTAAAAGTTATTTTTCAATAATGTTTATACTTTTAGTTCATGATCCAAAATTCTTATAATTTGGATTCATGAGACATTTAATGAAACATAATAAGGTTGCCATAAACATCGATTTCCTTGTCGGTCAACCATTTATCAATTGACAAGTTGTCGTTCATGGCATTTTTCCAAATTTGAGTTGTTTTCTCTTCAAACTTTTTAGGTTTTTTATTTGTGCAATATCAATTTTCCTCCCAGAACCAACTTCAGTTATTTCATTGTTGTTTGTAATTTTAATATTTTGTAGTTTGTATTTTTAAATTTCGGATTTGATTTAGGTGTACGAGAGTTAGAAATATTTTTGTACATAGTTGTGGGTAAAGTAATATTATCTACTTTGTATTTATTGCGATTTTTGAGTGAACGTATTTTTTGTCTAACATTCGCTTATATACAACTGATTTGTCGACATTAACTTGTTGCACATCAAATGGAATTTCATTTGTTGTTGAGTGATACTTATTATTGTAATTATAGCATGCAATTTGTATCAACTCTTGAATTGGAGAATGTAAAGTGACTTTAAGTGCACATATTTGCTCGTTAATATTATTATGGGTACGATTAATATCTTCATTACCCGTGTGATTTCCGGGTGTTGTAAAATGATACTCTATGTTGTATTGCTCGAGGAGTGATCTAATAATTTTGCTATCAAAATCATTTTCTAATACAACTTTATTTGGTCTTCCATATCTCGAAAACAAAGTCAGATAACACTTTTTGTATGTATAGTGTTCTAAATTTGGTTTTTTTTCGACGAAAATTAACTTTGAACTGTGAAACTAACTTTGAAAATGCCATTAAAAAAGTTTACTTTATCTACTTATAAAGCGTCCACATGCACAATCTGATTAATATCTGTAGGAAGTTCAGATATTTTGAAGGTGGGCTTTAAAGTTTTACTTTCATATTTAGATACATTGCATGTTTCGCAATTATTAATTGATTTTGTTATTAAAGTTATAATGAACTAATGAAATTTTGTAATTTCTATAAAGAAATAATTTGTTTTTTAATTGGCGATAATTTTTTTAAATTCCTTGATGATTTCCTTTTGTGTGAGTATTCAGTATTATTTGTTCACATTCTGTGTCAGAAATATCTAGTAGTTTTTCTTTATGTATGTGGATTTTTCGTTTAGGAGATAGATTTTAACCCAATAAAAGGAATGTTGAATCAATGTGAGTCAAAGTGAATACCGTATGTGTTATTTTTAGTTACGTATTTAGTCATTAACTCTATTAGTTTATTTGATTCGATATCCTCTCCAGATATAAAATTGTTGTTATATTTGTTATATGTAGATGTATTATTTATTTTTAACAATAAATTTTCTATTTAATTTATTCTTGACTTCATCTACTGATGTATAACTCTCTGCTATTACATTGTTTTTTAGACGGGACAAGAAGTCAGCGAAGACATTGTCTTTGCCTTTTATATACTTAACATTAATATCGTACTCTCCCAACTCGAGTAACGTTCGTTGAAGACGGAGATTTTGAGATTTTGCAGCAAGCCACTTGAGAGGTTGGCAAACCAGCTAGAAATAAGCGAAGAGTCCTTGGGGACGCCATTCTTGTGAAGCCCACCGACGGAAGGAGCTACTCTGACGTTCTACGCGATATCCGCAAGAATGTCAAGCCGGAGGAAACAGGGACGATTATTAAAACTACGATCGACGAGGTCCGGAGGGCTACTCGTCGAGTTTGGAGCGCACTCCTCCGATAAATCGATATTCCGCGACAAAATAAAGGACGTCCTTGGGGCAAAAGCCACCGTCTCTACCTTGGAGCCAAGAGCTACATTGGAAGTAAGGGACCTGGATTGCATCGCCGATCCGGCTGAGGTCAAAGAAGCCATTCTAAAAGAGTTCCCTGGAATAACTGTATTAAAAGTAAAGCTTTCTCCAGAGAATCAACAAGGGCAAAGGCTGGCCATACTCGATGTAACGGAGAAAAATGCTACACAACTCCTGGCCAAAGGAAAAATAAAAATCGGCTGGGTGGTGTGCAGAATTCGTCGCCGCGCCATCCCAGTACGATGCTACAGGTGCCTTGGATACGGGCACACCACTTCGAACTGCAAGGACCCTGACCGTAGTATGCTTTGCTTTAAGTGTGGAGCGTCTGGGCATAAGAAAAAAGAATGCGTTGAGACTCCGCGCTGTTTGTTATGTAATCATCTTAACTCTCAACCGACAGAGCACCTTCATGTTGCAGGAACAGGCGCGTGCCCAATCTTTAGAGAGGCACTAGCAAAAGCAAAAGCAGCTCTCAGGTGATGATCAGGGCCCTTCAAATTAACTTGCACCGTAGCATCAATGCACAAGATTTTTTAGAGCAGTTCGCCAGAGAAAAGAGAGCTGATCTGCTGCTGCTGAGCGAAAAACATCAAAATAAGACCTCACCAGCCTGGTTCTCCGATGACTCCTATACTGCTGCCGTTTGGGTTCGTGGCAGCATGCGACTCCAGATTCAAGGTCACGGCCGAGGAGACGGTTTCGTGTGGATTCGGTGCCCGACGACAGGCCTGCTGTACATTGGTGGCCAAAAGATATCGCAGACAAACGAGGCGAGTGTCACAGACTTCGACGTGCAGCTCAGCACTCGAGAAACGTAGAGGAAGCATCCAATAGGACAGCAGCATACAGATGAGCGAGGAAAGAACTCCGAAGACTCATCAATGAGAGTAAGGCACGCTGCTGGCGAGAACTTGTGGACGAAGTGAACAGGGATCCATAGGGGCTCGGCTACAAGGTAGTGTGGCGCAAGCTCGGTACCTCACGGAAGCCGTGTTTACTTCAAGCAGATAAGATGGACCGCATAGTGCAGGCGCTTTTTCCAACTCATCCTGTCCGTGTTGATGCTGCCCACGAGGTCGACTCAGGCGAATGTCCATCGTTCACTAAAAATGAGCTGGGGGATGCGGTGCTTTCTATGAAACTTCGAAAGGCACCAGGACCAGACGGGATTCCGACCGAGGTGCTACAAATGGTCTTCCACGTTTTTCCTGACTTGCTACTCAATGTGTTCAACGCTTGCCTGAGAGAAGGTGTGTTCCCATCTCGCTGGAAGGTGGCGAGGCTCACATTGATCAGCAAGGGAACAGGGGACCCCGGGCTGCCATCTACATACCGGCCGCTTTGTATGCTGGACACAGCCGGGAAAGTGTTCGAAAAGCTCATCAAAAGAAGACTCACAGACGCAATTCGTGCTGCAGGGGACCTATCTCCTCGGCAGTATGGCTTTAGAGCAGGGCGATCTACTTCCGATGCCATCATGGAAGTGGTGAATGCAGTCCATCGAGCCGAAGCGCACAAAACTGAAAAACGAGTTGTCTTGCTAGTGACGCTTGACGTCAGAAATGCCTTCAACTCCACCAGATGGTCGGATATTCTTGGCACATTGGACAATTTTTAGGGTATCTGATGCGGATTTTGAGGGATTTCTTAAAGGACCGCAGTCTGCTCTATGACACACAACATGGGCGGCGCAGTATGGAGATAACGTTTGGTGTAGCGCAAGGCTCCATACTGGGACCAGACTTGTGGAACGCCTCATACGACGGACTATTGAGGCTTGAGCTGCCCGATGAGTCGCGCTTGGTAGGCTATGCAGATGATATAGCAGCACTGGTCGCCGGACGCACAGTTGAACATGCGCAGCGCAGACTGGGAATGCTAATGCGTAAAGTGAGGGACTGGATGACCACCCGCGGGTTCAGTTTGGCACTAGAGAAAACCGAGGTGGTCATTCTCACGAAAATAAGAATTCCCACTGTAATTCCTTTGCGGATCGGAGATGCAATTGTTGAGCCTAAAGTTGCAATAAAATATTTGGGACTATTGATCGATTCCAAAATGAGCTTTTTGGAACAGATCAGGGCAACGGCGAAAAAGGCCGCGATAGGCGTCTCAGCTTTGAGTCGACTAATGTGCAACATCGGTGGGCCTACACCGAGCAAACGCCGACTTCTCATGAGTGCTGTACAGTCAGTGCTACTGTACGGCTCTGAGGTTTGGGCCGGAGCTCTCAGTAAGGAGCTGTACCGAAAGCGCTTGGCCCAGGTACAGAGACGAGGAGCTTTGCGGGTTGCGTCTGCATACCGCACTGTCTCTGAGTCGGCGGTGTTGGTGATCGCAGGAGTGATACCCATCGCCCTCCTTGCTAGAGAACGATGGAAAATTTATGACCGAAAAGTGGAGGGCTCAAGATATGCTGTCAACCGAGAAGAGAGGCAGCGCACAATCCTCGAGTGGCAACAGTCCTGGGAAAGCGACTTTAATGGCCGCTGGACTGCCCGCCTTATAGGGGACGTGGGATCGTGGCTAAATCGAAGGCACGGTGAGACTGATTATTACCTTACCCAGCTTCTTAGCGGGCATAGGTATTTTCAGTCTTACTTGCACAAGATTGGTAAATCACGGTCCCCAGACTGCATTTTCTGCCCAGGGCAAAGGGACGACGCATGTAACACCTTCTTCAACTGTAGAAGGTGGAACAGGATGCGGCAGGACTTGTGGGAGGTGATGGGAGAGCTTTCTCCAGACAATCTGGTCGGAGAAATGCTGAAAAGTTTCGAAAAATGGAGCTGTGTGGCACATTGCTCTCGGGTAATACTTACTGCCAAAAAATGTACCATGGATAACCTTGGGCGCGGGGTCTAGAGGGTCTCCTTTCCAGCAGTCCTCCTCCATCCTGCCCCCTTCCGCTGAGGGGAGATTTCTCTAGGCTGACGGCGCCCTAGGGCGAAGTAAAAAGAGGCCTAGCCCGAAGTAATGTGTCAAACGGTTCCAGGCTAGGGTTTCTTGATAGGGAGGGTGTTTAGTGGGTAGGCTAGTTGCATGCGCTGCTAGGAGTCCCACACTCCGGGCGTAAATTGCCTTCACCCCCAACCCAAAAAAAAAAAAAATTTTGAAAATAAATTATATTCCTCAATTTGGAAACTATATTTTCAAATTTCAGAAGTTTTATGTAGATCAATTTTTCCATTTTCACTTACAACATTGTAAGTGATTTAGACCCTTGCTAAGCTAACTCAGCGAAGACTCATGGGTGCGGAAGTTCTGATCAAATTTTGTCGAATATCTCGAAAGTGAATTAATATTTTTAGAAAGATGGAAAGAGCTCAAGCTGGTTTCGAACACGCATCCCTGCCGCTTCTCGTCAGGTGCCAACTCACAGGCCGGGACGCATCGATTGGCACTACCAGCTTAGGTGAATGTCGACTGGTTATTTACTAGTTATGAATATTGCTCTACAGCTTTGAACTTCTCCTATATTCCAAATTGCCTTTGGTCTGGCTTTATCAATTTCAGAAGCTTTTGGTAGATCAATTTTTCCATTTTCACATACAACATTGTAAGCAATTTATACCCTTGCTAAGCTAACTCAGCGAAGACTCATGGGTGCGGAAGTTCTGATCAAATTTTGTTGAATATCTTGAAAGTGAATTAATATTTTTAGAAAGATGGAAAGAGCTCAAGCTGGTTTCGAACACGCATTTTATTCGTACGTTCGGCTGCGCCAATTATGTGTTAATATATTTATTAACGCGAACTTAGTTGTTACTTGTATCGCAAAATCGAAGACTACTAACACTACTTTACATGTTTTTCTTCTCACAATGATTTTCTTCTCACTAGACTTACTTCTTTATTGTTATCAATGTCTCTCGTATGTGAATTTTGAGTTCAGAAATTTTATTAATCGTAATCGATATTATTTTTCCGGAGGAACGATTTTATTTGATTTATTTGAATGAAATAGAAGAGATTGTTTTGAAACTTAAAGTGAATATCGAATATCATTATTTGTTTAATTTGCAATCTTAATATTGCCGTAAAGATTCATGCATAGATTGCAATTATAATATTGCGGATAAGGTAAACATTATTACTTATACGCGGACCGTGCACGTTGGATGGTATTTGGACTACATGATAAGTGTTCGGGATCCTTGCAAAGGCATAACTTGATTTTAAGGCAACCCCAAGAATCTAACAGGAATGTACCAGCGCAAGATGTAAAGAAATAGTGCATTAAAGTGATGAAACTAGCGACTAAAGCATAGAAATTATTTATTCACTAGTAATGAAAGAAAGATGAGAAGTCAATGAAGATTGTTTAAAATTTAACAAAAACAATAAAGCGAATATTGGGCTCACTTAGCACATAGAATACTCTGTCATTAAAACTAAAATCACAGTTCGTGTGACGAAAAGTATCAGCCTATCCTAACACCAAAAGCATACGCATCATGGAGGTATAAAATATAGAGATGCTCTTATCCTTGTACATGAGCGACCGAGGCATAGAGGAATATTAGATATACAGGAATAAGATATAGCCCTACGCCCACTTTTTTGTCCGGAAAAGCCAAAAGTAACACATTCAGTCGAATTCACCAAAATGTACTTAAAGATAATCAGAGGTAGTGTAAATAATTCTGGTCGAAAATTTCGTCATCTGAACTATCGTCACAAACATTAAAATATTTTCTTGCTATAATCCAAGCACATGTTTTGTTTTCATTTGCACTTTAGTATCCAAATATCAAATACTTATAAACAATATTGTGTCCTTAAAGCAACAAAATTACCAAGCAATATCATCACCTTAAGCGCCCCATCATCAACTAATTCGTGCCACCCATGGACACATGGACTCAACAGGAACATCGTTTCCCGAAGAATTCCATACGATTTTGGCAGATGTTCAACTTTGGATTTGATGTACTCCTCTTGTTAATGTCATCAGCAGTCCATTATAGGAGATGTTCCGCAGGTCTGGGCCAAGGATGGAGCCCTAAGCAATACCTAAAGTAAATATCATCAGAATCCGCATCAGATGAACTGGTACTTGAAAACGGTTGTATATCGAATTGAGCATATGCATCCATCTACCACAGTTAAATGCATTTTGGACTATCTGTGGCACCTCAGCTGGAATCCGATCTTGTCCTCAAGCCTTTCTTGCCGCATGAAAGATTTCGAAGGGGCAAGAAATCTTGTAGGCGGACGTAATGATTCGCATGATTTAGTTCACCACATTTTTTGCTAGTACCCCACTCCTCGGTGCATCGTCAACGGTGATCGTGCCATAAGCACTTCAACAAACCTCTTAGTAATCCCAGCTTCGGGAAGCACATTAATAGATCTCCAGTGCTATGTACAGTAATCACTGACCGAGTAATCCCTTAGGAATCTAAAATTTCTAACTGATTATACTAAGCACTCCGAAGCGAATGTCACATCAGGTATCGTTCCAATATAGACCCATCTATGGAAAGGAGTGCGGTGGAATATATTTTTTCTGTTTGCCCCGAGCATCTGATTGAGGCATGCCCGATTGGATTCTTCTAGCGTTGAAGTCACATCCGGCTATCACATGGCCCTCGGTATCGAAACAGTGCCCTCCAAAGCATTGAGCCTAAGTTGAAAGTTCGTTTCGCTTTAGGTATACACAAAAAATTGTAGTTCCCGATCATTGATCCCTAACGAAATCATCTCGTCGCCTCTGGCGTTGCAGTCGGAATTAAGCACTGTTCAAAACCTGAATGGCGGCTGTATGGGATTTGTGTGGATCCCATGTTGGTGAATGTCGTGTGTGATGTTGCTCACTCAGCAGTAGTAAATCGGCTTCCCTGTCTCTAGCTAACTGTTCGAGTCGATTTTTGGCAATAATGCTTCGATGCAGATTGGTTTGAAAGCCATGGTTGGGGCTTCTTGGAAGACCCGATATTTCCCTGTACCTGGGATGTGTTCCAAATTATTTAGTCTAGGGTCATACTCCTGGGAAAGGACACAGTGTGCCTGTTCTTTTTACCCCTTCTTTTTATGCTCTGTTTTGAGATGCTTAAATCAGTTCCATTACAAGCCTGCTCGTATTCAATTCAATTGGTCTCACTCGTCTCACTTAATGTAGGGAAATCGCATTTTAAGGCAATTTTCATGTCCCTAATTTCGAGTGTGGCCATAGGATCGAAGGAGGCTACTGTTGCTATTTCTCCGAAGGTAAATATGATTGCGTTACGGAACGCGTCTTTATTGTTTGCGTCTCATCCGAACTCGAAATGTAATTAAAAAAAATAAATAAATAATCATAGGGGCAATCGATAGGTCGCACCTGTAGCGGAGAAAGAAAAAGGTTAAAAGGCATGGTTATTTGAAAATACAAAGGCCGCATAATGACGGCCGAAGTAAATTACTTTTTAAATGACTAGCTCACCGCGCGGGTGTGGGGGATCTTACGACATTATGAAAGCCTTGATCCTTGCATATCATACACACACGGAAAAATCTCACTGCTTCATTTTATACAAATTTTTATATAAAAATACAAATACAAATATAATCATGCACTACAAGTAAGTAAGTAAATATATATACATAAATACATAATATAATCATATTATTATTATAATCAATTTACATGAACTAGTCCTGCTGCTTTGATTCTAACTAACTCCTCCCTCCTATAACTCCCTTTGATCTTTATAACCTAACGCTTCCCTTCTTACGATAAAATCCTTTTTCAAATTTAATTTAAATTTAATTTTTAATTTTTGCTTTTTATATACAAAGTATATTTAAATACAAGAAAATGTGAGGGCAATTACAGTAATTGCAATTGGAATACATTTTATTTTCATAAATAAAACGTGAATGAAATAAAGTATTTTCCCCATTTTATCGTCATGAGATCTTTGGAATTCGTTTCCTATGAACTATGAAAGATTCTAGCTTTTTATTCTGGTATTTTGAAAGAAAATGTTATTTGAAAAACATAACACAAACAACAAAAATTGTTGAGAAGGAGAAGATAATTTCCTTTTTATCCATGATTTATTTACCATTGTTATACTATTTGGGTTTATTGATGAGACACGACAGTTCTTGTTTCCAATTCCAAATAGATTATCTTTCTCTTTTTACAATTGTGCAAGTTAATATATGTTCATATATATGTGATTTTGTTTGAGGTATTTAAAATTATCTTCATATTTATGAGTACATTCAGTAGTATAAATAAAATATTTAATTGAATTCAAAAATTAATTTGATTGAGCACGGAAAGAACAATGTTTATGAAGGTATTTGAAATTTTGTACCGGAATTTTTGTGGAAAATAACAGTTCTTGAGGATTTCTATTTTTCATTTCTGTTATTTTGACTTAGTCTGTTTAATTCAATATGGGATTCAATTATTTCTGTTACTGTTAAATTATTTCCACTCGTAAGTCCTAATCTAATTGACATAAACATATCTTGTAAAATATCTGATTCGTTTTGTAATATTAGAATATCAACTGCTGTTAATTACAATAAGTCTGTTTTCCATCTTTCTTTAATTATGTTTAATGAATTTTGTTTTATTTTTTTTTAAATTGTACTTTTCTTCTATTATTTATTGGTATTTTTTTTTATTCAGACTTTGCACTGATTTATAATTATTCTGATCTATAGCCTTAGATGCATTTTCTGTATCTTGTAAGGAATTCAATTCCTAAGGAATTGATTAGTCCTCTTTGCTCTTTTCAATTCGCTGTTCGTTTTTTCAATTTTTACTTATTGGTGAATTCAGATTTACAAATCGCAAAGAGCATATTTTGTGTCATATTCGATATGCAAGTATGTTTCTCATTAGGTCACGGTCTTTTGAAACTATTGCGTGTAATTGATGTTCTATGTCAACTAGTTCTTTTTTTTGGATTGGGGGTTGAAGGCAATTTACGCCCGGAGTGTGGGACTCCTAGCAGCGCATGCAACTAGACTACCCACTAAACACCCCCACCCCCCTGTCAAGATACCCTAGCCTGGAACCGTTTGACACATTACTTCGGGCTAGGCCTCTTTTTACTTCGCCCTAAGGCGCCGTCAGTCTAGAGAAATCTCCCTCCAGCGGGAGGGGGCAGGATGGAGGAGGACTGCTGGAAAGGAGACCTCCCTAGACCCCGCGCCCAAGGTTATCTATCGTATATTTTTTGGCAATAAGTATTGCCCGAGAGTAATGTGCCACGCAGGTCCATTTGCCGAAACTTTTCACTTTGCGAAACTTAGCGTAAGGATGCTGCGCCGCTACAAGGCGATGGCAGACTCACTGAGGAGGGCTGTGGATCGCTTGAAGCAGCCGGAGGCCACACGGGCCTGGTGCAAGGCCAAGATCGTGATGGTGCAGCGAGGTTGGCAACAGCTGGACGAGCTCCATCAGCAAATCTTTGAATTGTGCGATGATCCTGAAGCGCATGGATTTAGTATGCAGCAGCACATTCAATTAGAAGAAGTTGCGCAGAATTGGGTGATCCAATTGGAATCGAGACTGGAGGAGCTCGATGCCACACCAACCTCGCCAGCCCCGCCTGTAACGGCTCCCGGTGTGCCCTTGCCGAAGATCACACTCCCTAGCTTTGATGGAAGTTATTTGCGTTGGCGACAGCAAATGGCGCATAACAATCCGATGTCTAAGTGCCAGAAACTGTGGTACCTCAAGGCAAACCTCACAGGAGAAGCAGAGTTACTGATTCGCAATTTTACATTGTCAGACGACAACTACGATGCCGCCTGGAGGACGTTGAACGAAAGGTTCGATAATCGGCGACTGCTGGTAACGACACTCATCAACAAATTGATAAGTCAGCCATCTCATGCGGGCGGGAAGCCGTCAGTGGCAGCAATAAAGGCGCTGCATGACACCACACAAGAGTGTCTCAGACGCCTGGAAAACCTACAAGTGTCCACCAGCGACTGGGATCCGTTGCTGCTACATGTGCTAATCCGGAGGTTGGACTCAGCGACGCAAGCACTCTATGAGCAATCGTTGTCGAACCCACGTGAATTACCACCTTTGAAGGACTTCCTGGACTTCTTAGAAGTGCGTTTCCAGGCGCTCGAGACACTCGGTGACAAGCCAACGCAGCCGGACATCATTCGTAGGAAGGGTATCAAGACGACCGTGGCCGCCGCTACAGCTACACGGTGCCTAATGTGTGGGCAGGATCATCCGCTGTACTACTGCCCAGAATTCCTCAGGATCTCCACTTCAAAGAGATTGAGTTTCGTTCGTTCGAAAAAACTTTGCATTAATTGCCTCCGAGAAGGACATCAAGCCTCTAACTGTACGGCCAGAAATTGTAGGGAATGTGCTAAGAATCACAACACCCTGTTACATGTCACTATAGACGACAAGTCCAAGTCGGCGAAGACGATATCCTCAAGCCCGACAATGTCAAGGCAAGACTCAAGGCCGCAATCTGACCCACCGTCTCTCGCTTTGATGACTTTGATGGAGCCTCGATCTAAAGGATACACACTTTTGAGCACAGCCGTCGTCAGGCTGGTTGGCAGTCACGGTAGAACGACGGATTGTAGAGCTGTACTGGACCCGGGCTCACAAATTAACTTAGTGACATTAAAATTTTGGTCTGTCATCGACGCCTCACCTTGCGCTCATCGAGAGAGTCGGCGGCAGCACTGAGAAGGCACACCATAGGGTGAATCTCGGCCTAAGGTCAAAATTGACTGGATATGCGACACAGTTGGAGGCCTATGTCATGGATAAGATTATATCACCTCAACCTTCCCAGAATTTGAACGTATCAGGATGGCACATTCCCAAAAACATAAGGTTGGCGGACCCTGAGTTCCACCGAACGGAACACATCGACATGCTGCTGAGTGCCGAACACTTTTACGAAGTTCTAGCCATTGGGCAAATAAAGTTGGGCCCGGAGCTCCCTGTGCTCCAGAACACGCTACTTGGGTGGATTGTGGCCGGAAGGGTGGTCACGCCTCAGGAATCCCCGGTAACATGCGGCGTTTTGACAGAGGATACTCAACTGAAACAGCTCATCAAACGATTTTGGGAGGTCGAGGAAGTACAGGATCCGCAGCACAGGTTGACTTTTACCGAAAGGGCATGCGAAGCACACTTTAATCGGACAATGACAAGACGTTCCGACGGTCGTTTCATGGTACGACTTCCATTCAGCGATGATCCTGAGACATTAGGTGATTCACAAGTGATAGCTACTCGCAGATTTATCGCCTTGGAACGCCGCCTGAACAAAAACCCTGATTTGAGGTTCCCGTACGAGGAGTTCATGAAAGAGTACGCTCGGCTGGGGCACATGCAGGAGGTGACACCGCAGCAGCGTGAGGAATTACGATATTACCTGCCACATCATTGTGTCCTGAAGCCAGACAGTAGCACAACCAAACTGCGGGTGGTTTTCGATGCATCCAGTAAGACCACCACGAACGTCTCCTTGAATGACGTACTTCATACGGGACCTACTGTTCAGGATGACTTGTTTACGATACTGCTGCGCTTCAGAATGCCCCGTTTTGTTTTCACCGCTGACATTGAGAAGATGTACCGTCAGATAATACTACATCCTGAAGATCGTCGGTATCATGGCTTGATCTGGAGAAACAGATCATCGCAGCCGTTGCGGTACTACCAGTTGAAAACGGTAACCTACGGCACAACGTGTGCCCCATATCTGGCTACCAAGTGTCTGCAATTTCTGGCACAGGAGAACCAGCAGAGAAGTCCACTGGGCAGCAGCGCGTTGCAGAGGGATTTTTATGTTGACGACGTCATGACAGGGGCAGATAGCTTGAAGGAGGCACTTCGGCAACAGACAGAGCTCCGCACTATACTCTCGAGCGCTGGCATGCCTTTGCGCAAGTGGTGTGCCAACCATCCTCAATTGTTGAAGCAGATCAAACCCGAGGACCAACAGGTCCAGCTGGATTTCGGTAGTCTGTCCGAGGACTACATCAAAACCTTAGGAGTTATCTGGCGCCCAAAGGCCGACGAGTTCCAGATTCAGATCAATCTTGAGCCGATCAAGACAAGATTCTCCAAGCGGACGATCGCGTCCGATGTAGCAAGGATGTTCGACCCATTGGGCATTCTGGCTCCTGTTATCGTAGCCGCCAAGTTGTTCCTGCAGGAGTTGTGGCGGCTGGAATCGGAGTGGGATGCAGCACTGCCAGCGAGAATCCATACTCAATGGTCTGACTTTCGCAGCAGCCTGCCGTCCTTAAAACAGGCTCGATTTGCTCGTCACGTCAGTGCAGGCGAGAAACCCGTTCAAGTACAGTTGCACACCTTCTGTGATGCCTCGGAGAAGGCATATGGCGCTGCGGTGTACGTGCGATCAACCGTACGGAGCGGTCAAATCATGGTCAAGCTGTTGTGCGCAAAATCAAGAGTGGCCCCGATCAAGACAATAACGATTCCACGTCTGGAGTTGTGTGCTGCAAAGTTGGGGGCGGAGCTCACAAAGCGAATCAAGGCTGCGCTCAACCTGCCGGAGGTTTTCCATGTCTTCTGGACTGACGCCGAGATCGTCTTGGCTTGGGTCAATTCTACAGCGTCGTCGTACAATACTTTTGTGGCAAATAGGGTTTCGGCCATATAAACAATTTCTAGGTCGGATCAATGGCGACACGTGGCTTCCGAGGACAACCCAGCTGACATCCTTTCCCGTGGTATGGCGCCAGCTGAACTGAGCAACTGCAGCATGTGGTTGCAAGGACCACAATTTTTGCGCAGGGCGGAATCATTTTGGCCTCTTGAGTATCGGAGTGAGGAGCCCTGCGACTTGGAAAAGAGGCGAATCAGGGTAGCGATGGTGGCGATAGCGGCTTCTGAAGTTCACTTCATTCAGGAGATTCAACACGGGAACTCCTTCAGAAGGCTGCAGCGCATAGTGGCCTACATGATGCGCTTTGTCGGTCGTCTCAAACCCATGGCCAAGCGATCTCAACTGGCGAATCAAGCGCTCACAAGTGACGAGTTGGCTGTAGCCCTGGAGGGCATTCTGAGGTATGTACAGTCTGAGGTCTTTAACAATGAAATTCTGGACATTAGATCGGGGAAGCAAGTATCCAAGCACAGTCCGTTGGTGGGACTGGTGCCATTTCTGGATCCGGAGGGCATCATCCGTGTCGATGGTAGACTGGAAGCTGCCAAAATCTCATTTAACGCCAAACACCCAATTCTGCTACCGTTCAAACATCCATTTACCAGATTACTAATGATGGACATACACCGCAACAACTGTCATCTCGGAGCGCAGGCACTGCTCGCTTTTGCAAGACAACGCTTCCGGCCAATCCGAGGAAAACAACTGGCGAGATCGATTGTTCGGCAGTGCGTGTGGTGCACCCGAGTCAAACCTAAGCTATTTTCGCAAATCATGGGAAACCTGCCGAGTGCACGGGTGCAGCCAGCCCGTCCTTTCATAAGTTCTGGAGTCGATTTCTGTGGACCCATGATGCTCCACTACCGAGGTAGAGGTACCCGACCTCAGAAAGGGTACCTTGCCATATTTTGCTGCTTCACCACCAAGGCCATCCATTTGGAATTGGTAAGCGATCTAAGCACCGAGGCATTCATCAGTGCTCTCAAACGGTTCATCGGGCGACGAGGCCACTGCCGAAACCTCTTTTGCGACAACGCCACCAACTTTGTGGGAGCTCATAACCAGCTATCGGAATTGTCGTCAGCGCTGTATTCCAATGAGTCCTGCGGCATGAATGGGGAATGAATGGAAATCCATTTCATTTCCCCACGTGCACCTCACTTTGGTGGATTATGGGAGGCGGCGGTCAAGTCAGCCAAAAATTTGATCCGCCGAGGCCTCTCATCGGCAACTCTCACTTATGAAGAGCTGCACACATTGGTGGTCGAGGTGGAGGCCATCCTCAATTCAAGACCGTTGATTCCAATGTCAGAAGACCCCAATGATTTGACAGCGTTAACCCCGGCTCATTTTCTCATCGGAGAACCCCTCACAGCCATGGTGGATGGTGAATCAGAACCATTTACCGGTGGTCTCCATGCTAGGTGGAAGTTAATAAACCACCTCAAATTTGAATTCTGGAGACGATGGTCACATGAGTATTTGACGCAGCTGCAACATCGAGTCAAGTGGAGGCAAGCAAACCATGATGTGACACCGGGCACGGTGGTAATCATTAGTGAAGACAATACCCCGTCGATGAAGTGGCCATTGGGTCGAGTCATCAAGGTGTACAAGAGCGCAGACGGTTTCGTGCGAGTCGTCGATGTCAAAACGGCGTCCGGAATATTTAAAAGGCCGATACAAAAGTTGGCTCCACTGCCAGTGCTCGAAGATGGACCAGCTGCTGAAGAGCCATCACAAACTGACGTTTCGCGATCGACGGGAGGCTTGGTCCGGGAGAACAATGACAGCAACGCAGCGACGAAACGGCGACCGATGCGAACCGGAACGTCAAGTGTGGCTCTCCTCTTGACATGCCTACTAATTCCAATGGTGAACACCGTTCCAACACAAGGCTCAGCGACCAGCCCAGGTCCTGGTCTATATTTCCAGCCATTGGGCAAGACGTACTTGTCTTCGAGTGAGTGGAAGCTGTTGATTTACTACAGTTTGCAACCGTACTGGTGGGAGTTGGCCGTGCTACAAAACGGAACGAATCTGCTATAGCAGCTGTGCGAGAGGGGAACCTTGCAGACCAATTGCTTGCATCTCGTAGATCATTTCCGGCATTTTGACAAGGAACTCTCCGATATGAATCGGATCCTGAGAATCAGATCCAAGAGGGGCGCCATCAATGCCGTCGGTGGCATCGCCCAATTGCTATTTGGTATTCTTGATGACGAATATGCGAATCAGATGGCTCAAACCATCAAAACTATGGAGGGAAGGCAAGACATGCTACACTCCCTATTGAAAAATCAGACCTCAATAATCGATTCAACACTAAACATCTTGGGGAAAAGCGAGAAGATGATACACCAAAGGTTCACGGCGATAGAGCAGAAGCTGGCACAAATGACCAACGAAGCCACGGCGTCCCATCCGGAGCGAAGTCAAAATCAGAGGCTGGACTTGATCACAACACTGTTTTTTGAGATGACCCTCGTCACTGTCAATCTACAGCGAATTCAATCGTCCCTTGTCAGCCTGGTGACAGACACCCAGCATGAGCAATTCAACTCGTTGTTGCTGTCACAACAGCAATTGAACACCGAGTTGACCAATATTAGAGAACATCTGTCCGAAAACCAGCGCTTGCTTATTGACCAGGAGAACTTTTCGCAGCTATTCCAGATAACATCGATCAAGGCCAAGGTGACCGCAGACTTCGTCGTCTTCGAATTGAAGGTGCCACTCATAACCACAACAACCTTCGAGCTCTATAGCCTCCTTCCGATGCCAGCCGTGAAGCGTAACCGGCTAGTGGCGGTACTGCCCACCTCACCTTATTTGATCATCACGCCGCATCGCGATCTCTATTATCCGCTGTCCGAATTGGAGCATGCATCCTGCATCCGGATGGAGCAAACCTTTCGTATCTGCCGGCAGTCTCATCCACTGTATAGCAAGGAATCGTGAGTGGATGTGAGGTGTTGTTGCTGAAGGGGACTCCATCCACGTCCGAGTGCAACATGGTTAATCTGCCCACTTCTTTCATCTTGTCCAACATCCCGCAATCAAACGAATGGATTTATGCGTTTACCAACCAATTCATTGCTCAGCTCGTATGCAAGAGCAACACCTCAACCCTGATGCTGCAAGGATCTGGTACACTCCGTTTGGAGCCGGACTGCATCCTCAGATCTGATGTTGCAATCATCCAAGGTCATCATATGTATGAAGGCCAGCTAGGCACGGCTCCCAGCGCAGTCCGCAGGTGGTGGACGGAGATCGGTGGTGTTCTGGAGGGTGGCAGACAGGAGTCCGGAAACGTTCGCAACAGCTCCGGTCACTTCGGAATGCGCACATCCGAAATCAGCGAGCTACGAAGGCAACTGCAGACACAAGATCTTACTTGGACCAACCAGTTGACCACCCACGACATTCATCAATATTCAATATGTTGTTCGCATGACTGTGGTCAGCATTTTGCTGACCACGTATCTCATTACAATAACATTCATCGTGCGAGCGGCATGGTATGACCAGCGGTGGATGCTGACGATGCGTGTTCTGACCGTGGGAACACTTAACGTTGTTTTCATGGCTGGAGCGTGCATCATCGGCATCTATTCATGAATTTAGAATTTTGGGACAGTCCGAATGGAGAGCTGGACTCGAGCGGTTGCTGTTTTTGTTAACAATCATTAAGGCTTTGTCACCTTCAAATTTATAATAAACATAAAAATACTATATTCAACCGGACTCGGCTTTTAAATTCCGTGGTGACGTAATAAATCAGGACAAAACAGTCCTGACACAAACACCTTCTCTCAGGCAAGCGTTGAACACATTGAGTAGCAAGTCAGGACAAACGTGGAAGACCATTTGTAGCACCTCGGTTGGAATCCCGTCTGGTCCTGGTGCCTTTCGAAGTTTCATAGAAAGCACCGCATCCCCCAGCTCATTTTTAGTGAACGATGGACATTCGCCTGAGTCGACCTCGTGGGCAGCATCAACACGGACAGGATGAGTTGGAAAAAGCGCCTGCACTATGCGGTCCATCTTATCTGCTTGAAGTAAACACGGCTTCCGTGAGGTACCGAGCTTGCGCCACACTACCTTGTAGCCGAGCCCCTATGGATCCCTGTTCACATCGTCCACAAGTTCTCGCCAGCAGCGTGCCTTACTCTCATTGATGAGTCTTCGGAGTTCTTTCCTCGCTCATCTGTATGCTGCTGTCCTATTGGATGCTTCCTCTACGCTTCTCGAGCGCTGAGCGGCACGTCGAAGTCTGTGACACTCGCCTCGTTTGTCTGCGATATCTTTTGGCCACCAAATTACAGCAGGCCTGTTGTGTCGAGGCCTCCGTCGAGGCATAGATGAGCTACAGGCAGAAGTGATAAGGTTCATCGTTGACTCCACCATTCTCTCGACTCCAGCCCTTCCGTTCCCCGAAGGGCACCCCGCTGTCGTTCCACCTTTCAGAATCACATTGGCGAAAGTCTCCACGTCCATTTTTCCGATATTCCACCCGGGAGTAAAAGATCGTTGAGACGAGCGAGGAGTGGTATCGCCGATCTCAAACGCGATGTATTAGTGGTCACTCGCTGAATAATCCTCGAGTACTCTCCAGTTCAGCGTCGTCGGAGCGAGGGACCCCGAGGCGAATGTCACATCTGGGATTGTTCCTTCGCAGCCCCAGCGCCGGAAGGTAGGTACATTGCTGGTATTTAAAATCACCAACCCGGTCCTCGTCGACATGTCCAGAATGCGTTGCCCTCTGAAATCGATTTGAGACATGCCCCACTCAACGGCTCTGGCGTTGAAGTCTCCTGCTACGAGTACTTTGCCATCTGTGTTCAGAACAGCATCCTCTAGCGCGTCCAGTCTATTTTGAAAAGATGGCATTGACTCATTCAGCGTCAGGTATACGATGAAAAACGTTATACCCGGGCACCGAATCCACACGAAACCGTCTCCTCGGCCGTGACCTTGAATCTGGAGTCGCATGCTGTCACGAACCCAAACAGCAGCAGTATGGGAGTCATCGGAGAACCAGGCTGGTGAGGTCTTATTTCGATGTTGTTCGCTCAGCAGCAGCAGATCAGCTCTCTTTTCTCTGGCGAACAGCTCTAACAAATCTTGTGCATTGATGCTACGGTGTAAGTTAATTTGAAGGGCCCTGATCATCACCTGAGAGCTGCTTTTACTTTTGCTAGAACCTCTCTAAAGATTGATAAACTAGTTCTTGGTCTCATGTTAATTGTCTGTGAATGTGTATCCCTGCCATATTCGTCTGTCTAATTTCATTGATTACTGCATGTATATATTTCAAATTTATCTTGTGTAAAATGGTGTGTAGTTCAATGACTCATTGTATTTCATCAGTTTTGATTTTAGTAAAAATTTTTTCAGAATTGATCTTGTCTACCTAATAACATCCAAAGTAATATCCCTGATGTTACGTAGAATAGGAAAATTAGCTAATAGGTCGCCATGATTGTCTGCAACGTCTATGAATTCGTAAGCATTTTTTTTCTGGACTGGAACCTGCAGTAATGATATTTATTCATTATAATAAAGTTTGGAAATTTTGTATCAATAAAAATTTTTTTTTTATTTACTTTCTAATTTATTTGTTATGGCTTTACATATTTTAACTTTTTTTTTTCATAATGAAATCATTGTTTTATTGTAATTATTCAGTCTTATCGATTTTTACATAATGAACGTCAATCGGTATTTCCATTTTAATTGTATGTCTTCGTTTCTCGAAATTCGATGGCTTTTAAGAACTTTTCTTTTTTGGTTTATTTGAGTATGCTACGATACCCTACCCTTATTTCGTCCTGTTATACGTCATGAAGTCGTTCGTTCTCTATCTGAATTTCTTGTATGCGAATGTGGTTTTAAATGTGTAATCCTTTATTTTCAATTTGTATATTTCATCTGGAAAAAACGGTTCAAAATCTCAGTATTCTATAATAAAACCTTCCTTCATAGAAGCCAATTTTTTCGATTCGACGACCATACCTGTGATACATACTTGTTAATGAAATATTCTTTGATCGGAACGTGATTATTGAAGGTTTAATTATTAAATGTATTTTATTTCCAGGCTTTTATCTTTAGTTGAGCTAGAAAAATTTCTTTAACCTCTTAACTTGTTGTTTTCTGGATAAAAAGCCAAAATTTATATCTGATGGTACATCGGATCTTTGTTCACCTAGTACTTAATCTTTTAAAACTTTTGTTGGAGATGCTTTAATTTTATTTTGTTTATTTATTTGTTTCTTCTATTTATTGATAAAATTTCTGGAATATTATTTTCCCTTTGATTTATTCCAATGTAGTATTATTCTCTTTTTATTTCAAGATTCATCTTTGCAATCTTGGAGTAATCTCCTTGCCTTTGAATTTATGAAAAGGCAATTTACTAGTCTGATGATCAATTTGTATATCGAATTCCCTTGTATATGGGATTAGTATTGAAAAATTTACTGCTCAAACTATTGCTAACCAGTAATTTTCAACTGCAGAGTATTTTTTCGAAAATAATTCAATTATCTACTAAAAAAACCAACAGCGTATCCATTTGGCTTAAACCCGCTTTTATTATGAAATCATGAGCATCTGTAGTAACTTTTTAATCTTCGTGGATGGATAACAGGTGCTATGATAACAAGTTTTTAAACTTTTCGAAGGTGCCAAAATATTCTTTATGATTCATTTTTACTTCATAGTCCACAACAAGTTCCCAAAGTACCCAGTTAAACTCATGAAAGATGGGATTTCATTTTCAGCTCTTGAGGTATCAATAATTAAAAGCCATCCAAGAATGTCAAGCATATTTTATTTATATAATTTTTCAGTCATGATTAATCAATCTTCGGATTGTAGCTTGGGCATTTTCGTACACAGGTAGATAAAAGATGATGAATACATTCATAAATCACTAGAAAACAGCTGTAGTTATGTTACTTTTAGATGGTACGATGGAATGCATATATCTGCTTTGAAATTGAAAAAAAAACTCATAGAAATCAGTTCTGACAATTTAACATAAGAATATGTTCTGTAAATAGTTATAAGCGCTTTATATTAAAAACGCCACCATTTTAATTCATGAAATCAAAATTTATAGTTTGCAATATCGAGATCATGTTCGGCTCCGTTCGTATTTAAGACTGATAGTCAGTTAAAATTACAGTTAGAACATTTATATATTCTATATAAATACATAATACTATACATAACATTTATTATTCAAGTAAAGTACTTTAAATTTTTTAATTAGTTTTATTTTCGGCAATAAAATTATATGTCCTCTGCATAATCAAAGCTCTTTATCCTCGACGCCTTTCCCCTTTACCTGACTGATCATAGATCACGCTACCATACTCCTAATATGTATTAATATGTAATATAAAAATAGGTACTATTGCAACACACCTTTCTAATTTTTGTTAATCAATTAAATGCGTTCAATTTTCCTAATAAAAAGTTTCGCTGTTTCTAATATGGTTCCTCGTTCTTTATTGAAACTTTAGGAAATGTAAGGAGCAATTGTCAAGTCGAGTAGGAACATTCAAACTAAATCATCAAATATAATCATTTGCATAGAATATTCCAACTTATTTGTTGGTTCGGTTATTGCATGATAATGAGTTTTAGGGGCAAATGAGTTCCTTCGTTTAGCAAATAATAGCCTCAACGAAATTTTCATTCAAAATTCATTCAGAATAACCTCAGTACTTAAAAAGTAATTAAGGCGTTTGAATTTCAAATTTCACTTAATTGCCATCGTCAGGTCATAGAATCTGACAAACGTCAACGCACCTCGTTGCGAGGAGTTTTCGGTTTTCCGAATATTTCTCGCCTCGCAATCATTGTACGATGTCGTAAACAATCGCATGTTACGAAAACTGCTGCGACTCTCGTATCGCCGTCTCACAGTATTGTATTTCGGCCTTCAATCTTTTCAATGATGCGGTATGGACCTGAGAAAAGGCTCTAAAGTCCGAAATACAAAAGTGCGAGACTGCGATACGAGAGCGCGACGAGAGTTTCACAGCAAATGTCAAGCAATTTTCGTAACATTCATTTGTATGCGACATCGTACAGTGATTGCGAGGCGGGAAATATTCGGAAAAACGAAAATTCCTCGCAACGATGTGCGTGACGTTTGTCAAGTGCAATATGGCGCTTAAATGAAATTTGAAATTCAAACGCCTTAATTACTTTTTAAGTAAATTGGTTATTATGAATGAATATTTCGTGCATTCTAGTTAAGGCTATTATTGTCACACGAAGAAAATTCAAAACATTTGAAAAATCAAAAACAATTTCTATTAAATTTCATTTAAAATGTCAGATAGATAAATTTATTGAGGCAATATACGTACATGTCATTCTTAACTAGCTATGGCAAATATTTGACAGCAACAAATTGTCAAACAGCTTCTGAAAAAGTAAAATCTGGTCGTAACCGATTCTTATGCTAGATTGGAGCTGTAGTTTTTATTCATCTTTTGCTCGAAAAGCTTTTATTTGATTTGGTTACAATATTCTTATATTAACTTATATCTAACTTATCCTAGTTTATTTACAATTAGGGTTAGTGGTCTGTTGAAAGAGGTGTGTAAGTCTGAAGGGGTTGAGGAGCAGAGGCTCTTCGGCTGACTTGGGCTCTTTATAATCTCCAGTGACATGTGCCGACCCGAGTCTTTGAGGTTGGCACTCTGAGCGCCGTGTGTTCACCCGCGGTCTTCTGGTCCAGGTTGGATATAGAATGGTGGCCTATAATGTGACGACGCGTCGAAGGATGTGATTGTTGGCAGATTAGAGCAGTTCTGAGAGTTCTGAGTAGGGCCATTTAAAATACTTGTTGATTGGGCCATGGGGATATCGTGAAGGAAGAAGTTACAGAGCTGCGGTCCGAGGACGTCAGAAAGGAGCCCTGGTATCCTTGCAGAAACTCGTTGACTTTCGGCTCAACAGTGGCGTTTAAGTTACGACCAGCCGAGGACTTCTTTGCGAACAGCTGGTTGAAGTAGTTGGAGCACGCAGATAGTTTTTGCTCCGTTGACGTTACTGTTTCCCCATTCAGTTGCATTGGGCACTTATTTATGTCGAAGTTTGAGGTCCGCTGGCCGGTGAGGGCGTTGATTCCCTTGAAAACATTTGCGGATGGTTTCAAGGTGGATAGGCGATCTTTGAACATTTTGTTCAGCTCTGCACGCGTGTTCGCCCTTATAAGGGTGTCAAGATAGTTTATTTGGGCTTTCATTGAAACGTATTCATCGTTAATGCGGTTTAGATTCCTACGAAAGATTCTCTTAAGGCGCTGTTGCCACCTAGCTTTGGTTCGGATGAGGTGAATGGTATGAGGAGATAATTTTCCATATTTGAAAAACGAAGGTGGTTCGGCGGGTGCGTATTTGTGGAGGGTCTTTAGTATGCTCGCAGAGAGTTCTTGGATGGAATAGTCTATTTCTAAATTGCTGAGTATCCTATGGTCCGGATATTTTCCCTCAAGCTAATCTGAATGTTGTCCCTCGTCGTTGAATGCTGACCAATCTAGGACTGCGAAACAACGACTAAGTCTCTGAGGCGCGGTGATTGAGATGATCCCGCGTAGTTGTATGTCGAGCAGAATTGCGAAGTGGTCGGAAGGTGCCGGCGTGGTGGTGCACTTGAGATTTGAGTGATTTGGGGTGAGAAGAGAGGCGGACACTATGAAATTGTCTAGGAAAGAGCTGCCCCTCGGAAATGTTGGTTTACCTGCATTTATAATACAAAGGGATGTTTGGTTGATGTATTGAAGCCAATTGAAGAGTGTTGAACCATTGCTATTAGTTGCGCTATCGCCCCATGAAGGGTGTCTGGCGTTGAGATCACCTCCTATAATTATTCCGTCGCAGCTCTGTCCAATTTTTATTATTTGGCTGAGTTTGGATTCAAAAGGGATTCCGGTTCCGCATGGTACGTACAGTGCTCCTAGCAATACTTTACGTAGATGGCTTTGGTTCACCCGCAGATGAAAGCTAGAGTACACGAAAGGGGAGTGACGGTGCATTCCACCTGGTAGGCGGTATGGATCGTTCGAACCATGATTAGGGTACCTGTGCCTTCGTCATTACGGAATATGCTATAGTGTGGGAAGTGCAGTTTGTGTCTTACTGATAAGTGAGTTTCGCTGATGAGAGCGAAATCTGGTGAGTATCGTTCTAACAGGTGTTGTAGCGCTAAGCGCTTGTCTTGTCCCTGGAGGCAGTTTATATTTAGCGATAAGAATCTTAGCTTACTGCCCTCCGGTGGCATACAAACAGAAGTTGAATAATGCGTCTGCTTTCTGTTCTTGTGGTAAATGTTTGTATGTTTCCCAGAATCCGAGGGCTTTTATGAGTAGGCATGGGAGTGAGATTCCAAACATGTTCTGTGTTTCCTGAGCAATGAGATTCAAAGGGTTTTCCTCCTGGTATTCACGACGATCTTGCGGGTTGCTGGGAGGGGAGGAATTCTTCGCGACGGAGGCGTATGACTCTCTGTTGACTGGTGGTAGTTGGATGGGTGGTGCTATGTTATTGCGGGCACTCATCGGAAGATTTGGGGGATGAAAGTCTTGAGGGTGTAAGGTCAGCTGGTTGTCGCTTATCTGAGCTCGCTTTTGACGAATTCGGTCCCTAAGTTTAACACGTTCCGGGCAGTTGGAAAAATTGGCCGGGTGGCCTGTGCTCGCGCAGAGAACGAAGTAAACGCGAGGAATTGAGGGGTCTGTTGCCGGGTCCTCTCGCGGATTGGCGAGGTTTTTACTGGGACAGGTGGTTCCCGAATGATCTTTAGCGCAGGCGACACACCTCTCACTATACCCGCAGTTAACGGCAACATGCCCGAAGCGCTGGCATCCATAGCATTGTGTGAACTCTCCCTTCCGGTGTTTTTCCCACGTTATTCTGCACTTAAGAATGCATTTTATTTTTATAAGCTTCGTCAGGTCTTCTTCAGTAGTGAGGGATACTCTAAAAAGGTTTAGAGCAATATTATTCTGCCGCAACCAGGCAGTGCTCATATGGGTAACCGAGGGGTTAGCTATTTCCAGGAGTTTGAGTTTTAAATCTTCAAGGATTTTTTCCTCTGAGAACAAAGATCTATGGCCCTTAAGCACGACAACCGGTTTCCTGCGTATTGCAGGCGTGAATGTGTGACCACCCAATTTTCATTCTCTCATTATTTTAATTATACAGTCGTACGCCGCGACGTTATCTACCAAAATCTTTTTGTAGGTGTCTGATATCGACTTAATTCGATATCTTGCAGTCGGAAAATTGCGCATCATCAGTTGCAGAGTCGGAGGGAAACATTATTGATAAAGATTGGCGGTAGCCAAGACGGTTTTGGGCTGCTGCTAGATGTGGGGGGTGCACTGTTAGTAGGTGGAGAAATGGTTGAAAACTTATTGGGACTAAAGTTAGTGTTGTTAGTATTTTGAGTTTTACTCGCCTTGCACACTAATCTGCCGGTTGCTAATTTGAACCTTGCCGCGTCGTCGTTGATAGCCACTTGTATCTAGTCCTTGTTTGTGCAGGAGCTATCGCCAGACATTTCGATGTCTGCTCTAGTGGTGCTGGTCGTCGCTACTTCCATTTTTGCCGAGCTTGATCCGGCCGGTTGGTCTACTGATTTGAATCTTAGTTGCAGTTCTTTGGATATGACTTCCTTCACTTGAGGCGATAACAGCGCATTCTTCGAATGTCCTCTCGATTTTAGATTTGATTTCGGTGTCTGTTCCTTATACATTTCCCAGATTCTTGACTGAACACTCGCACTAGGGGAACGAGCTATAAGTCGATGTCCTAGACATCGTGTCCACAATTAGGAAAATGGCGCACGACGGCGTCCTTTCGCGGCTCACGTCACTCGATCAATTACTAGTTTAGATATTATATTTAATCTACTACTATTGTAGTCTCTCTTTTCTTTTGTCTTCACTCATGCACAAAAGTTATATTGAATTTTGACACAATCAGAACTTTTTTTTTTAAATTCGCGGTTACATTCGGCGTGTATCGGCGAACACTCGACAATCTAAATTTCATTTAAAATGTCACCAATTTGACATTTGTCATATGAACATTAATGTTCCCCGCATCGCGTACATTGTAAATTGAACGCGTTGCGTGACGACGAGGGAGAATCGCATCGCGCTCACGTATCGCCGTCACGCAGTATTGTATTTCGGCCTTAATGCGAGACTGCGATACGTGAGTGCGACGAGAGTTTCGCAGCAAATGTCAAGCAGTTTTCGTAACATGCATTTGTATGTGACATCGTACAATGATTGCGATCCGTCAATGCGAGGCGAGAAATATTCAGAAAAACGAAAATTCCTCGCAACAAGGTGCGTGACGTTTGTCAGAGGCAATATGGCGTTTAAATAAAATTTGAAATTCAAACGTGTTAATTAGTTTTTAAGCACTAGGGTAATTCTAAATGAATTTTGAATGAAAATTTCATGCATCCTTGTAGGGGCTATTATTTCCTAGACGAAGGAAAAATCCAAATTCAAAGATTTAAAAAAATCAAAAATAATTTCATTTGGAACGTCACCTATTTGACATTTGTCATATGAACATTATTGTTCCTCGCATCGCGTGCATCGTAAATTGAATGCGTTGCGTGACGACGAGCGAAAATCGCATCACACTCACGCATCGCCGTCACGCAGTATTGTATTTCGACCTTGGTACAATACTGCGAAAAGAATTTTTTATAAAAACCAATTACTTTGCTGTTTAGATCAATATATTTTTTCCTTTACACACTACGCGTTTCGCTGATACTCGTCAGCATTATCAAGTGTATTCGGAAAATCGAAAATTCCTCGCAATGAGGTGTTTTGGCGATTGTCAGATGCTAAATGGCGCTTATATAAAATCTGAAATTCAAACGATTCAATTACTTTATATGTACTAGGGTTATTCTGAATGAACATTGAATGAAAATTTCGTGCATCCATGTTGTGGCTATTATTTGCCAAATGAAGGAATATTCCAAATTCAAAACTTTTAAGTAATCAAAAATAATTGCAAGCAAATTTCATTTATGTACGACACCAATTTGACATTTGTCATATGATACATACATAAATACATTGCTTTATTGAGACTTTTTTACATGAATGCTTATGCTAGAATACATATGGTATGAGCTTCTGACTGTCAGTTATTATGTCAGAAGTCTGTTGAGCGCAATAGTAGTTTATGTTTTACTTATGTGATATTTGGTTATTACATTCGTGTGTAGATATTTGACGCTTGCTCATGCGTTATACAAAATCGCTTAATATTTACTTAGTATATTTTAGAAAAAAAAAATTACAATTTATTTATCGATTAGTTAGGCAGTGATTTCTTTTAAGCCGATACACTTGAGACTTATTTCTACTACAGATGATTATAATAATTCTGTTCTTTTGTTCGTTTAATTTGTTTTTTATTTGACATAATATTGTAAAAGTGGTATACGCATAAAGGTGTAGACGTTAAAGTAATGGTTAATAAATCTGTGATTTGATTAATAAATGTTAAGATTTTTGATCATCTTGAGGCTATCCGGGACGTTAGTCGTTTAAATCTGTTATCCAATGTAGAGATTTGTTGGGGGGCTGGCAATAGAGTTGAGGTTTGTTGGGTTCCTCAAGGGAATGTTGGAGCAAGGATGCGAGTTCATTAAAGAAAAGTGCTTTGTTATTTTGGGCTCTTTTTTATGAGAGGGTTCGGGTTGTTAGTGAGTTTTTGTATCCTTTTGCTAGTTAATTAGGACACGTAGTTAAAGAATGGCACTACTTTTGCTGCTTCGTAGAGATCAGAATTTTTGATGTACTTCAAGTCAGCAGTTCTGTATTTACCGGTGCATGCTCTAAGTTTTTTTCGCCCAAATATTTGGAATTTTTCAGCGACTGTTGGGGACATTTGCATCCACTTTGCGAATCCATACGTGATGATGGGACGGATAAGGGCTTTATAGATAGATAACAAATTCAAGTATCAATTCAAGTAATAAAGTATCAAGATAAGGAACCAATTCAAGTAATAGAAGTATCGAAGAAGACAATAATAGTATCGAGACGAATAACCAATACAGGAATCAATCATAGTATCGAGACCGATAACGAATAGCAGAATCAATTCAATATCGAGTAAAGTATAGAGACATACAACCAATAGAGGACACACTATCAATAGAGGAAGTATTAATAAAGTAACAATTGAAATATAACTCGGAGTTTAATTACAAGTACCGGCCAATTGAAGAATCAACCAATAGGACTAACAATAGAAGGAGCTCGATCCGAGGTAGCTCAGTGGAACCGGGGAATCGTGAAACCAGCTGAGGTACAGAGTGGTGCTAAAGGAAGCAAGATCCAAGGAAGCGCTGCAGAACAGGTGAATCCTGAAACCAGTTACGGTGCAGATTAGGCTACAGGAAGCACGATTAGAGGCAGCGCAGCAGAACAACTGAAGTCCCAAAACCAGCTGAAGTGGAGGTTCCTGCTATAGGAAGCACGATTAGAATCAGCTCAGCACAATTCAGTGTCCAGAATCAGCACAGCACAATTCATAGGTATCCAGAGTCAGCGCAACACAATTGACAGGTTGTCGGAATCAGCGCAGCACAATTCACAGGTGCACAATTCGCAATTAACATCTTTCAATATTGATCCATTTAGTTTTAAACTAACATGAAAGAGTAAGCTTTTTCCTCTGTGTGTGTGTGTGTGTGCATGTGACATGGAAGGATCAGGGCTTGAATAATATCCTAACCCCCACGCCCACGCGGTGAACTAGTCGGTTTAAAGTCACTTTCTTCGGCCGCCATTCTGCGGCCTTTGTATTTTCAAATAACCTTGTCTCTTCAAACTTGTTCCTTTCTTTCCCTGCAGGTGCGACCGATCGGTTGCCCCCCACCCGATTATTATTTATTCATTTATAATTATATATTTTATATTTTTTTGAAAATACATAACACAACCCAACTGTAGGTTGGAATATTTCTAAAATAGATGTCCACGCGTTCGCCGCAGTTCTTATGAGCGGTGAAACTATGGTGGCGACGGGAGGAGTCTCAGCTGAAAACATGATGAACTCCACCATGAGGCTCACCAAGAATGCGTGCGACTGCTCTATGCCTATAAATCGCTGAAAAGCGGAGAGAATGTTACAGACTCCGCCTCGAAGCCCAACGTTTAAGAAATCGAGACGAGTCACATTCCCAAACGCTGTAATACAGGTCGGCTAGAAAACTCCTCCGTAGGTTGATTAACGAAAGCACGGCTCGTTGCTGGCACAACCTCGTTGAGGACATCGTTAGAGACCCGTGGGTTACAAGCTTGTCATGCGGAAACTAGGAGCTGCAAGGATGCCCTGTGTACTTGAAGTGGAAAAAATGGACGAGATTGTTCTAGCGCTTTTCTCTATGCATCCATTTAGCAGCCATCGAGCTGGATGATGCGGTGAAGTCTTTAAAATCGAAGAAGGCCCCAGGGCCAGACGGTATATCAGCGGAAGTGATATAGCTTGCAGATCAACTTTGCCCTGAAAAGCTGCTCATCACTTTCAATGCCTGTCTGCAGCAGGGTGCGTTTCTTCGTGGCGAGACTCGTGCTGATCCACAAGGGGAAGGCGAACGCGGTGCAACTATCTTCATATCGGCCCCTATGTATGTTGAACGCCGCTGGGAAGGTGCTCGAGAGGCTCATTAGAGAAATACTTGGAGAGGCCATCCGAACTGTCAGGGATCTGTCTCCTCAGCAGTACGGCTTCAGGGATGGTCGATCCACGATCGGTGCAATAGCAGAGGTGGTGAGTACTACTCGAGACGAATAGTACTGCTCCTAATACTCGATGTGAGAAATGCCATCAATTCTGCTAGATGGACAGATATTCTTCGAGCTCTGGAATATTTCAGGGTGCCGAGGTATCTGACGCGAATATTGAAGATATTTTGAGATCTATCTCAAAAGACGGAAACTCATCTATGACACATTGGGAGGCCGATGCAGAATTGATTTGACATTAGGGGTGGCGCAAGGTTCCGTTCTGGGCCCGGACCTCTGGAATGTCTCATACGATGAGCTTGTGAGGTTGCAGTTACCGAGGGAGTCGCGCCTGGTTGGCTACGCAGATGAAGTAGCAGTACTAGTCGCCGGACATACTGTCGGACAGGCGCAACCGTCAGCCGAGAGGAACGGAGAAGGACCCTAACCTTGTGGCAGCAAATATGGGAAAACCAAACGCAAGGCAGGTGGACCGCACGTCTGATTAGTGACTTGGGGCAGTGGTTCTACAGAATGCATGGTGAGACTGATTATTACTTGACGCAACTACTCAGTGGTCACGGGTATTTTCAGTCTTAGATGTATAAGATGGGAAAGTCACCATCCCTAACTTGCGTGTTCTGCCCGGAAATGACGGATGACGCCTGCCACACGTTCTTTACGTGTACCAGATGGACAAGACTCGGTTGACATCTCTCGGAGAAAATAGGCGTGCTCTCCCCAGAAAATGTAACGGGAAAAATGATGCAATCAAAAGACAATTGGAAGTGTGTGTAGCATTACGTACGGACAGTACTTCTCATAAAGAAGGGCATGATGGATCGCTTGGTGAGGGAGGGGGGATCTCTGTAACAGAAATCAACAGCAATCCATCGATGGAGTAAGAGGGATGTCCCTTAATCTCAAGTTACCGCTAGGCGATGATTCATGAGGCCTAATCCGAAGTAATGTGACAAGCAGTTCCATGCTGGGTTCTCGGCGTGACAGGGGAGGTGTTTAGTCGGTTGTCCGGTAGTGGGAGTCCGACACTCAGGGCGTAAACAGCCTTCTCCTTCCAAACACAAAAAAAAATGTCGCATTTCGTCTACTCAAAAAGTCTGCTATTTTGTTATCCCTTCCTTTAATATAATCTATTTGCATATCATATTCCCCTAGAGAAATAAGCCACCTTCGAAGCCTTGGATTTATATCCTTTCCTGAATATTTCACCTGAAGCCATTTCATTGGCTGATGGTCGGAATGTAGGTCGAATTCTCTCCCAAAAAGGTATGGCCTGAAATATTTAGTACCGCATACAATCGCTAATAACTCTTTTTCAATTTCGATTTTTTTTTCGATTGTGGACTAGTTTTTCTCATGGTCGTTGAGGGTTCTGGACGCATAACAGATAGGATGACCCTCCTGTGTTAGGACTGCTCCAAGAGCAAAGTTGCTTGCATCTGTTATGAGTTTAAATCCTTTGCTGAAGTCGGGATATTTCAGAATGGAGTGATTTGTGTTCATATCGTTGAGTGTTTCAAAAGCAGAAATGTAATTTGGATTATTCGGGTTTATCTTCGTTCCTTTCTTCAAATACATCTTCATGGGGTAGGTTACTATGGCATAATCCTTAATACATTTCCTGTAATATCCTGTGATACCTATGAAAGATTTTGCTTTGTTGTCGTTGGTAATTTGAGGTCTCGAATAACTTTTATTTTATTTGGGTTTGGTTCTATATCGTCTGGAGTCAGGATATGTCCTAAAAATTCAGTCTTTTTGTCAAGAAGCTGCACTTCCCGATTTGTATCTTTAGGCCAGCTTCTTTTAATCTATCAAATACCTTTCTGATACTTTGTGCTCTTCCAGGGATGGAGTAAAGATTAAGATGTCGTCTAGATAGACGACTCAGATTTTGTTAATGAGATCCCTCAAAACGGAATTAATTAATCTTCGAAAAGTTGAAGGTGCGTTTTTAAGCCCAAAAGGTATCCTTAGATATTCATAGTGCCTGAATGGAGTAGAAAAAGCGGTTTTCGTTCTGTCTTCAGGTCAAACAAGGAATTGGTAGAAGCCTTTTGCCAAGTCTAAAGTGGTAAAATAATGCGCCTTACCCAACTTATCAGGAATTTCATCGATGTTATGAATGGGAAACTTGTCGATCATTCTTGTGATGATTTCATGGGTTACTTCGTGTGTGGACGTTAATTTATCACACTCTCTATAAAATAACTCAAAATATTGGTTCAGAAGTCTTTGGATATTTTGCTTCTCTTCGATATTAAGATTATCAAGATGTAATCCTTAAATCGCTCGTTTCAAAATTGCAGATTTCGTTGATTATGAAGTAAGAATCATTATTTTGAAAGTGGATTTTATTATTATTAATTTCAATGAATTTTTGTCTACGTCGATTTTTGCTTTAAGGGATGCTAAAAAGTTTTGGCCAGTTATTGCGTCATATTTGCGACTTGCTAAGTCCATTAACTACCATGACAAGGTTCCTTGAACGTGGAACTCTTCTGGAATAGGTGTGACAGTTTTGGATGTGACTTAAGTTACACCATTTATAGTAGAGAAGTAGAGAGGTTTTTCTAGTTTTAATTCCTGATACCTGAATTTTTGGCTTCAAAATACTATTTTCTGAACCAGTGTCGATTAGACAGGCTAGTTTTCTTCCTGCGATGGTTAGGGCTACTATTGGGAGTTTTATGTCCGAGGCTCGTTTGAAAAATTTACGTCTTGTTGGATGTTGTCCACTTCCATTGGTTCAATACGATTATTGTTTGGAGAGCGTTGCTTAAACCGCCCGGAATTGTTATTGGGATTATTTCCATAATTATAGTTAAAGTTATTTCCAAAATTATTTCGGAACTGTCCCGAATTATTATTAAAAGAGTTTCTGTTGAAAAATTGTCTCTGTTGTTCGGGATTACGTCTAGGTGTCCAGTTGGTATTATGAAAATTGGTATTGTTATTTAGTCTGAAATTTTGACGTTGATTATTGTTTTGTTGTTCAAAGTTTCTGTTTGGGTTATGTTGAATTTTATTCGGTCGGTTGTCCCTATCATTCTGTCTGCTATTAAAATATTATGCTTAAGGTCTTTGAAATTTCTTTTAAAGTCATAATAGATCATGTCATTTTCGTCTAATAACCCCAATCCATCAAACTGATTGATCACATCAATGAAAGTCATACCATTTCGTATATAGATTCTGTAACAACCATTTAGCATGTCTTGAATTATATCCACTAAATTTTTGTCATAATTTGTTGGGCTATAGTTACTGGGCTTATTTTCATCGATATCATAAAGTTCATTTAATTGATAGTTTATTTTCCTAATCGTAACAAATAATTCTCTTAAATTACTTACTTTAATATTTCTGGTTTCGTCCATTAGCTTTTTGTACGTTCTTCGTGGTCTGTAGTGAAGTTATAGTTCCAATTTTACCGCTTCCCATGTCAGGTACTCGCCTAGCCGTTGTATCGCCAACTTGGCTTCCCCTTGTTTTTTTTCCTTGAAGATGATCTGCAGTCCAAATTGAAACAGCGCTGCGTTTTCGCCACACAAAGAAGCCACGTTTTCGACTGTGTTGAAGAACTCTTGTAGTGAATCTTCGGGTCTCCCGTAAAAAGGCTTAACACTAGAAATATTTTTTAAGGCTTGTTCGAAACTTAATTGGAAAACTCTTTCGGGTTGCACTAACTGTTGTCGTAAGCTTTCAATTTATATGCGATATTAATCCTGCATTTGGTGCAGAGCTTGTTGTAAACTTTGCAATTCTTGATCCATTTCGTTGTTGAATCTGTTTTTATCAAAAAGCAATCTTCGTTGCATTAACTTGCCAAAACAAACACACTTATAATCTCTTCTTATTTTAATATCATTAGTATTATTATATATATGTACACATAATAATTTTTTTTATGAATCCAGACCCAATACCAATCTCAGTATCGGTTTGAAGGTGCTCTTTGGGCTTAACGATACACCTTTGGATAATTTTATTTTACATCGCGACAGAGCAATGAATTGCGTTTCGCGAAAAGTGCAAAAGTCTCGTAACACTGGATCCCTATTCTTCGGAAAGGGATCCTACTGACTGCGACAGTTATTTAATTTAATTTTATATCGAAAAAATAACTTCGAACTTAATTCTTCAGAACTGATGTTTCACTGAAGTCAAATTAATTTAAACCGAAAAATGAAACTTGTTACTAAAATTCTAGTTTCAGAAAAAAAAAAACACGTCTTTATATCGGACTTAGTTGTTTTTATTAGTCCGTTCAATTCTCTTCTGCTTTTACAAGAAGTTCTTAATTACTTAATTACGGTCAAGCACTTCAGTTCGAGCCTCCTTTGCACGCACTTGTGCTAAATTCACGGATACCACTTGGCGTGGGAATTCGGGCCAAAACTTTTGTTGACTGCCAAATGATTTTTTGCCCGTAACTCTGCAAGACAACTGACCTTATGCTCGTCGCCGATCTTCCACGCACATTCTCCCTCCGATTCAAAAAAAATACTTTTCTTTTGGTTTTGCCGCACACGTTTCGAGGAATAATGATATTGATCCGTCGTTTGTATAGCAAAAAAAATCCATGCGGCACAATATCACGACAATTTCGTATTATTCGCTGGCATTGACCAATTGAATTTTAGAATTTCCGTCTGATTTGGGTGATCGCAGCACTCTCGACCAGCACGAACCACTTGTCGGCAACGGGATCCCCCGCGTGTTCGTCGTAGTGGGTTTTTTCCGCATTTCTGTCCCTCTGACGGCATTGTCATCCTTACGAGGTAAGTTTGGATTAGTTATGTTTCTCAAGTGTGTCACCTTGGCGGAATTGCCACACTTGAGAGGCGGATTTCAACAAGTGGTCGATAAGTATTGAAAATACACCTGTTTCCATAGGGTGGAAAATAAAAAAGATATTATTAGCCATATAGAATTGATTGTCAGAACAATATTCCCAAAATGTAACAATCTAACCACAGATAACGAAAGCATATTTCATAATGCAGCACTTGCAGTCCTCTTGACAAAACTGAATATCAACCATCATAAAACCCCCGTGTACCATTCACAAACAAATGAAGAAATAGAAAGAGTACAGTCCACTAAAATCGAATTATGTAGACTCCTAGCTACACAAAAACGGTACAGACCCTATTGACGAAATATATAATGCGAATAGAACGAAACGCTACATTCAGTAACCGAACAAAAACCAGTAGGTGTTCATTTTAATCACTCTAAATATCCTGCAATAAGAGATAAATTAATTAAAGCACAAGAAACAATGTTAAAAGTTGAAAGGAAATCAAGAACTTTTAAATTGTTTCAGGCAGGAGAAACCGTCTTTGCTAAAGAGAATAGAAGGAATAAAAAGATAGCGAGATTCAAAAATGTATTGTGAAAAAAGACCGTGTGGACACGATCATCACAACAACAGGGAGGATCATACACAAAGATGATATCCGTAATAGTAATAATACTAATAATAATGCCAACAATCCTGGCAGAGAACGAAATTCATGTTACACATATACTTGACAAAGATTTCGTTCTAATTAAAGACGACGACGCACTTATCTAAGATAAATATGAGTACGTATACCATATAATAAATCTAACTACATTTTCTCAAACATTAGAAATGATAAAGAATAACAATGCGTTAAAAGAAGTAGATAACCCCACAGTAAATCGAACAGAAAATATACTGTCACAACTCCAAAATCATAGAAACTGAAGAGCATTAAATTTCCTATGCTCTATTATGAAATGTATAACAGGAAACCCAGGCAATGATAATATCCTAGAGATAAAAACAACAATGAATAACCTAATCGAAAATAAGGACAGACAAAATATTGTTGCGCGTTGAGCAGGTGCGCGACCTGTTTGCTATTCGCAAATATTGCTAATAGTGAAATAAAACACTCGCGAACTATTTTAAAATTAATTCTTAAAATTTAATTAAGTTTCTTCTACACTTTATGATTAATTTACTAAAATCACTAATCACTTTAATGAATTAAATTATTTAATTAACACTTATTCAACATAATTAAACACTAATTCAATTATTTAACACTTTTATCACTTTTCTTATTTTGAGTTTTTCTGGCGCGCACTGTCGCGTACTCTCGCGTTTTTTCATTCACAACTGCTTGTCTCGTCGTTCGTTGTAGTCGCTTATATACCACTACCAACCATCCCAGAACCTTCCATACAGATTGTTCTCGCGTGTACGTGTCGAGTCGCTTGCACCGGGATCTGTTGTACTTGATGCGCGTGACGTGTTTATGCTTGCGCACACGAGAACAATCGATGCGTTGGTAGCAGATAGTCGTAAACATGTTTACGACTTTTTATTTACGCCGACTACAGTTCGCGTGACCTGAACACGTCACACTATCCCCGCCTTAAATCTTTTTCGTCCCGAAAAAGTGTGACATTAACCATCTCCGCGTCTTCCTGCTGATAATATGGGGCAAGGCGGTCCAGATGCACAATTTTCGTTTTTGCCCTAGGTTTCTGGTGTTCTTGTATCCGGTATACCACATCGTTGATCCGTTTGACGATTCTATAGGGTCCTTCCCAATTCGGCTGTAGCTTCGGAGATCTGCCTTTACGACGCCGGGGGTTATATAGCCAAACCAAGTCGTCCGTCTGGAAACCAGATGAGTTTGCCATTAAGTCATATCTGGTTTTCATGCGATCAGTGGCTGACTCTATTTGTTTCCGCACTAATTGGTGTATCTGACTCAGCCGTTGCCTTAAGTCGCTTGTATACTCCGAAATAGGTTGGGGCTCCTCAGGGGGTGTCCCAAACTTCACATCAGCCGGTAGACGAATCATTTTTCCAAAGATGACTTTTGCGGGTGCTTCTCCAGTCGATGCATGTTCCGCAGTTCGGTATGCCATCAAAAATAATGGAATGCGTCGATCCCAATCTCTCTGGTTTTCATCCACCATCTTGGCCAAATGTTTATTAAGCGTGTCATTGAACCGTTCGACCATTCCATCGGACTGAGGGTGAAGTGGCGTTGTCCGTGTTTTCCGTATACCCAGCAGTTCACACATTTCAGCAAAAACTTGTGACTCGAAGTTTCTGCCTTGGTCTGAATGTAGTTCATGGGGTACGCCATATCTACTAACCCACTGAGAAATGATTTGTTCCGCTACAGTAGTTGCTTCCTGGTTAGGAATTGGGTAGACTTCTGGCCACTTGCTGAAGTAATCAGCTACAACTAGTAAATACCGATTTCCCCATTCGGACTCGGGAAAGGGTCCTGCGATGTCCACAGCTATTCTTTCGAATGGTACCCCCACGTTATAGGTCTGCATTCGTCCTCGCGTTCTTCGACTTGGGCCTTTGACGGAAGCACATATTGTGCATTTTCGACACCAGTCAAGAACATCCTCTCGAGCGTGGAGCCAATAGAACCTTTCTCGCAACTTTGCCAGGGTTTTGTTTACCCCAAGGTGACCTCCCGATGTGCCTTCATGCATCTCCTTCATTACTCCTTTGACCCGACTCTTGGGAAGAACAATTTGCATCCTATGTGAAGTGCCATCTGCCGTTTCCCATTTCCGTTTCAAAACTCCATCTTCGACCTCAAGGGAGTTCCATTGAGCCCAATAACTTTTCAACACCGTGCCGCGTGCTGATATGTCCTTCCACTCAGGACGTCCAGTTGTCTCCTTCCATACCAACAATGGTCCAACATCATCATCTGCTAGCTGAGCGTCCCGCAGTGCGTGCTGCGTCCAACCCTCGTCGACTTCTGTTGTGACTACACGCAGATCTATGCCTTGTTCTTTTTCCTCAGACCGTCGGCAGTGTTTACAAGCTGCTGGACATGGGCGACGGGATAAAGCGTCGGCATTCCCATGCACTCCTCCTTTTCGATGGACGATTTCGTAATCATAGGACTGTAGCCTTTCTATCCATCAAGCAACTTGCCCTTCTGGGTTTTTGAAATGGAGCAGCCATCTCAGGGAAGCATGATCTGTGCGAAGAACGAATTTCTGTCCGTAAAGGTACTTGTGGAACTGCTTTGTTGCTTCAATTATAGCTAGTAGTTCTTTCCTGGTTACGCAGTAGTTCTTTTCACTCTTTGACAGAACTCGACTGTAGTATGAGATTACTCGCTCCTCACCGTCGATCTGCTGTGACAATACGGCCCCGATCCCGTTGTTACTCGCATCGGTATCAACCACGAACATTCTTCCAGGCTTGGGATATGCTAAAACCGGTGATTCACAGAGCTTATTCTTCAACGTCTCGAAGGCTTTTTCGCACTGTTCATTCCAAATAAAAGGGCGATTCTTTTCCGTGAGCTGATGGAGACACTTCGCTACTTTTGCAAAGTCTTTAACGAATCGGCGATAATAGGTCGCCAGTCCAAGGAAACTTCGAAGTTGTCGTTTGTTATTAGGTTTCGGCCAACTTTTCACAGCTTCTATTTTCTCAGGGTCCGTTTTCACACCTTTTGCTGATACAACATGTCCTAGGTACTTTACCTCAGATGCGAAAAGTGTACACTTCTGTGGACTCAGCTTCAAGTTGGCCCGTCGTAGCCTTGAGAACACCTCTTCCAAGTTGCGCACATGTTCGTCAAACGTCTTCCCTATGACAATGATGTCATCCAGATATACCAAGCATGTTTTCCAACTTAACCCGCGGAGTACACATTCCATGAGGCGTTCGAATGTTGCTGGAGCATTGCAAAGACCAAATGGCATCACTACAAATTGCCACAATCCAGTACCCACAGAGAATGCAGTCTTCTCTCTGTCTTTCTTGTCGATTTCAACCTGCCAGTATCCACTCTTTAAGTCGAGAGTAGAAAACCACTTCGAATCCGCCATTGTATCCATAATGTCGTCGATGCGCGGAAGTGGGTAGCTGTCTTTCTTCGTGACATCGTTGAGCTGCCTGTAGTCGACACAAAACCTAGTGCTTCCATCCTTTTTCTTTACCAGGACTACAGGCGATGCCCACGGGCTGATTGAAGGTTCGATGACTCCTTGTTTTTCCATGTCGGAGATCATTGCGCTTACTTCTCCCTGCTTGGCTAATGGAAGTCGTCTTGGTGCTTGTCGAATCGGCTTAGCGTTTTGTGTGTCAATAACGTGAGTCACCATACTCGTACGTCCTTGATCGTCGTCACCAGTTGAGAAAATGTCGCGGTATTTGTTCACCAATTCCGAGGCTTTCTTGAACTGCTCTGGTGATATCTTGGTTGGTTCCAATAAAGTCGACACTAACTCACGGAATTCCCCAGTATTTCGTTTCCTAGCTGGACATTGGCTATCTCCTACTTCCAAAGATGTTACAGTAGAGACCAGCTGACAGCTACCAATAATGTCTCCAGCTTTGATGTGGGTAACTGAGTCCGAGGTATTAAGGACTCTAACCGGCACGCATCCACTCTTATTTGTTGTTACGAGTGTCCGTCCCAAAATTAAATTACGCAGTGCCGGTGTTTTTGTTGGCTCAATTAGGTAGGATCTATGGTCTCCAGGATCACCTTCAAATTTGGCCCATACAATGCTCTCGGAAGATTTCGGTACGTCAGTGTCGGCATTTACGACCACTTTCGGTGTTGGAATGTTGTCGTAATGACCCTCCATTAAGATCTCAACATTCCGCCATCTCAAGACCCGTCTGCCCAAATCCAACGTAAACCCGTGTGGTCTTAGGAAATCCATTCCCAGGATGCAGTCGTCCATTATATCAGCAACAAGAAACTCATGTTGAAACAGTATATCCCCTACTTGTATTTGGAGTTTGATCAAGCCGTATACGGGTGCTGCTTCTCCCGTTGCTGTTCGTAGCAAAAGTGGTTTGCCTTTGGAGAGAACATGCCCGCTCACCAAATCTGGTCGCAATATTGACCTTGTTGCACCAGTATCAATTGTGAGGGTGCAATATTCACCGTCGACTTGTCCACGAACACATAAGTCTGCCTCTCCCCGATGTAGCCTAGATACGATGATGGTGGTTCTGGGGACTTTGATCCTCCTAGCCAACCTCTGCCCCGCGAAGTTGGCTCTTACGCGTTTCCCGACCCCTTGGATTGAGGGGCCTTATTGCCAGGCTCTTTTTTTGGCCTTGATCTCCTTCTAGCAGCACATGCCGGGCAGTAGCTTAATTTCCTTTGCTGCTTGCAGTTTCGTTGGAGATGACCTCGTTCACCACAATTCCAGCATATGGCCGCACCATTCACCTGCGCTTCTTCGCTGATGTCAACACGCTCACATAAACATTCTTCCGTTGTAACCTGTCGGATTCTGGCTGTGTTACGAGTTGTTGTTTTGGCAGCTTCAAAATTTAAACAGTATGCCAGGGCGTCCTTTACGGAACATTTTTCGGCTAGGCGGACAGCTTGTTGCATCTCCCTGTCCTGCAACGCGCTGATGAAAGCCTCCGTTGCTGCATCGTCCCGATGCTCTGGGTCGTATGCAGGGTAAGCCAAAAGTGCAAGCCTTTCAGTATCCTGAGCCAACTGCTGTAGAGTTTCACCTGGTTTCTGCATCCGGTTGCGCAGCTGCGACCTGTAGATCTGCTTCAGGTGATTATCTCCATACCTCATGTCCAGTGCGTTCATGATAGCGACGGAGCTTGACTGCAACTCGGCAGGGACAGTTTGGAGTATTTCCGCAGCTGGGCCTCTCAGAGCAAGAATTAAGGCTGTCGCTCGCTCCTGGTCATTCCAGTGATTTGCTTGAGCGGCAGCTTCAAACTGGGTTTTGTAAATGCTCCAAGCCATTTGTCCATCGAAAGTTGGCGCTTTTACACTCCTTGTTGAGATACTGTCTGTATTCGTTATCGGGCTTGGGTTACTCGCTATTAGACTTGGGCTGGTCATTATCGGGCTCGGGTTACTCAATATCGGGATCGGGTTGCTCACTATCGGGGCCGGGCTACTTGCTATCGTTATTTTCCCTTGTTTTAAGTCTTCTTTTATTCTTTCAATCTCTTCCCGAACCGTTTCCACTTTGCTCATCCTTTCTTCCACTTTGTCCATCCTTTCTTGGAAACCTTCAATTTGATGGTTAAGCTTTCGGCTTAGTTCACCTAAATCTGCTCTTAATTCAGCTGATTGCTTGTTGAACGCTGTTGACTGCCGGTCGAGCTTCTCGTTTAACTCAGTTGACTGCCGGTCGAGCTTCTCATTTAAGTCAGTTGACTGCCGGTCGAGCTTCTCATTTAAGTCAGTTGACTGCCGGTCGAACTTCTCATTTAAGTCAGTTGACTGCCGGTCGAACTTTTCTTTTAAGTCAGTTGACTGCCGGTCGAGCTTCTCGTTCAACTCGGTTGATTGCTTTTGCATTACCATCAACATTCGCATCAACCCTTGCGCACTCAGGATTTGTTCCTCCTCCTCACCTCCAGTGCAACTTTCAGCGTCGGGAAACTCAAACGACTCTGGATCTATCCCTTCCGCTGCCAGCGCTTCGTTCAACCGCGTGATCAGTCTAGCTTTGCTTCCTTCGGTTGAAATTTTCCGCTTTTCTAATTCCTCCTTTAGTTCCGGCAAAGTGAGAGCGTTGATTTTGCGCGGCATTTTTCTTACAAGTTTACTTCAAAAGTTCAAAAGTGTTCACTATAGTTCACGATTTTTTTTTTTTAAGTGTTTGAGTTATTTTTCACTTCACTATTGCACGAATAATCCCACTTCTGACACCAGTGTTGCGCGTTGAGCAGGTGCGCGACCTGTTTGCTATTCGCAAATATTGCTAATAGTGAAATAAAACACTCGCGAACTATTTTAAAATTAATTCTTAAAATTTAATTAAGTTTCTTCTACACTTTATGATTAATTTACTAAAATCACTAATCACTTTAATGAATTAAATTATTTAATTAACACTTATTCAACATAATTAAACACTAATTCAATTATTTAACACTTTTATCACTTTTCTTATTTTGAGTTTTTCTGGCGCGCACTGTCGCGTACTCTCGCGTTTTTTCATTCACAACTGCTTGTCTCGTCGTTCGTTGTAGTCGCTTATATACCACTACCAACCATCCCAGAACCTTCCATACAGATTGTTCTCGCGTGTACGTGTCGAGTCGCTTGCACCGGGATCTGTTGTACTTGATGCGCGTGACGTGTTTATGCTTGCGCACACGAGAACAATCGATGCGTTGGTAGCAGATAGTCGTAAACATGTTTACGACTTTTTATTTACGCCGACTACAGTTCGCGTGACCTGAACACGTCACAATATAATAAGCTCGGATTTGGAACAACGACTGAAATTAATGTCAAACAAACACACCAATTACACCCTTACTTTGAATGAACTTTACGTAGGCCATAAACTAAGCGAAAAATCAAATTTTTAAGTCAAATATATTGAACCTTAAAGAATTAAATAAAGTTATCCAGAGTGAGGAAAAAATACTCCTATCATAAACATCTTAGAAAATTTTTTAGTATTCATAATCAGAAAAAGGGAAATTATAACCTTTATAATCAAATACCCAATCATAACTAATAAAGTAAAAACCTTTAAGATTAAATCATTAGCTCATAAGTATGGAAACTATGTAATGAATCCATTTGTTTAATACTGTAAAAATAAATAAATTTTTTTTTTGGGTTGGGGGGTGAAGGCAATTTACGCACGGAGTATGGGACTCCTAGGAGCGCATGCTACCAGACTACCCACTAAACACCCTCCCTGTCAAGAAACCCTAGCCTGGAACCGTTTGACACATTACTTCGGGCTAGGCCTCTTTTTACTTCGCCCTAGGGCGCCGTCAGCCTAGAGAAATCTCCCCTCAGCGGAAGGGGGCAGGATGGAGGAGGACTGCTGGAAAGGAGACCCTCTAGACCCCGCGCCCAAGGTTATCCATGGTACATTTTTTGGCAGTAAGTATTGCCCGAGAGTAATGTGCCACCCAGGTCCATTTGTCGAAACTTTTCAGCATTTCTCCGACCAGATTGTCTGGAGAAAGCTCTCCCATCACCTCCCACAAGTCCTGCCGCATCCTGTTCCACCTTCTACAGTTGAAGAAGGTGTGACATGCGTCGTCCCTTTGCCCTGGGCAGAAAATGCAGTCTGGGGACCGTGATTTACCAATCTTGTGCAAGTAAGACTGAAAATACCTATGCCCGCTAAGAAGCTGGGTAAGGTAATAATCAGTCTCACCGTGCCTTCGATTTAGCCACGATCCCACGTCCCCTATAAGGCGGGCAGTCCAGCGGCCATTAAAGTCGCTTTCCCAGGACTGTTGCCACTCGAGTATTGTGCGCTGCCTCTCCTCTCGGTTGACAGCATATATTGAAACCTCCACTTTTCGGTCATAAATTCTCCGTTCTCCAAAAATAAAAATATAGCTATAACAAATAGTAAATATTTCATGAACACCAATGTATGCCAAGCCTTATTTAAAAAATTGGACATTGTAATGTAATCCAAGAAAACGATGTGGAATTTAATCAAATAAACTCAAATACAATTAAACTTAAAGGAAAACATAACATAAACAATGTAACATACGAAGGAAGAATAATTGTAACCTTCTATAATAATATAGAAATTGACAATATTAAATATGTGAACATAAAAAGAACAGCCGAAGATTGGTCAACACATGAATCACAAAATAATGTGAATATAAAGAAAATATTAGAATGAGAGCACCTTTAAAATTCAATAATTTGCAATCCTTAAACAAATTTTTTTTACCTATAGAAACTAATCCTGTAATAAGTTTCATTTCATTTATTGGAATCCTACCAATAGTAGCATTTTTATAATAATTTCATTAAAACTTTGGAAAAGATATAACGAGTATAAAGACAGAAAATTTAAAGAACGAATCAACATAGCATATTATCGTGCATTGAAAGAACGAACTATCCTTATACCAAATAATAGAAATTGGGATGATTTACATTAAAATGAGGGGAGTTAAGCATCCACTCGCATATATAATGACCTCATATGGTCTCAAACCGGTTTTGCACACGGCACCATTCAATTCGGATGCCAAAACATGACCATATAAGGACATGTGCAAGCCGCATTAAATTGATACTCTTGACCAATCGCAAGCTTCGTGTATTAGGTCATGTTTTTTAATTTCCTTATTCTTTTTAATTTTATTTTTGTTTTAAATTTTATTATTCTTTTTGTAAGCGTCTCAATGCTTCTCTATTCTCGGCAAACTTTGCTTTAGCTGGATTTTTTGTCAGTATTTCTGCAATATTTGTCTCAGATTCAACTTTGTATGTATCTATTGTACCATTTTTATAATTTTCTTTTATATAATGAAACTAGACTTCTATGTGTTTTGACTTTTTTGTCATATTACCATATCTTGCAATCGCAAGTGCGCCAGAATTATCTTCATGCATTTTTATTTGTTTGTCGAAGTTTAAGCTAAACGATTCCTTTAGAAGATTTTATAGAAATAAAATTTCTGTTACAGCTTCCAACATAGCTGTATATTTGGCGAATGTAGAGAATTTTGTTACTGTACTCTGTTTATGGGTTTTCCCATAAATATATTACGTTACCGTAGAGTCTGATTACAAATCCTGTTGTGGATTTTTGGTCCACATTATCTACTGCGTAGTCAGAATCGACCAGTCTAGTGTTTCAATTTTTAAATTATTATTGTACGTTAGTTTCAAATCTTTGGATTTATACAAATATTTTAGTACTCGACAAGCATACTTAAAATGAGATTCACTGTAGCAGCTTTGGTACTTGCTTACATAATTGACACTGAATTATATATCAGGCCTTATGACAGTACTAATGTATCATAATTCTCCAAATAAGTTTCTGTACTTTATAGTTTCGTTTGTTTCTTGTACTTGTTTTAATTTCAGTTTCACTTCCATTGGAGTATTGTAAAGTTTTGCATTTTCTATATTATATTTTTTTGCCGGAAGTTCAATATATTTAGTTAGACTTAGGGTCATTGTGTTTTTTCTATGTAATAGTTCATTTCATTGCTAATATATTGGCTGACTTTTCCCAAATCTTTCATAGCGAATTTTTCCAGTAAACTTGATTTCACTGCATTTATATTTTTTCTTTTCTTGCAACGGATTAAGAGATCGTCTACAAAGACTAGAATGTATATTGGATCTTTGGCTTGTGTACTATTTATATAGAGACAAAAGTCATAATTGCTTCTCACAAAATTTAAGATTTCTATAGATTTATGAAAACAATCTTGCAATGCCTTGTACTTTCTCTTAGCTCATAAAGTGCTTTTTTCAATTTATATACTTTATTTATTCGTACTTGATAACCTTTTGGTGCATTAACATACACTTCTAACTTTACATGACCATTCAGAAATGCTGTCTCTACATTCATCTGGTCTATAAATAGGTTATTTGTACAGTAATTTTTAGGGTTTGCATTTTTCCAACTAGTGAATATACGTTTTCTAGAGACTCCCTTTACTGGAACCCCCTTACAACTAACCTAGCTTTATACGTACTTTCATTTTTCTTTTTGTAGACGCACTTAACATCTATGATTTTTTTTTCTTTGGGTTTTTCTCGTATTTGCCAAGTGTCATTTTTTTTCAAACTTTCCATTTCTTTATTCATAGCATTTGACCATTCTTTTGATTCTTTACCATCAAATGCTTCTTCATATGTATTTGGAACATTTACGTTGAAATAGTTGATAAAGAAGCAGTGAGCAATTGGAGTCCTTATCTGTTTACTGGACTCTCCTTTCTTCTCAACTTCATTTTGCGTATTTACTACCTTGTGTCAACTTGGTCAATTTCTTATTTGCTTTCAGAATCATAATTTTCGAGAATTTCATTTTCAACTTTATATTTCTTTTCTTTATTTGGTTCGTTTTCTTTTTCTATGCAAATGAAATATATTTTGTCTTCAACAACTTGTACATGTCTTGCAATAACTATTTTCTTGTTTATTAGTACTCGATGCCCATTATTTGTTTATCCAACTGGTATACCCACTTTTGATTCATCGTCCCATTTTTAATTTCTTTTGCATTCAGGGTTTGTAACAAATACCCTGTTCCCATAGGTTTTTAGATGATCTATATTTGGTTTTTTTCCAAACAAAATTTCATAAGGACTTTTATTTTCACTTGTATTTGGAATGATTCTACTTTTTAGGTACGATACTGTATTTATTACTTCTGACCAAAATCTCTTATTTATTCTAGCTTCTTTAATTAAGCATCTACCCATGGCTGAGCGATTATACCTTTCGGCTACACCGTTCAACTTATGGACAAGGAAGTAATTGTATGCCTTTGGAACTCATAAAATTTAACATTTGTTTGTTTAAGTATTTAAGCTTTTATCCCACTGTATTTTTGACCCGTATTAGAAATTGATTTTCTATCATGTTAAAATAATCAATAATGCATTGTGCCGTTTCTGATTTATATTCTAGGCAATATATTTGGGTGCATTTACTAAAATCAGCAATTAAAGTTAAAAAGTATTCTCTTCTTCACGATGCCCTGTGGGTGTGTGGTCCATTTAAATATGCATGAATGAGTTCTAGGATTTTTGTTGCCCTAGGCCTATTATTTACAAAGGGAACTTTTGGCATTTTACTTTCAAAACAGTTGGCCCTTTTCATATTGATATTTTCTAGTTTTTCGGGCAGACCATCTAGTATTTTATTTTTTATCATAGAATTCAAGGATTGGAAATTCACTTGCCCAATTGCGCTGTGCCATTTCTCTTTATTGATTAATTTAGTTAAATTTGTATAAATTTTATTTTTATTTTCAAATAACTTTTCTTGCAATACAAATTATTTTCCTTATATGCTTGTTTGAATCATTATATATTACTGCGCATTCTTTATTTGCTACTATCGTGCAATTTTTTTCGTTATTTGTGATAAACTGAATATATTTTGACTTATGCTTTGTACATAATAGATATTTTCTATATCAACTATATTTTCATGATCATTTATTTTGAAATAAGTTTTAACATTACCAATTTTCGTAGCTTTCAATAATTTTAATCTGGCAATTCCACATTTGCCAATTCTTCTAAATCTTTATAATTTTCAAAAAACTTATAGTCATTCACGGTGTGGTCTGTACAACCACCGTCTAATAACCACTTTATTTCATTTGGATTATTAATAGTTTCACTGTATTTTTTTCACTTTTGAGCTGTACACTCTTGTAACCCAAACTCGCACTTCACTTGATGCATTGTGGTTGTCTTGATTACTTGAGTTTTTTTGCTGGTAGCTTCTGCCTCTGCCTCTTGCACTACCTCGCAAACCGCTCGATTTCTTCCTCGTTGAGCCCCTTGTTGTTGTTTTTGTTCAAATATTCTTGTATTTTTTGTTTGTTGGCTTCTGTTGGCCAACTATCTATTGATAAATGTCCCAATTTTCCGCATACGGAACAATCTTTTGTTGTAACTGTATTAAGGGTACTAACAATTTTGTTGTTGTTATGATTCGAGTTCATACGTTTTTCTTGTATTTTTGATTTCACGTAATCTACTGTTCTTTGATCCTCCGGAATAACATCTATGAAGTCACCTATATAACTATAGCTTGACGGCAAAGTTTTGAGTATAGTAAATATCTAATTTTTTCAGTTTCGTCCATTTCACCACCAGCTGATTTGAATTCTTGGACATTTTTTTCGGATTCAATAGAATAATCTTCAATTTCGTCGAAATTTTTTAGTTTGATTTCGTCCAATTTACCTCTGTTCAAAATTTGCAACGAGAGAAGTATGACCTTAATTCGAGAGCATGATAATAAGATCTACATATATAAATATAAAATTACATATAAAATGTTACAGAGTAACTGTCGATTGCTTAAAGTCTCAATAAAGTTTACTTCTGCTGCGCAAATGGCATGTGACTTGTTTGTTTACACTATCTGGCATTTGAAAGGGCCAAGACGTAGTTCATTCACTTCACTGGATTTGCCGTTCAACTGATTCAATTTACTTTAAAATCATTGGGATGGTAAATTTCATTTATTTTTTTTTTTGTTTTATATAAAATTAATATGCTTTTAATTTAGGGTGCAAGTGTTTCTCAACTGGAACGAGAAATTGGGTCGGATTTTTTTCCTCCAAATGAACATTACTTTGGCTTGGTCAACGTGAGTTCTAGTCGATTAATTAGTATTAGTTGTGAGCAATGAGTATTTTGGCAGAAATTAAATTTCGAATTGCTTAAACTGTAGTACTGATTTATATCATTTCAGTCATTTATCTGGCCTTGGAAGTTTATTCTGTTTTTGGTATCTTTCGGTGAAAGTTTGGTGTTTCAAAGGCTCTTTGAGTTGCTGTGTCTACATACTAAACTGCTACCGCTCACGGATTTTTCTTTCTGCAATATGAATGCTATGTATAGATTTGATTCGAATATTTGTAAATGGGCGTTGAAAAACGAATGACTTTGTCACATTCAACTAAGTATGGGTTGGGAATTGGTGGAATCCCTAATTTCTTAAGGTAGTAGGGTATTTCATTGTTTTTCTATTATTGGTTTACTACTTCTAGAAAAGAGCATTTTATCTAAGATGACGAGATTGATGTGATAAACGGTTATCTAAGGTTTTGGACAGGAGGGTCATTTATCTTCACTTTGCTAATGAGTATGAATTTATTTTAGTTTGGATTAATTTTACTTTAATTGAGATTGAATTTTGATGTGAGAGTTAAATGTTCGCATCTCTCCATTAATCGTTCTCTTTGAAGAAGTTGGTGCGGGTGATATAGCAGTTATCTAAGGGTATTTCTCATCCCATAATTAAACTCCGAGGAGAATCTGCTTTTGCCCATAACATAACAGATAATTCTCCGTGCTTTAGGGGGGAAATAGGCATATTTTCGGGAATTAATTTTGGCTGAATAAAAGTATCAATCGAAAATCTGTAAAGTAGGTTTTATAGCAATACTTAAAAAGTACAAAATGTAATTTTTTCAATAAAAAATATTTAAAAATGGCGGCTGCGCAGCATATGTCCCAAGGCGCCTATTTTTGAAAGCGTGTCGATGGCCGAAGACGTAGACTCCTTAATTTTTGACCTGGAAGAAAAAAACAAAATTTTTTAGTTTTCATATAACAACAGCTAGCGAGCTACGTAGGATTTTTTCGATATATTTATTTTTCACAAAATGGTGCATGTTTGAAAATAAAGTTAAAAAAAACGCCATCAAATCTTCGATAAAAAAAACTAAGCCATATAAAATAAAAAATTCTACGTAGCTCCGTGGAGAAAGATATTTCGAAGCTACTGTCAAAATTTCAAGTCGATCGGTAAATATTTGCTCGAGTTATGTCTTCGGCGAGCTCAAAAAAAGTGGTTTCGAGAAAAACCATATGAAAATTTCATATACCTCTAATCTGCAATGCCTGCACCGTACAGTTGACCTTCTAAATCTACCTCCAACTCTTCTTTTTCTTTCGGCATACTTTTCAAGTCGAGTCGGGCCTGTTTTGCGCCATCACTAATAGATTTTTCCGCCTTTTTGATACGCTTTTCGTCGACCTCCACGTTTAGGTTGTAGCTGTTCGGGCCGATTTTCATCCCCATGACTTCGATGATGTGTAAAACTGATATCAATCCGTCATTGAAAACGGATGTTGCGATGTTCGTACCGATGTCAATTATTTTTTTTCCAGAATTCAAGGCTTTTGGTACCATAGCCCAAACAGTAGCGTTGAAACTTTCATTGTTGTTTTGCGTATATCCCCCGATGCAGCGAGTAAGAAGATCATCCGTGACCAGTTTTTCGTAGACAAAATTTATCGCTTCGAAAACTTCTTCACGCATTGGTGGTTTATGCGTCAGCCAGAATGTTTTCGCATTTTGCCCTTTGCCACGAACACCATGAATTTTCTCCAGTTGGGCAATGGTCTTGCTGCGGATTTTCGTCTGTTGACATTTTATGGAACAGTGTGCCCCATATCGCGCTCTTCATTCTTTCAATCGAATGACAATTTCGACGAATGGCTAATCCAAAGTAAATTGACAGTTCGTCGATCAGCTTACCTGTCAATTTGCCTTTACCTCCTAACCCTTTGGTGTTTTTCTTCAAATTGCGAAGATGGGTGCCTATGCGTTTCTGAACATGGTCGATGCATTCTTTTTTTTTGTTATCGTGATGTTTTCATACGGTTGAGCATCCGTGATACCTTTGAAGGTTTTGGAGTCGCCATCGCCGATGTAACTGCTGCATCGACCTCCATTTTTCCCGCTGATCCGTCATGGTTTGCTTGGCATTCGGCGGCGTGATTTTCTGCCCACTCTTTGTATTCGTCCGTGTCATATTTCTTCTGCCCGCTTTGCAATATTTACATTTAACTAAAACATCGACAAGTTTACCAGTGTACCAGCCAATCAGGGAAATTAAACCGTATAGAGATGAGAAGCCCCTTTTTCGCCACGATCCGTCACCCGATACCGTGATACCGTTTTTTTCTCCTTTCTCGTTACTGATTCTTTTTTCTTCATTCGCTGCATTGGACATGCTATTTTTGGAAACAACATCTGATGCAGCCAAAATAATTTCAATGATTGTGTCGTAAACCGATTGGAAGACCGGGCGAGGCAATTCCATAAACGCACAAAATTTTCTGATGCCTTGCAGTCCAATCCCCAGCAATCTCATGGCGAGAATAATTCTGCGATTAATTACGTAAGCATTCTTAATAAATGGGCTGTTCGGTATTTCTTTTTTATCACAGTTATCGCAGGATATAACGATTTTAAAACCTAAGCCTCGTTTACTGCTTTCTGTAAAACGCACATTAGAGTGGCATTCTTTGCACACCACGACGTTAGAAATGGCGGCAAAAACTGTAACGAAGTTCACGAGATGATATCCAAACGTAGGATCCACTTCAATGTCATTACTATCTTTCTCTTTCAACTTCCTTGCCGATGCGCTGACATTTAAATCTTCCGGCTTTTCGATTTCGTGGCGATTTAACGGTCGCTTACTTTTCGGTCGATTTTCGTACGCATTGTCCTTTTTCGTCCCTTTTCTAACACGACTCGACGATGTGTCACTCATAATGACAATGATTTACAAATATCACTGTTTTTTTATCACAATTTATGTTATATATGTATGCACGAAAGTGAAGCGTCGTGAAAAAGCGTTGTATTCAACGCAAGAAATTTCTCATCACTGACGCTACACGTGTTTTGTTCGTATGTCTATTACATATAGTGACCCCTATAGGAATTCTTAAAATTCTAGACTATTCGGAGGGCACTTTGTTCTCTATGGACTACCGTTATACCTGCACCCATAGTCATAAGTTATAGCGCGCGCCGGGATCACAAAAGGCGCTCGGAGCATACCTGAGTGGCGTTACCGCAGAATGAAAAATTTGGGCACTCGGACACTTTTGCCGTGTTCCATCATTTGGTATATTATTTTAAAGACCCTAAAGCACCTTTAAGGCGAAAAATTTTTTTTTTCGAAAAATTGAAAATTTTACTGTGATTTCCCCCCTTAACCGTCTTTGTTGTGTTTTCAGGGCGTTTTTTTTTCGTTTTCTTGGTCGTCGATTGAATTTTGGGGATGCAGCATTTCTAAATAAGATAAGTTTCGTTTCGTCACCTAAAAGAATCTTTCTCCATTGACATGATTGCCAATTGACGAAGGTACTGGTAAAGTCTAATCTTTTTCTCGAGCCGTACTGCAATCACAATTTCTGTGGAACTCATGAATGGATTCTTTTTCGCTGCTCTAAAAATTTGTCTGCCTATCCTCAATCCCCTAGTTATTCTTTGTTTATAATTTATAGGAATCTAGATATTTATGATATGATATTTATTTTTATATGATATTGATATTTATGTTTGCAGAGCATCTTAACAGGTTTTCGATTTCCTTATATGATTTTTTCGCCGTTTAATAATGTGCCTTGGTTCTTCTGAGGTACAGTGAACTCTGCGAGCCATGTATGCTAGAGGCTTATGATAAAACATTATTTCTTAATATATATATATATATATATATATATATATATATATATATATATATATATATATTACTTATTCAAAATCAAATCAATTTGTCAGATGTACAACTTAGGGTTAATTTGATGTAACGGAATAAACAAAGGGAAAATGCAATCATTAGTAACTATCGTATCCACCCAAATAATGAGATGATTCAGTCATTACGTTATCTATGTCGTGACAATATACAAGCGAAATATAAGCGTTTGTGATATATCATGCATCGACAAATATAGTTAAAATTTCAATAATGAAATAAGCTTTTACAAATAATGCTTTCCTAATATTTCTGAGCATATTGTGAACGAAAAGTTTGCCATTTTGGATATTGTCAAATCATGTTTATGTAAAATCGGTGGAATTGATTCTCAATCATTATTCCCACTTGCTAAGATGATATCACACAATGATCAATTGTTTTTTTCTTGATTTATGAATAAATGTTTTATATTTCTCATCTTATTCTCATATTTTTTTAGGAATTTGGTTAAATTTAAAAAATCGTGTTTCATGTTTCTCTACTTCAGGCAAGAAAGAAGCCGAACATTTAAACAGCTGACGAAGGGTTTAAATTAAAATTTTTTTCTTCGATTATTCAATTAAGACCTAGTGTCTATATAGTGATAACATAGTTGTCCATCTATTTTGTAAAATTTACTTGGAACACGTGTTCCACTACAAAGGATCACCCCCGAACACACGTCGCTCATTTCAATGACCAAGATGAGGGCTGCTTGTGACCGGTAGAGCGGGACATCATTTCAATCATACCCCTCTAGTCACTAGAGGTCACAAGAGGTCACTAGTCCCCCTCATGCCGTTATGAAGCGGGATAGATGTCGACCCCCGGTGACACCTATGGCGTTTAGCGTGTCAATACTACCTTAATTACTACCCACACTGATGTGCACTACACAGATTACATTTTTTAACATGAGAAATATAGGGCACTCGAAGTTCGCCCGATAATCTCAGGGTTCGCGGAAGCTATAAGTCAATATAATTAAATGCTCACATAGTGTACAAAAGCAAGTTTTTCTGAATTGCAAATCCTTATCTTTATTGAAATTAGTAACAAATATATATATATGCGATTGGGCCTTGAAATGGTGAGTTTCCATTTAACAATTTATTCTGTTTTGGATTGCATTTTTTTCAGTTTGGAAACACCTGCTACAGTAATTCTGTACTTCAAGCTCTTTATTTTTGTAAACCGTTTCGAGATAAAGTTCTAGAGTACAAGGCTAAAAACAAACGTGCAAAAGAAACATTACTCTCATGCCTGGCTGACTTATTCTACAGCATAGCTAATCAGAAGAAAAAAGTGGGATCAATAGCACCAAAAAAATTTATTGCTCGACTACGAAAAGAAAAAGGTAAAATAAATAAAAGGATAAATAAATTCATCATATAAATTCATCATCAAATAACTACTTTCCTTTTTGTAGAAGAATTCGATAATTACATGCAACAAGATGCGCATGAGTTTTTGAACTTTCTCATAAACCACATAAATGAAATAATATTGGCAGAGCGCAATCCTAATAGGAATAAGTGTTCAATAAATGAAGGCCCTCCAGAGCCCACATGGGTACATGAGATATTTCAGGTGAGTTTGCAGTATATACGTTCATGATTCGAGCGTATCTGGAAGTTAGGAAAGCAGATGAACTTATAGAAAAGTAATTTATTTAATTTAATTAACTGCTATTATAAATATAACAAACGCATTTACAAGTGAAGTCTGTGAATTTTATACTTTAAGTGGGAGGGCACTACTTCCGGGCCATCGATTTATAGTTTGAAGTTATCAAACATCATATTTCAAAGATCAGGCTTCTTTATTATTTACTTTTATTGATTTACTTCAAATTCGTCTTTAAATTTATTTTGTCATTTATAATTAATATATATGCTTAAAAACCTTTTGTCTTGAATTAATTACTTGTTGAAAAAATTTTTTTAATTTTTTTTTTTGTAATTCTAATGCACGCCCACTTTATTCGTAATGTATCTGAATTGTTTAAACTTTATTCAATGTATAAGTAATGGCCCAATATGTTTCAATAAGATTAATGGTTCAATATGTTTCATATTTTGCTTTGCAAACCAAAGAAATGTGCAATTGATCACGTAGATTTATTAATTTATGATTTATTAATAGTTTGTTAAATTTGAAATTATTTCAAACTGAATTTTTGGTTTAATGTATCGCGGGTAAAAAGTAATGTGATATATTATATGTCGTTAAATCGTCGATATTTATATATTTAATGTGAATGCTATATAATGTATACCATCCGCGATAAAATCGCGATGTGCGTTCACCACTATTAAGAATTAAATAACATTTGGAAAAAAGCAAAAACTGGAGAATATTGCGAGACATAAAGTATTTCTAGAATCAGGTCCTGTATTTTCAGTGACCTAGCTAGTCTTTCAGGAAGATTCGCCTGTCTCTGTTTATCAATACGGCGTAATATACACTTCCGATTGCTTCTAAGTCATTGAAGTTCAGTTCCACCGTCATCAATAGCCATCCATTCATATTTTGGTGTTGGGATATATTTTGTTATATCATGTTTATTCAATCTTATTAGTGAACTCTTAGTTAAAATCGATCGACTTCTTTAATCGTGATACTTGAACAGGAAGTCTCGAACCAATTTAATTCCTAATGCCCGTGTAATTCCTCCATATCCATCTGCTGTAATTTTCAAATTTTTTAAGTTCAGGTCATTCAAGTCACTCGGCAGACTCGGTGAAAACAAGAAACCCAAAGGTCGTTATATCTGATTTGCTGCCAGATGTGGCGCAGGTGTCGAGTAACTGATGTCAATACAATTAAATGATTACCCTATATATATTTCATATACAACAATTCCTCCCTCCTTTGAAAAAAATTCAAACATATTAACTCGGACTATATTGTTGTTGTGGCCTTCGTTCACTTGCTGATCTTCTTAGAGTGGGAGATGGCGATGCTTGGATTTCTCAACGTTCCTAGGAGATGCAGATTTTCGGCGTTTTTCTTCTGCTTCGTCGTTTTCATTTTCATAGAAGCGAATTCGGCATGTTCGGCGTTTATCGGCCTCCTGATTTTTTTGTATAGTTGTTTCGGGTTGAATCGGATAAGATGACATTTTCTCTCTGCCAAAAGCTCTAATTTGGTTGACATGCCGTTTGTAAACTTTGCCCTTAAAATCTATCTCGTCATGTAGATCTCCAAATTTTTAAAGGATAATTGCAAGATTCCGTTTGTCCATACTTGGATTTCCTGATAAAACATATACGTGTTGACTGGTTTCGAGAATCCGAAATCCAGATTTTGACGTAACTTCTTGGTCGTTTTTTTTTACCCTCTACAAGAGTGGGTCGAACTAAATTGAAACGAGTTCTTGATTCTCGATCTAAGAAAAGTATTGAAGGTGGTAAACCTGTGGTGGTGTGTGGAGCTTTTCTATACTGGCGTAAAAACTCGTTCAAATCTCTCTGTTGCGTATTTGGGGTCGTATTCATTTTCAGCAGCGAATCTTTGCGAAGTTTGCAAATATTTTTCAGCTTGACCATTGGTAGCAAGATGGTATGGCGCTGACAGTTTTTGACTGATTTCACTCCAATTATTTTCAATAATTCCTTGAATTCCGCCGAGACAAACTGCTTTACGTTATCTGATACTATGGTGATTGGCACTCCATAGGCTGCAAATACCTCACCCATTAGAGCTATTGTTGCGGTACTTGTAGTGGAAGTTGTGGTTTTAACTTCAACCCATTTACTGTCTGCGTCCACAACAATGAGTAGAATGCAAAAAAACATTTAAAAATTTGGAGACAGTTGTGTTGAAACTGTGCAAATTTCAGGTGTCCTAAATCTTTCAGCCTCCAAAATTATCCTTCAACATAGTAATGCTGTTTCTAACCTGCTTCAACTATTAATTCTCTTTAGCTGGTCAACTACAACGATGTGAGTTACTTCCATTTTAAACAATTTCACAAGATTGCGTGAGCACCAGTTAATGAAGTTCTGCAAGTGTTCTTTCAACCGAAGACAATATGAAATCTGAAGTTAATAACCCCAAGTATTTCCCCCTCCCGGCCGATAGCAAGTTAAAGTTCTAGTTTTCTATCGCAGTGAGATTAATGGTGGCAAAATTATGTAGTATTTGTGGTAATTAAGTAGTGCGCATCCTATTATGAGAATTAAAATGGAGACATCTCTATACCAGAAGTGTTAATATTTGTAGTACACTCCATTCGTCTATGACCTTTCCACGGCCGACCATTAACTGTAGCAGAGCAATAAGGAAAGACAAGTTTCGCGCTGGTCGGGCTCCTCAGGTTTTCATTTGCTTTAAGCTTAGCAAGCGAAACACGTTTTGGTCAAGTTGCGTGCTTTCAATTAACCAAATCTGCTCCGTATCACATCCAACAATAAATCGAAGAACTGCAAAATCCTACTCACCAGAAAAATATTCGGAACGTGTTTGCTATCCAGAGCACCAGGCACACATGCAACGAGAATCCGTCCGCATCCTGCGTCCTTTTGATTTCGCGATACTGTGGAATGTACGGGATAACGCCACCAATTACCATTGCGGATGCAGCTGCCCATCCGAAAACATGGCCCACCGTCAGGCCCAACTCATCGTTAATTATCCAATCCATGTTGAGATCGTGGATGCGGCTGAGCGGCTGAGAAATTGAGCAGGTGTGTTTCAACAGTCAAGTGTTTTGACCGGACAAGGACATGGCAAGCGGAAGATTAAAGCGACCGTTGGAAGAATATGCTAACGCCAATGGCGAGTATTAAACAGAGGGTGGGAATATCGGCGAGAATGGCGGGAATCGAATGAATGAGAATGAATCGGCGGGATGTGCGGGATAACCATGTAAGTACCAAGAAGAGTTTTATGTCCAGTTTTTATTCGTAGGCTGGGGAGGTGAGGCGAATGAAAGGGGATTTGTGTGTTATGAAAGGGAAAAGCCAAGATGATTGTTTTATTTTCGGGAAGCTTTTCGAGAAGACTTGAAAGGTTTGTGGCTGACACGAACCTGCACTTGGCAGAATGGGGATGAAAGGATTTTTCGAATTCAGGGCCAACCTAATCCATGTGCGATATTGCTCTGTTCGCGTGACTCAATTGCAAATCGAATTGTTATCATGTGCCCGATCCACTTTCTTGCGCTATGTGCCCTTGTTTCATGGCACCTTGGAAGAACTTCCTATTTATTTCAACCCCTAATATTTTAGCGTCATAAGCCACCACTGCAAATGTACACAACGAAAATGCTGCAGTGCATTTCGGAAAATCCGCTACGATACTGCATTAATTTTCAATTGGAAAATTTAATTCAAGAGCGACAAGACGGCAAGGATACTTTTTACCCGCCCTTACTTACATTCGATCAATCCCTGCATAATCGATGTGGATGCGGTTTCATGACCCGTGGAGATACTCCCAGTGATGGCTGTTGTACTTCGATGGAGCATGGGCCTGCTTTGCACACTCCGTACATGTTTTTGGGATGCACTCTATGTCAACGTGATCCAGCCGTACCTTTCATCTTAACCATCCCTAAATGAGCTAAGTGTAGATCTTGCAGGATGCAGGATGCGAAGGAGGTATGACAACCCTGTGTTCCAGAATGAAACAATTGGAGTCCAAACTGTATCTGTTTTCTAAAGACTTGTACTCTTTGCCATCTTCTTAATATTCTGAAATTCTTTTTAAATGTGAATATTTTCTCGTTTCTTCGGTAATGTTCTTCGCATTTACTGGAAGTTGATCGACTTGGGACAAGACAAAGAGATTAAAATCGTCTAGTTCGAGGTTGTTCATTTCGTCTCCTTCTTCGAAAATAATTGGATAGACGAAATTAATTGTGGACGGCAATGAAAAAGTAGAACAGTAATTCATTTTATTCATACTGGAACAGCATTCGCATTTTGTTTTGATGTTTTGAATTTCACTGATCTCGCAAATTTTAATTTTCGAGATAATCGGCATAATTTGCCATGCGGTTGAACGGGTAGCGGCTTTTCTAGATGCAAAATTTGAGTTAAAGGTTTGTGATCAGTTATTAGTTCAAATTTTCGCGCGTATAAATAATAAAAGAATTTCTCGACTGCCCAAACAATGGCGAGAGCTTCTTTGTCTATCTGTGGGTAACGTTGCTTTGTTTTGTTGCTCGTTGCTCTATGGATAACGTTGCTAGTCTACGTAGTCTAAGCGAATAAAGTTTTCAGAAGCCAGCTTAGATTCTTTTTCTTTTGCATATCTATCGCGCAATGCAAGGGAGATTTCACGGGTTCTTGCAAAAACTGGCGTTGCTCCAGGTTTGAGATGCATTTTTCAGGCGAGCCCACTAATTTCCCAGCCGAATTGCTGAAAATATATTATGGATAAAAGGCTTTTTATCAAAAAGACTGAAACGCTTGAATATCAATAATTTTCACGACCCGTCACTATTGTGTTGTCCATTAAGAAAACGAACCCTCAAAATATTGAAATATTGCTTTTATTTTACTTGTTGAAAGCATAGGCAATAGTTCGAGTATTGCTCGAAATATTGCTCTGTATTGCTCGAAATAATAAATTAGCACTGTTTTCTGTCAATCCGGATTCGACTCCGAATCTATCGAATCAACTGAATATTATAACAAAAGATTACCATAATAACAGATACATTGTTAATGGCAGCAAAGTTTAATCTTTTGCAAGAATTATTGTCAAATTAAAGGAAGACTTCAATGACCGTAAATATATTCAGTTTCCAGGATTTTTTTTCGCGATCCTCGGCTGACCATTTATGATTTATCGTACAATAAAATTTTATTGTATTAACCCGTTCAACCCTTTATCTTTATTTTTTTGTGTTAAGTATATTGATAGGTTGTGATTGGTGTGTAGGGAATGCTGCGTATTAACAATCAAAGGTTTATTGTGCTCGCTTTCCAGTGAAACAAAGTCGCTTCACGAAGGGTAAAGTCTTTCGAGTGTAACCCAATTATGACCTAGTGATGACGCAACAAGTTGCGTCCAAGTTGTGTTATCATCAATTGCCACATGGATTCATTTTACCGTTTTTTAAATCTATATAAATCCCATATAGAACAGACCACCTAATGAGCATCTTACAGCAAAGTGAGAAGATAAGATTTACTTGCAATCTCAAATTTTTGAAAATATATTTGTATCCAGAAATTTCTTCTCCGCACGATAGTTACGATGGTTACTAGAATTCAAGAATCCCGGAATACATATCTTCCTGCTCGTTGATATATGGAAAGATTACTGAACTATGACTTACCTGTGCATCGTAAATGCCATGACAACGCGAATGCAAGGAGTTCTAAAGGAGGACATATTACTTAGAATACAAACATTTTTTTCAAAAATTGAAGTCCAAATGGAGTGGTAGATATCCGTCCTTTATTTGTTGCCATCGGATTCAAACAGTGAAACACAAACTCAAGAAAACAAGAATTGAAAAATAGTCATGAAATAAAAATGAACGAATAAAACTCACTTGTGAACGTAATACTAGCTAATGTGAACGTAATACAAGACTAGAGTCTTGCAGTGAAACCACTGAGCTCATCGATACATTTATATTAGATGACTAAATGCAGACAACTTACGTATGTCGATTCGGAATTGAGATGCAATTAGACTCCGATCAAGGCAAAAAATTCTCGTACAAATCCAACGAAGGATTAACATCAGCTCAAAATCGATTGAAGCAGTAAAGTGCTAAGCAGTGAAGCTTCAAAACATTGTTGACTTCGACTCTATATATTGTCAGCTGATTCAATCAGCTAAAGTAATATTTTCCGAAGTATATTAGTTGCTTGGCGGAATAGGATTTTTCAATGTACAACTATTCAGGAAGATCAGTGAATGGTATAGACATTGACTCATTCAATGAATTTTTTCTAATTTAATCAATATCTTAATTACATGATGTTTACTGTAAAATAGTCGAAGATCAAGTAATTTAATTAACTTTTCAAAACGACAGTTCTAATATGCGCAATTCATTGTTGCTCTAAACAATTGGCAAACCCGTATCGCGTGGTCTCATTGACTCAAACCAAAAAGCATAATTTTGGAATTGCCCAAGTATCATACATTCTTCGAAAATTCCCGAAATCAGGTAATTATCACATATTGGGCATTAGAAACTCATTTCTAGTACAGTATCCCCTGTGAACCTTAATTAAGTACATTAATTTTCAATCTACCACTACGAAGGCATGTGCTTATTGTCATGGTTATTGCCCACTTATTACAGAACAATAAGATTGACCTTGATTGAAAAATTTTTGACCGCACGAGGACTAGAGGAAGCATAATAAGAAATCGAGTTGACCTAGACAAAGCATATCTGCTCGAATTCACGAACTTTGCAATTAAACTTATATTTTGCCACCAAATGTTTAGTATGGATTAACAGACTGCAGCTATTTATAGAGTGGAATCACAACCAATTCTATTGAGTCGCTAGAGTCATTTGGGAAGTACGATATGAAAACTGTCCGCTTGTTTTCAGCCGAATACAAAATAAAAGGGTTTGAAGTAAAAATAATTTAATTCGAAGAATAGAATTCAATATCAGCGCAGTAACATATCAGCAAGCGATCTCAAGCTCCGGGTATAATTTGCATTCCCCTTGAGAGAAGCAACAAAAAATATAAGTAATAATGGGAGAAACGAGAATAAGCTAAAAAGTTTATGGTAAGAAGGTTAAAAAATTAATTTTATTTGTCAATATTTTGGATATACAACGTGTTTCGAAATAATTTGCCGCTCACCCATATTCGCATGGCTAGAAGGAAGTGGCAGAATAGAAGCCACTTCGATTGTAAGACTCGATTGAGGTATGAATCTTTCCAAGTTTTTTTTTCCAACAAAAGCCACTTCTCACTTTTCTTTGAAGATTTTTTTGAAGAAACTATAAGTTGTAAAGAGGTGGGTAGCACAGCAATAATGGTTGAGATTCCTTGCAGAGTACTGAAGCCGAACTCAGAATATGTGAGTGACTTGAAGTGGCTGCTATCAAAGAACCGTTACAAGGTAGGGTCGCAACTACTTTATTCATGCTGGTGATCTCAATGCTCGGCAAACCTCATAGGTGAACGCTACCAATTATCCATGCCGGATATCGTTATAATCTTGGATAAGAAAGAACCAAGTTGAAAGGAAGTTTAATCGAGATCATTGGAAGGGAGGTCACTATTGTGATGGTGGTAACCATTGGTCACTGGTTCCGATAGAAATTTGAAGCCGATGAAATGAACGATCACTGGGCTATGTTGCATGATTTATTGAGGCGAGTTGACGCTGTATTAACCCTTTCGCTACGGCAGGGTGCTCTGGCGAAGTGACACCGCTGTACGGGCCAACGTGTTGCCCGAGTAGCGGCACTGTACGGAGCACAGGTAAACTGGTTCGCGCTTAGGTACACTGGTGTCAGAACTTACATCGTTCGGTGCATCTTCGTCTTTCTCTTGACCATAAGATTTTTTAAGTGTTATGCAAAAGAATAACGCATCCATTACGCGGATGTCGTCTATAGGCGACACTCGTACATACAGATCGTCGCGTGGATGTCGTCTGTAGACGACGCTCGTACACACAGATCGTCGTGCGGATGTCTTCTATAGACGACGCTCGTATCGAAAGAGTTTAAGGGAAATATATGCGACGCTCCGATAATACGATTTCAAGGCCTTGAATGATTTCCAGCAAGGAACTTGTTACGTATTATACATAATACATTATGTATACATAAATACTCACAACAATTTAGCTTCAAATTACAACAACATTATCATTGCTGGTGACTTAAATTGGCTAGATATCATACTATTGGATAACCAAGATAAATTGGGAAACTTCTTTAAATCAGATACTTCTTTCGTTGATGGTCATGATTTCTTGGTTTGTGATTATACTCTTAAAAAACCTAGAAGTACTCTAAAGGTAGTCACATTTCGCAATTTCGCAAGATGTGATCATGTCAAATTGGATAGAACTATCTCAAATTTGTTGATCTTGTAGTTGATCCTATTTCCTCAGGCCCAGACGAATTATTTGAATCCTTCGCACGAGTGATTCAGATGATGCTTGATGAACAGGCTCCCTTCAGCACACGTCAAGTCTCAAACGCGAAAAAACCTTGGTTTACGAAAGAGTTACGAGGGAAGTGTCGTGACCGTGATAGATTGTATAAAAAAGCGCACAGAACTCGCGATCCTTGTCTCCTAGTTCGTTATAAACAATGCAGAAAGGAGTTGAAAATTGAATTGAGACTAGCTTGTGAGTCTTATTTTAAAAAGTATCTTGAAAATCTGCTGGTTGGTGCAGCTGCCTGGAGTAGGCTTCGACATCTTGGATTGGTTAAAGTAAATCTTTGATTGGAAGATGGTTGATTTTAAGGAGGTCTTAGCTACCTTGCGTCTTACATTTGGGAAATCTAAAGAGCTCAGCCCTGACGGTCTAAATCTTGTTTGGCTGAAGAATCACCTTCCTACCGTTAGCATGTTCCTGATGACTATCTTCAATAGATCTTTTGAGTAAGGAGTTTTCCCCGATAAGCGGAAACAAGTCTTCATCATTCCATTAAACAAAGTTGCGTCACCTACTTCTCCGTCTGACACCAGACCAATTGCAAACTTATCGCACTTCGCGAAGGTATTTGAGGCTGGCTGCTGCGCAAATTGTGCACTATCTCGAAGAAAATCTTCTGTTTGACAATCTACAATCGGGTTTCAGAAAGTACCATAGTACCCAGACAGCTTTACTAAAGCTGACGAATGACATCAACCTAGCCATCGATAAGGGTGAACTAACGTTGCTAGTGTTATTTGATTTAACAAAGGCATTTGATTTTGTTTATTCCAAGGTGATTTTACAGAGACTTTATGAACTCGGCTTCTCTATGAGGTTTATTGTGTGGTTTTTCTCTTATTTGTCAAATAGATCTCAATCAGTGATTGATAAACTTGGAAACCCAGTTGAGTTCCTCAAAACGACCTCTAGTGTTCCTCAGGGCTCTGTTCTAGGTTAATTGTTCTTAATTGTCTTGAACTCTGTCATTGAGAAGCTGGCGTTTTGTGAACATGGGCTATTTGCAGATGATAAGAATATTTACCATCATTTTCAACCACACCAGCTAGCTGAAGCTGTTAAGTTGGTATCTCTGGATGCACAGGCTGTTGCTACTTGTGTTAATGATAATGGTCTGGCACTGAATTTGCGTAGGACTAAAGTCATGTTAATTGGGTCAAAAAATAAATTGAAAGCGCTTGAAAGAGAGTCTCTCCCGCAAGTTATTGTTGATAGTATTGCACTACCTTTTGTTGATGTTGAGATTAACGAAGGGACGATAGTTTTGAAGAGAAAGACAACTTTGAATATATATGAGTACGCTTTTTTTGTTTTACATAAAGGAACTTCTTATTGCACACGTTTCATGGGCAACAGTCACGGACCAACTAAAGAAAAATTACCGGTGACGCAAGTAGTGCGCTCCGGCGCCTTAATACTGGGTTTCGCTCACACATGCGAGTCAAGTACATTCCAAGTTCCCACGATATAAAAATTCTTTTAGACCAAACAAAGTAAAGACAATTGTAATAAAATACTTTCAAAAGTATTTGCATTGCACGAATTTAGAAATTGCCGACATAATGTCAGCATCTTAGTATTACACGAAATTGGAAACATAATGTCAACATTTTAGTATTGCACAAACTTGGAAACTTGTGTTTTTTTTAACTCTATAATAAGTAAAAAACATAACTGGCGCAGTCGGTAAACGAATCAAGAAAAAGCCGCAAAGGAAAATCTTGATCGCGTTAAAAAACACAAATCAAGAAGAAGCCGCAAAGGATAACTCTTGATCGTGTTAAAAGCCAATCTTGAAAAAGCCGCAAAGGATAATTCTTGATTGAGTAGAACAATTGCCGTTAAAACTTAGTGTTGTAAAAGATAAAATAATATCTTTCATAACCGGGAAATTCGCGACGCATATTTATAATCAAAACCCAGAGTGACCGAGTACGGAAACGGATAAGCCTAGTAGGTCACTTAAAACTCTTAGCTGAGGCTGGCAAGAGCAATCTGGTCAATAAAAAAAATGTGAAAGTTATTAAGATAAAAAGTAACAATATAAACTAATACAGGCGAGATAAATTAAAAGTGGATCCGAAAAATAGGAAAATGAAAAGAAATTTGCACTTTTTCTCGAGAAGAAATATCGAGATGGAAGCACAATTTATTCAACTTCAAGAGCTTCAACAGCGGGAACTACAAGTCCAACAACTAGTTTCTGCGTTGCAACGAGTTAATCTGCAGCAAGAATCAAGGACTCATAAGGAACGACTATTGAGGGATTTCGATACATATCCACATTCACAGGACAAGGAGAAGTGCGAATTAATAGCTTCATTAGGAACGTTGAATATTTCTTGAGTCAAATAAATGACGATGAGAGCAGAAAGGCGGTGATCCGAGCGATATTCTACGAGAAGATTCAAGGAAAAGCAAAAGACGTGATCATCTACATGCAGGAACCAGACAATTGGAACGAACAAGATAAAGAAACAACTGAAACTTCGATATCGTCCAGATACAGAACCGGCTCAAATCTACAGGAGAATCAGCAATTTAAGAGCAAATAACGTAAGTGAACTAATTAGTGAAGTACAAAAAATTAGATGTAAGGCAGATGAATTGACAATTTACTATAAAGAAAATTCATACATAGATTTAAGTAATGTAAACTCGCTACTAGCTAATACAGTAAAAGAAATGAGCCAAGGGGTACTTCTAGACAAAATCTGTGACGAACATAATCTAGGTGTTATCCTAAATATTATGAAGAAGAGAAGGTATGAATTGATTAATCGGATTGCACTTTGATTGTCTACTCGAAGAACTGTCGCAGTTACCGGTAGACACCCGAGATCGTTTAACAATTTTCTCAGCCAAATGGCCTCTTTAGCAGCCGCTGCTGCCGCGACGTACTCAGCCTCCGTTGTGCTGAGTGTGACTAGCTTTTGTTGGGACGACCATGTCACCATCCCGTTCGATAGACAAAACGCATACCCCGTGGTAGATCTACGCGTCTCCACGTTACTTGCGAAATCCGAATCTGAAAACCCCTGTAACTCCGAGTTACTCCCGCCGCTTTTGTACATTATCCCGACTTTCGTTGTTCCGACCAAGTACCGGTAGATTCGTTTCACCGCTTCCCAGTGGCTCTCGTGGTGATTGCTAAGAAATTTACTAACTGAATTCACCGTACTTGAGTGTTCATCGTCGCGATCGTTTGGAACTAGTTGCGCGTGCGGATCGGCAGGCACACTTGCCGCTTTTGCATCGATCATCTTACATTTATTAAGAATTTTCTTCACATACGCTTCTTGATGCAAGAACATGGTTTTCTTTACTCGATTTCGTTCTATTTGTACCCCGACAAATAACTTTCCATTCCCGATCGTAATTTCGAACGCGTTACCCAATGATTTGATTACCGAGAGCTTTACTTGTTTTTGCTGCGATGAGTTCGTCATCTACAAAAAGCGCTAAATATACATCTACACCGTCTACCCGTCCTTGGAAGATACACTTGTCGGCTTCCGTTTCGCGAAACTGATATTTCTCTAAGAACTCACGAAACTTTTCGTTCCAGCACCTGGGTGCTTGCTTCAAGCCGTACAAGGACTTGTTCAGTTTACACACGAAACCACGTTTTTCTTCTTTCTTGACGTTGAGTCCTTCCGGAATTTCCATGTAGATCTCTTCCTTCAGCTCGCCGTGAAGAAAGGCTGTTCTCACATCAAACTGTGTGAGCTCCAAGTCCTGTTCAGCCACCATGGCCAATAGAACTCTCAGCGAGTCATATCTCACGACTGGCGAGAAGGTCTCCGTGTAGTCGAGTCCCTCTTTTTGTTGAAATCCTCGTGCAAAAAGTCTCGCTTTGTACAGGTATACGTCACCTGACGTGTCTCGTATAACCTTGAACACCCATTTCGAATCTATGGGCTTTCGTATTCCTCGGTACGATTGACCAAGTCTCGTTCTGCTCGTGCGCGCCGAACTCTTCCTGAATCGCCTCGGCCCAATTTTCAGCCTCGGCACTGTTCATCGCCTCCTGAAATGTGTTTGGCGGATTATATTCAGCGAAGTCGACCTCATACCTTATCGGTCGTTGGATGTTTGCACGATCCCGCAGTTGTCTGTCATTATCCGGTTGATTTTGATCTTCTCGAGGATCTTCTGGTTGTTCGTTTCTTTAAGGTTCTTCCTGAGCTTCCTGGCATTCTTCCTCCTGTTGCTGCTCGACGGGTTCTACCACATCTTCGTTTTCGTCCGCTGGAAGAATGTATTCGAATTCTTTTCCTTTTTCTGCCTCAAGTTGCGACTTCTCGTTGAATGTGACGTCTCTCGATACAGATATTTTCTTGTTCTGTGGATTGTACAAACGGTAATTCATCGAGTCGTTCTGATACCCAACTAAGATCAACTTTGTAGCCTTTGGATCTAACTTCTTGCGAAATTGTTTGTCGATATGCATGTACGCATCCGATCCGAACACTCGAAAATGGGACACATCTGGTGTTTTTCCAAACCAGATCTCGTATGGCGTTTTCTTTTTACCGGTAGCCAGAACTCGGATGAGCACGGTCACTGCTGTACCGACTGCTTCCGCCCATAGCGACAGAGGAAGTTTCTTTGCCGTTATCATCGTGCGCGCACTCTCGATGATCGTTCTGTTGTCGTGCTCGGCTTTCCCGTTCTGCTGAGGAGTGTAAGGTGCCGTATATACCAGCTCGATACCACGAGCCTCGAGATATTGCTTTATTTCACGGTTGCAATACTCTCGTCCATTGTCCGTACGTAACACCTTCATCGGCTTGCCGAATTTTTTGTCGATCAACCTTTCGTATTTCTTAAAAATATCGAAAACATCAGACTTGTGTTTCATGAAGTAAACATACCGAAATCCTGATGCGTCATCCTTGAAGGTTATGCAGAATCTTGCACCACCGATGGACTCTGTTGAGAATGGTCCGCTTCCGTCCGAATGTATGTATTCTCCAGGTTTTGTGTTCCTTTTTGTCTCGTTTTTTTGAACGGTAGCCTGTGTGCTTTTCCGAAAGCACACGATTCACAGAAGAAATTGTCAATGTCCGCTAATTTTACACCTCGAATTAGCCTTTTTTGCGTCATTTCGCGCAAAACTTTGTTGTTTACGTGTCCCATTCGTACGTGCCAGACACGCAAGTTGACAGTTAACACATTTGCTTCTCTCGCAACCCTTGGTTTTCTCACTTTAAAGAGCATTCGGTAAATCTGATTGTCTTGTGCACACCGACACCAAAAATTTAACCGTCATGGTTAATTGTTACTAGTTTTCCTCTAGACAAAACATCGAAACCTTTTTCAGTGCATACGCCGACTGAAAACAAGTTCTTTCGAATTTTTGGAACGTAGAGCACGTTTTCGATTCGAGCTTCACACCATTTACCGTTCACTAGTCTATCGATGAGCACAGTGCCACTACCGGTAACGTCGCACACGCCATTGACCCCGAGCGATATCGAATCGCCACTGCTTGGTTCGAACTCACTGTACCAATCCCGTCGGTAAGTGATATGCCTGGACGCACCGCTGTCGGTAATCCAGACATCGCTTGTGTCGACTGCCATGAGTCGTTCTACGACCTCGCTACTCGGCACTGTCTCCGATTTCACTTGTCACTGTTTTTCTTCACTGGCTAACAGCGGCTAACGGTCAAGTGACGTCATCGTCACCTTCAAGTCTTCTTTCTTCCTTCAATAATCGTTCTAGTAGATTATCAAGGGTTTGACTTTCTTCGGGTACACTGTCCCATGCTGTCTGGAGAGCATTATACTTTACCGGTAGGCTGCCAAGTACCTTCGCCATTATGGCCGTGTCCGAACCGCTTCTCCCAGATCCTTCAGTTGAGACGCCATGTTTTGTACCCGGAAAACGTGTTGTACAACCGACTCGTTTAGATCCATGCGATGTCCGTGGAAATTTTGTAGCAAGAGCATCTTGTTCAACGCTGATGTTTGCTCGTGAATTCTGACCAATTTGTCCCACATTTGCTTCGCTGTAGTGCAGTTGAGCATACAGTCGAGCTGAGAATCCTCTATCGACGAGGAAACTATGCACATGGCCGTCGCGTTGTCTTTCACCCACTTTTTGCCATCGGCCGAGTTTGCGATTGCCGGCATCACTCGTGCACTCGTAACGACGTCTTGTAACGCGTTCGCGATAAGCATCGAGTTCATTCGAAATTTCCACGCTTGAAAATTCGAGCCATCAAACTTCTTGATGTTCTTTATCAGAGTTGATTCCGCCATTTTCGTTCGATTGTTTTCCCGTACGCGTTTACCGGTACACTACAATGGCGACCACGTGTCGACCACCAAGGAAGAAAAAAAATCGAGATAACCGTTTTCTCTCTACCGTTCTCTGACTTCGATAATCGGTTCTTACGCAGGCTGCTTGCCTGGGCCCATAACCTGTTGAGATTAGCGAAGCAACAGAGGGACGATAGGTTTGAAGAGAAAGATAACTTTGAGTATATATGAGTACGCTTTATTTGTATTACATAAAGGAACTTCTTATTTCACACGTTTCGTGGGCAGTCACGGGCCAACTAAAGAAAAATTACCGGTGACGCAAGTAGTGCGCTCCGGCGCCTTAATACTGGGTTTCGCTCACGCATGCGCGGTGAGCCTATCGACGTACGATAACTTTACTTCTCAACAGTTGAGTCGACCAAATGTCTTGGAATGTACACAGTCGTGCCATAAATTCTGTCCCTAATGTAAATGCGTCTAATTTAAAGGCAAAATGAATAAAATACAAGGATGTGTGCTCATTTTATTTAACACTTACTAAACAATTGTAAAAATATAAAAATTATTCAAAATGTCCACCTTTTGCTTTGACACACTTTTTTAAACGGTCCGGCCACTCGTCTATCGCTGCACGCACCACTTCTAAAGGTATCGAGGCTGCTGTTTTCACCAAATCAGTTTTTAATGCCTCAATATTTCGATGAGGTTTAGCGCAGGCCCTCTCCTCTAATATGTTCCATAAACGGTAATCCAAAGGGATTAGGTCTGGGCTTCCCGAAGGCCAATCTTCAGCAGCAACAAACTGCGGTAAATTAGCTGCCAGCCAGCGCTGTGTTGTCTTAGCCTTGTGTGCGGGTGCTGAATCTTGCTGTAATATCCAGTGCTTTCTCGCGAACATGGTATTACTTAAAGGCTTAACTACCTGTTCTAAAATGTCATTTTGGTAATTAGCTGCCCGAGTTTTGACCCCCTGTTCACAGAAATGCAAGCGAGTAACGCCATCGTACGCCACTCCCCGCCAAACCATCACAGATGCTGGGTGATGTCCTCTTTCTACTTTTGAAATTTTCTCATCAGCTTCTCGAGAGCTGTGAGCCTAAACTCTGTCATTTTGGCGATTAAATTTCTCTTCCACAGTGAAAATTTTTTCATCCGTAAACAGAATTTGGCGGTAACTACCACTTGCGTGTCGTTGGAATAACTTTTTTGATCTTGTTGCGCTGATGTGACGTAAAGCCGCTGTCAAACGCTGACCGGTAGTTCTTCGATAAGCACCAAGCCCAAGGTCTTCCTTTATGATGCGAGACATGGTCCGTCGCGGGATTTTCATCTCCCGTGCCATGATTTTTTGCTTGCGGAGAGGATTTTTGCGAATTCTCTCAGCTACAGCTCTAATGACTGCTTTCATTCTTGTGACACGTGGGCGACGACTTCTTGGTCTGTCATCGGAAGAGGACGTCTCATTGTATCGCTTTATAGAGCGATAAACAAATTTTGAAGTTATTTTTAAGGTTTTAAGATGTCGAAAATCCCCTTAGGTGTTTTCTTACACTTGTGTAACGCGATCACTGCAATACGATTCTCTTTAATACCCCACTGCATGTTTACTGTTAGACGTATTGTGTTGAAATGACTTGTTTGTAATGCTCAACGAATTTCTAAAGCTTTATCATCTAAACAAACTAAACAGCACTACTTAAAATATTTTTTCATGACGCACTTATAAGAGGGACAGAACTTATGGCACGACTGTGTATATCCTTAAAGGCCTTTAAACTTAGGCCTTAAAGGCCTAAGACCCTTAAAGCACGTAAAAATATCTTTAGCACCGATATCAGAAAGTTATTGGTCTCAGCAACTATCTTTCCGCTTATTGACTATTGTTCTGTCGTTTTAGTTAATGCTACAGAGAAAAATAATTTAAAACTGCAGCGGTTATTAAATTATGCAATAAGATTTATATTTGATCTAGGGCGAGAGGAGCATTTAACTCCTTTTAGGCACCAACTTCATTGCCTCCCGATGAAAGAGCGTAGAATGTATGCGCTGGCCTGCTGCTTCCAAAAACTACTTGCCCCAACGAATCCTGTGTACTTGCGTAAATTATTTGTTGACAATCTTGTAGCTAGGCTTTCTCAAAGGCTTCTGCATAGAATAAATGGTATTAATTTTGAGATACCTCACTTCAATTCAGCTTGTTATGAACATTCTTTTGTTTCAGAAGTTTTGGTAGATCAATTTTTCCATTTTCACTTAGAACTTATAAGTGATTTATACCCTTGCTAAGCTAACTCAGGGAAGACTCATGGGTGCGGAAGTTCTGATCAAATATTTCGAGTACCTCGATAGTGAATTTAATATTTTATAAAGAAATGTGGAAAGAGCTCAAGCTGGTTTCGAACACTATGTCATTAGTTTTTTATTTTCTTTTTTACTAATCTGTATTATTTTGTACCTTGCCTGTGCGCCTTGGCATAATAAATAAATCAATAAAAAAAAAATCTTGGAACGCTTGTTTGTTTGATTCACTTGTTTGTTGTGAACATACAGCTATAAGCAGGATAGTAAAATGTTGAGTAGATATAGAAATTGTGAATTAAGTTTTGAAGATAGAAATTGTGAATTAAGGCAGTAGTCTGCTTTAGAAGCCGAGAAAAAAACGTTTTTCCAGCAATTTTTTTGAAAGCGAAGGAAATGATTGCAGTAAACGAACTTTTGAGACGATAGTGTCTCATATTTAAGCTTTAAAAAACAATTTTTATTATTAAAAAATATTGACATTTTTCGAAGTTGTAAGCATTTTTCTGGGGCAGCTGGAGTCTGCACTTGTCAATCGGCGCGGGTGAAGGAGGTCGTGCGATGCATCTGAAAGAGTCGAACCAAATTTTTTTTTAATTTATATAAGATTCTTTTCTATATGAACTAAAAAAATACCGAAGAAGTTATGAAATTCCTAATTTTATCTAAATTTGAAAAAAAAAATTCACTTTTTTGAAAAATAAAATTCACTTCAAGTTGCAAAGCAAGTAGTTTAAATAATACTTTTGTCCAACTTTTTTAGTTCAAATAGAAGATAATTTAATACTAAAGCTAGATCATTTTGATTTTTTTCGATCGGACATCTATTCTTTTTGCTATCGCCGGCGCAGTTTTCTAAGACTTGTGAAAATGAAAACTCGAGAAAACGCGCTTCAAAGTTTTGGGTATGAAAAAATATAAGTTTTTGGATACTTACACTAATTAGATGTTAATCAGCTATCCCCGGGCCATTCAATAACCCTTCCTCTTCTTCAAAAAACTCGTTTTGGTGGAGGCTTTCGGATCTTCGAGCTGTACGAGCCTCCTTGCTGCAAAATGATGCGCGCTGATTCTCCCGCGTTATGCGCTCAGCATCGACGGTGTCAGCAAAATTTTTGCACGGCTGCCCGATGATGATATTGAGGAGCTGCATGGTTTAAAAGCACAGCTGAATAGCCTCGTTGAAAATGCCTGTAGCCATAGTTGCTGCTATTTCGACGATTTTATAGCCGGAATTTAAGTGTTTCGGATTTAGGCGACACACAATTGAATTGAAATATATTTTTAACAGATCATTTGGGAAAACATCATATAGACATCACAAGAAAGATTCGGAAAAGGTTATTTTATTGCTTCATTGCATTTTGTTCTTTTCCGAATCTTATGCTATGGATGCAATATGTGTTAAGGATAGGAATTATCCAAAACTCACGCTCGGGTCTGCCCGAGCATTCGCACCTGCTCGACGCTCGGCCACTAAAACTGCTCTAGCTTCGAAAATATGTCGAATTGGCCTCTGAAATTTTGAAGACATATTCTTGGATAGTTTTGAAATAGATTTAAGACAAAAAAAAAATAATCGATTTTTCGAAGCCTGTAAAGCAGACTACTGCCTTAAGTATTGAAGATAATACATAGAAATTGTGAATTAGGTATTAAAGATAGAAATTTTGAATTAAGTATTGACGATAACAGATAGAAATTGTGGATTAGATATTGAGGATAATAATCGTGTATCAAGTTTTGCGGATAATAATTCAGTATCAAATTTTGAGGATATTAATCTAGTATCAAGTATTGAGGATAATGACCCAGAATTCTAAAGTATTGAGGATAATAAAGCGAATCATGAAGTATTAGCAGTTGCGCAGCGCAGCAGAATTCATACGCTCAAGTGAAGTCCTAAAATCAAGCAGAGGTGGCCAGAATCAGCGCAGCACAATTGTAAATTGAATATTTTATATTTACTTACTTTCATTTGATTATTTCTTTTTATTGCGGTTAAAAGCAACTTCCTTCGCCCGTCATTATGTGGTCTTTGTATTTTCAAATAACCCTGTCTATTTAACCTTCTTCCTTTTTATCGCTGCAGGTGCAACCTATCGGTTGCGACAATTATATCATTACTATTAATTATTTATTATTATATTATTTTTTTTGAAAATACATCACAAACTATATCTGCGCCACAATTCAGATTTGATTTCTATGTATCCTCAATGCCCACTAAATTATCCCGAACAGAAAAGCATCAGTAGCTCGGATGCACCTATTTTAAACGACGTTCAATGCTATACAGACAACTTAAGAATGTAAGTCAACGGCGAAAAATAATAGGATTTCATTAGGAAAACTCATTTTTGCATACTTTTATAATGTAATCCATTTTAATAACGTAAGTATAACATTGTGGTTCTATCCTCTATTTATTCCACCCAGTATTACTGATCTCACTTCTGTATTATGAATTGATTATTTCCCGGGTATTTTCCAGATGAAATTTTTACAAATTCATTGTAGCATAGTTGTCCTGAAGCCGCCGTTGCTGCATTCTCTTGAATTTTGGGTCTACTTTCTCAATTGTTTTCAAAGTAGCTTCTCTAACGCAGTTTTACTAATAGTACTTCATGATCATTGTGAAATGTAAATTCAGTCTAGCGTCAGTAATGCCTTGGTAAATTTTGAGTGCCAAATTATCAAGGCATTACTTGTATTACCCACATAGTGTGCATCTGAAGTCATGTCGGCTCCCTGCTTTCCAAGATTTCAGGAACAAATCTTGAGTTATTGGATTATATGTACCAAGGATTGAGAGTTGCGATACCATCGTTTTTCGCGTAATTCAAGTAACGAATCGGGCTTTATCTCAAATTTGATAAGATAGGCATAACAAAAGATTATCCCTACCCAGCAACTTTACTTTGATGGCAGACATTTCAAGTCACTCACATATTTTAAATTCAGCTGCAAGAAAAATATCGGTGAGGAAAGCGGCAATAAGAAATATGGGGAGTTTCGCACGTCGTTTGACGGTTACAATCGAGATAGCGTTGATCGAAACGAGACAAAGCCCATTTATGCGAATGTAGGTGTATGACAATTTATTAACATCCAAAGTATTGACAAATAAACTTAATTTTTGAATCTTGTCACCTAAACCTTTCAGTGTAAGTATCACGCCTTTGAATATCGTTGAAGAATTAACTCATCACCATCGTCATTCTCAAAATTAATTGTATTTTCCGTTTGTCCTCTCGCAGTGTGTGCAAATGGATTACCGGCTTTGTTGGCGATGCGAGAACGCGATGCGATTCTCGCTCATCGTCGCGCAACGCATTCAATTTACAATGCACACGATGCGAGGAAGAAAAATATTCATATTACAAATATCAAATTGGTAACGTTTCAAATGAAATTTGATTAATATTGTTTTTGATTTTTTTTAAATTTGAGTTTGCAATTTTCCTTGGTTTGGCGAATAATAGCCTCAACAAGGATGCACGAAATTTTCATTCAAATTCATTCCGACTAATCCTTGTACTTAAAAAGTAATAAAGGCGTTTGAATTTTAAAATTTCATTTACGCGCCATAGAGCATCTGACAAACGTCACGCACCTCGTTGCGAGGAATTTTCGTTTTTCCCGAATATTTCTCGCCTCACATCGCCGCATCGCAATCATTGTACGTTGTCGTATACAAATGCATGTTACGAAAACTGCTTGACTTTTGCTGCGAGACTCTCGTCGCGCTCTCGCATCGCCGTCTCGCAGTATTGTATTTCGGCCTTTACTCCAATGTACTTAGCTGGCCTGCTCTGTTAGTCCTCTTGCGGTGAATCCAAAAAGTTTTCCGTGTTTGTTGGCGCATTAGTGTACTTAGATAGGCCTGGGATATGCCATTATTATCCTGTTACCGACGATCCATCATACTTCTTTGTCTTCGTCGCAGCCTATCCGAATTTGCCAAGATCACGAAGTTCGTGGCATCTGCCGCAACGATACAGTATCGTACAATTGCTATGCGAATCAGCAAATCGCAGTCATTTATAGAAGTGGTTAACTGATTTTCTGGAAGTGTTCCCACCTCACCAATCATTGTATACCGCATTTGCTGCAGCTCATTTGGAAGAATAGGGCCTCATTTATGAAATGGCTATCATTATTGTCATATCTCTCTTTGAAAAGGCCTTTCTTGATGAGTTGTCGAAAGAAAGATATGAAATGAAGAATTTTCAGACGTAGATATATATTTGTGATTTTTAGGGGTTTGGTGAAACTGGCAAAGTTTTCTATGGTCTAAACTTAACCATTATTATGTGCAGTTGGACTGAATTGCCTAATTCTAAAGTCAGAAATAGTATTTTTTAAACTGCATATCATCATCCTCATCACATTCACCTTGTTCAACCATATTTCTAAGTTATGGTGCTACCTCCCTTACATACTGACTCCTCATTGCTTTTCAAGTCTGCCTGTTTTCACCTTTTCTCATCCAAGATGTGCCGGCTATTTTCTTTTTGTCATAGTCCCATCGAACCTTTGGGCGTCCTCTCTGTCGTTTGATTCCTTTTGGTTACCATTGCGTTATTCGTGTGGTCCATCTGCCGTCCGTCACTCTCCCCAAATGACCGGCTCATCGCCATTTCAAGTATTTTGCTCTATGTATCACGTCTGTAACTTGGGTCCTTACTCGTATCCACGATAGTTTGTTGCGATCCCTTTGTGTATGCCCAGTATGCATCTTTCTATGGCTCTGAGCAACCAGGAGTTTCCTTGTTATCTCTCTTGTTAGCGCCCATGTTTTACTACTGTATAGCAGGACTGGTAGGATACATTGGTCAAAGGTTTTCCTTTTCAAGTACATCTTCATTGTGGACTTGAATATAATCGAGTTCTCCTTGAAAGCACTCCATGCCATCTAGATTCGTCGATTGATTTCTGGTAGTAGTTAACCGGATTTGTGTATTATCTGACCAAGATATACTCCATATACTCCTGACCATACAAGATATACTCTTTGACTATTTCTAGTGTGGTGTTGTTCACTTTTGTATGTCTTTGAGTGCTTATATAATCGTTGAATATGATGTTAGTTTTGCTTAGGTTCATTTTCAAGCCTACTTTTCCACTAGCCGCGTTGAGTTCATTCACCTGTTCTTGTAATTGCTCTTGGCTGTTGGCTATCAAGATTGGATCATCTGCGAATCTCGAGTGGTTGAGGTGCTCACCATCGATGTTCAATCCTTTATTCTCCCAATGTACAGTCCGAAAGATGCCCTCTAATGTAGAGTTGAAGAGCATTGGCGAAATGGTCTCTCCCTGTCTTACCCATCTTTGAGTGGGAAACTCTTGGAGTGTGTTCTTGTATTTTGACCTTCGCTCTGGCATTGCGGTAGATGTTAACTAGTACCTCCACGTATGGTTTGTCTACGCCTTGTGTTATTAATGCATTGATTATTGCATCAGGGAATACTGAGTCAAAGGCTGTCTCAAAGTCTATGAACGCCAGCGCTAGGGGTTGCTCTTACCTTTTATATCTACTCAAGACTTCTCGTAATGTGTTGATATGATCAATAGTGCTGTATCCACTTCTGAAACCAGCCCGCTCCCGTGGCTGTTCGGCGTTAAGTGCTGTTTGTATTCGGTTGGTAATGAGCTTCGTGAATACTCTGTAGAAGACCGATAGTTTACTTATAGGTCTGTAGTTGCTAATGTCTTCTTTGCTGATTTTTTGTGGATGAATATTATGTCAGCACTATTCCATTGATCAAGAAAACCTGATGTTAATGTAATCAGTGTAAATTCCTGCCAGTAGCTTCCAGGTTCTTCTGCCTGCGTATTTGAGCAATTCAGCAGTGATATCGTCATTACCTGCCGCTTTATCATTTTTCATGAAGTTGATAGCCATCTTGACGTCTTCGTCACGTCTCGACTTTTCTGAGGCCATATACAGGTCTCGGTAGAAGTTGGTGACTGCCTCAGTTATTTCCTGTCTATCAGTGAGTAGGGTGTTGTCATGATTTACTGCTATCACTAGTTTCTTGCCAATGAGGAGTGCTCTTTTTTTGCCTTCTTGGGGCTTCTGTTGTTTAAAATGGCATCTTCCACCAGTCTTTCGTCATACTTCTTTATATCTTCGGATATCATCTTCCTTACTGTTTTGCAGGTTTCTGTGTATTTAATCCTTTCGATCTTTGAGGATTTTTCATTTCCCTTCGATTTCTGAGTAGCGCCTTGATCTCTTTTGACAGTTTACGATGTCTATTGACTACTCGTAGTCCGCCTACTATTTCGGTACAGTTTAGAATGTTTTCCATTAGATGGTTCGCATCCCAGTTTGGTTCATTTATTTCTTCCTTTATTAGGGCTTGTTAACTCTTTATATTACATTTAATGTTTTCAGTGTTAAGCCGGGTTTTATAGGCTTCCTGGCCAGTTTGCATCTTTCTGCTTTCAAGTCGAGGGTGATTCTTGCTTTGACCAGGCGATAATCGCTTCCCGTCTTAATTTTGTTGATTGCAGAAACGTCTTTGACCGTTCTTTGGTGTTCGGTAAGTACGAAATAAATTTAATTTCTCCTTACCCCATTGGATGCTTGCCACGTCCATTTCCTGTTTTTGTTCTTCAATAAGGTATTTGTGATGAAAAGACCGTGGTGGTGTGCTAGTCTTTCTCCTCTTTCATTTCTTCGTCTTAGTCTTTATTTTCCTACCAGCACTTCTTGGTCTTTCCTTTCCCCTATTATGGCGTTGAAGTCACCCATTAGATATTTGAAGTGGCTGGTGTTATTGTTCGAAGCTTTGTTAACTCGGTGTAGAATTCCTCAATTTCTTCTTCAGTGTGGCTAGTTGTAAGTGCGTAGACTTGAATAATTTGAATAGTGTATCTTTGTGAGGGTCTCAGGCAACTCGATCTGAGACGCTTGTTACACTAACTATTTTGTTCCATCACTTATTGTTTATTAGGGATCCTACGCGCTATTTCTACCTGATTGTGTGCTCCGGTGTACACACAATCAGGTATGAAATTCCGAAAAAATATTTAAGAAAAAACTTTGTAAAGACAGTATTATAATGAAAAGTGGAATATTTTAAGGTAGCTTTGAACAAGCGTCCCTGACGATTTCCGTCAGGTGCCAAGTTCTTGGTCGGGACGCATGGACGCAACCAACTCGATGGATACTATTTTGGATACTGCTATTGATCTCAGTTTGAATTCATAAAATTTTTGAAGTTTTTGAAGTTAGATATAGACTCTACCGACTACCGACTACCGACTTTCAACCAACACTGTACACGACATGTTAAGATATGTCATTTAAGAAATATTCTTCCTTATTGAGCGAGATTTCGATGAGCACGCATCTTCGGACAAGAGATTCTCGTTACTTTGAGACGATAGCATTTTTTTTAGATTCGTGACTCTGCTGAATCATAACTTAAACGACAAATTTTTAAAAAGGTTCATATCGGCCGTTACCGAGAGTTGGTAAAAGGTCATCTAACAAAATGGTAAATAAATTTGATTGATGAAAAAACGACTTTAATTATCGAACAACCCATTTTATTAGAAAGAAAGGTGGACAAATTAATATTTTTTTCGGGTAATAATAACTTATTCTTATATTGAGTTCAGATGCGAATTAGCTTCGATCTTGTTAAACTTTGCCCACTTCCTTTTAAAGTTGATGAAACGGAGTCGACCATTTTGCAGATAGTTTAGGCATAGCGTCATTACAAAACAGCGACAAAACATCTAACAAACTATCTATTAGAATTCAACTGAAATGAGCAGAATTTTCTTGGTATTTGTAATTTTTTTCTCATTTCAATAAACAAGAGTAACACTCTCAAAGCTCCATTCTGTGACAACGCAACACAAATATAAATCTACTATTGATTGGCTTACGCTATGACTATGTTGCCAAGTTTACTGGAATATTTGAGGGAAAAGTGTCTGATTTCGGATTACGTTACGTTACGTCGTTAGTTAAACTGCACGGCCGCGCGATCACAATTTGTAAAAAATGTGACGGGGTTCATCCATCCATCCATTTAGGAGCTGAAGATGCGTTTTGTCTTTTTCCGCCGGGTGTTAATCTAAATAAATATTTGCGCTCGCTCAATTTTTTTCGCAACTTTCACTGTTGCGCATATGAAATATGAATGATGAAAATTATTTTATTAAAATTTAAAGAAAAATTGATCTAAGATTTTCATTAAAATGTAAAATTTACACTATAATTAAATAATAAACAATAAATAGCCGCGTTAGCTCTAATTCCCAACTGCAGTCGTGTGATGAAAAATTCTGAAAGAATACAGAAAATTTTGATATATAATTGTTATGATATATGAAAAAAACATCTGAACTGTTCAGTTTTCTAATCTCATAACTTTTTAGGGGATCCTTACGAGTGAGACTCGGTGTCTCAATTGCGAAACAGTTAGTTCAAAAGATGAAAATTTCTTCGACCTTCAAGTAGACGTGGATCAAAATACAAGCATCACCCACTGTTTACGGTGTTTCAGCAATACAGAAACTCTTTGTAGCGACAACAAATTCAAATGTGATAACTGCTGCAGTTATCAAGAGGCCCAGAAACGAATGCGTGTGAAAAAATTGCCGATGATATTGGCGTTGCATTTAAAACGATTCAAATATATGGAACAATATAATAGACACGTGAAAGTGTCGCATCGAGTAGTTTTTCCATTAGAACTAAGGTTATTCAATACTGTCAGTGTATGATTTTATATGCCATGGTAAGCATTAATTATGACTTGTTTCAGTCTGATGATGCTGTGAACCCGGATAGGCTGTACGATTTGGTTGCTGTTGTAATTCACTGTGGATCTGGTCCTAACCGTGGTCACTACATAAGTATTGTCAAAAGTCATGGATTGTGGTTACTATTTGACGATGATATGGTTGATGTAAGTATAAATTTATATATTATAATAATATTTTCTTGTTCATATCGCAAATCAACAAAAATACAAGCTGAAAGGGCAAGAAAAATTATATACCAGAATAATTGCTTAGCTGTCTCACCCATTACTTATAAGTAATTAAGAATATGCCATCCTAATTACTCTACTCGGCTTAATTCCTCGTTTATATAGGAGGGTCTAACCCTCCTATATAAACTATAATAATCAAAATAAATTTTTTGCTGATCTTTCTTAAGGTGTTCGAATAAGTAGACACAAAAAAATATATACAAACCTACGTTCATTGGAAGATTGCGAATGGCGGGAGGTGTCAAGGGCGTGGAGGTGGTGAAACCCGTGAAAGGGGTAAGGCGGTCGACTTAAGATAACGTGGATGTTTTTTTAGAATTTTTTTTTCAAGATCACAGAAGAATTAAAATTCGTTTCACATAGTGATTAGTTAAGACAAGCAAAAAGCTACTGCGAATTCACGTGAATACTTCTGGGATAGTTGAAAAATTGGAATCAAAGCGTGAAATATTTATAGCAGTAATACAGACGACAATTTAAGTGTATATATTTAAAAAATTTAACACTAAAATTGTGTGGAAAACACCAGAAAAAAAAATAAAGCTAAAGCTCTGTTTTCTAATAAAGCTAAAGCTCTGTTTTCTAATAAAGCTAAAGCTCGACCGCTTTAATTAAAGTTTATATTTACAACAAAGAAACGATAACACCAACAACGTGTGAAAATGCCAAAAAAGGCGGTATATAAATATAATATATATATATATATATATATATAATATAATAACGCAAGGCTACGTGGAAAATTAACTAGCATCTACTACATTGTCAGAGCAACGGTCGAAGTAAGTAATAGGCACTCCAGAGTTTTCCACATAAAGAGGGGTAAGATAGGGAGAGACCATTTCGCCAATGCCCTTCAACCCTATATTAGAGGGCATCTTTCGAACTCTACATTGGGAGCATAAAGGATTGAACATCAATGGTGAGCACCTCAACCACTTGAGATTGATGATATAGTGTTGATAGCCAACAGCCAAGAGCAATTACAAGAACAGCTGAATGAACTCAACGCGGCTAGTGGAAAAGTAGGCTTGTAAATGAACCTAAGCAAAACTAACATCATATTCAACGATTATATAAGCACTCAAGGACATACAAAAGTGAACAACATCACACTAGAAATAGTCAAAGAGTATATCTTGTATGGTCAGGAGTATATGGAGTATATCTTGGTCAGGTAATACACAAAACCGGTTCACTACTACCAGAAATCAATCGACGAATCAAGATGGCATGGAGTGCTTTCGAGAAGAACTCGATGATTTTCATGTCTAAAACGAAGATGTACTTGAAAAGGAAAACCTTCGACCAATGTTTCCTACCAGTCCTGCTATACAGTAGTAAAACATGGGCACTAACAAGAGAGATAATAAGGAAACTCCAGGTTGCTCACTGTCTTTCACATTAAAATTACCACTTGCTTAAAAATTAAAATTACCACATCAACAAATTGTTGATAACATGTATGATATCAAATTAATATGCTGCGTACTTCAGCGCTCTTGGCTACAGATTTAAATGTCTCGTGCTTCGAAGTGAAACACCGTATCGATTTTAAGTGTATTTTATTAAAGGTGTTCTGACAATGGCGTTCTAACAAAGAGTGAGGTCACAAAAGCGCTACAAGTACCAAGTGTAAAACTTATATCGACATCCAGATGTCGCTTCGTTCGAGCGAGAATCGCTACAGTACTGTGGGGAAATATAACTTGCTATATTGTCATTAATACGCACAAATTAACGTAAACCTCTAATTTATTAAAAAGTACATACAAATAACATCGAACATGAATTCGTTAGCAATTGAGAACTCAAGGACTGGTCTCAATGATGGTTGAAGGAAGAAGAAGGAATCGCAACGTCTTTAATGCGTTTTTAGCCTCAGCGGTACCGAGCTCGCGAACTTTGTGTTATTGGGGGCCGCCATACGGACTCGCTACAGTTCTCGCTGGCGCCATCTCTTAGTAAAACAGGAAAAAACTTATGCATACATTTGGATATATATATATATATATATATATATATATATATATATATATATATATATATATATATATATATATACATGCATATATATATATATATACATGCATATATATATATACATGCATATATATATACAGTGGTGGCCACCTAAATAGAACACTTGCATTTCTATCAATAAAAGGGCATTTTTTCAGTTTTTAATGAAACAACTGATTTTGGACTTATGTATTATTTATTGAAACTATAAAAGCTTATTTAAAATGTGAAATGATGACTGTATTTGTTTGTCAGTAAAAAAATATAAACACACTAATTAAAATACGCGTGGCCACATAAATAGTACATAAATTTGCATTGCAGTAAAGTTATAAAAAAAATATTTTGAAGCGACCGTATAAATTAATATTTCGTTGAAAATCCTTTGTTCTTAAGCACTGCTGAGCATCGCCTTGGCAGACTCTCCACTAAAGTTTGACAGCGTTCGTTAGGAATAGATCTCCAGGCGATCTGAATTTGGTCCCACAATTCAGCAGCATTTCTAGGTTTCACCCTGTTTATGTGAGTTTCAACATCATTCCACAGGTTCTCGATCGGATTTAGTTCAGGAGACTGGGCGGGCCATTGTTAAACGGGGACATTTTATCACTAAGGTAACCCTTCACAAGACGAGAAGTATGCTTAGGATCATTGTCGTGCATAAAACGCCATATCAGTGGCATATTTTCTTCTGCAAAGGGGATCATGTGGTTCTCAAGAATTCGTTTGTAGACGTGTTGATCCATTTTCATGTCTATCTTGGTTATTGGTTCCACCCCATGCCAGGAAAAAGCAGCCCACACCATCACATTTCCGCCACCATGTTTAACAGTTTTCTGTGTGTATTTGGGATTGTGTTGTTGGTTAGGTGGACGCCAATTATACCTTTTGCCATCTGATCCGAACCTGCAAAACTTGGATTCATCACTCCACAGCACATTTTTCCAGAAACTTATCGGTTTGTTTAGATGTTCCTTTGCAAACGATTTCCTCACTTTTTAGTTCTTGTTTGTCACAAGTGGTTTTTTTTTAGCGATGCATCCTCTGAGATTTTTTTCTTGCAGACGCCTTCTAATTGTTCTATCTGACACAAAAATATTGCTATCATTCAGAACACTGCTTTTTATCGCTTTGGAGCTCGAAAAGGGGTCGGCGACACTTGCTTTGTATATAATATTGTCCTCTTTGTTGTTGTTTTTCTTGGCCTTTTAGCTCTCGGAACGTAAAGCATTGTAAACTACCATCCGCGAACACTCCAGCTGATTGGATATTTCCGTAATTGTTGAACCTCTGTCTTTCATGCTGCAGATGATCTCACGCTTTTCTTCGGAGCAATGTGGCCCTCTTCCCATCTTCAAAAATATTATTTTATATTTAACTTTTTTAAAAACTAATGTTAACTGTTCTTACTTTCAAATAAATTTGTTATTGGTCAAGAAAATTCACTTCGATGCACTAAAACCAAGCGTGTACTATTTAGGTGACCAGATAAAAACACTTCCTTTTACACTGAAATACGCAATGCAATGTGAAGATGCATTGCGTATTTTTAGAAGATGCTCAAAACTAGTTCTCACATATGTGAGAATGCGATAAGAAATGTAAACATTTGATTCCTCGCTGCATGTTTCCAGGAAATTTAAATTGAACAGCCTGCGAGGATAGTGTTCTATTTAGGTGTCCACCACTGTATATATATATTGTTACTCAAATAATTTCACGCGCCTCTGTAGTTACAAAAATAGCGAAACAAAAAATGACAACCAAAGCAACAACAAATAAGTGGATCATTCTCGAAGGGCAAAAAGCAATTAAATGCATTTGGATTAGCATTAACAACAATGCAAATGCAAGTAATTTAGAGCATGAGCTCGAAAATGATCTATATTGAAAGTCTAAGAAGCTTCCGGATTGGCTGAATACAAGAAAATAAGCGGCTACAGAAGACGGAGACGACGAGTAATGATCAAAAGTGCGCGTCGACGAAAGTGCCCGATTAAATAGAGTTCGAGTGAATTTTAATTATACGCGAGCAAAAGCGATAGAAGACTTAGAAGAACAGATTTAGAAGCGATTGGCAATTTATTGAAGTTTAAGAAATTAGTGAATTTTTTTTAAATAAAAGTAAAAGAAAATTTTAATTAACTAGAAAAGAGTTGTTTTACTTGCAAGAAGTTTAATGATTAGTAAGATTAAGGGTGCAAACTTGGAAAAGCGCTACAACTTACATGTATATATATATATAACTCTCGAAATCCGGAAGACAAATTAAGAGAAAGCTCTCGAAATTTAGCAGAAAAAGTAAAAACCAAAACGGAGGATCGTTTGGAAACTGCTATTGATGGCTGAGTTTTTATTTACGAAAGAGGTGTCGTTAATGTAGATCTAGTCGTCTAGCCAACAAAACTCAAGATTCCCATTTATGGTTGAACTATATCATTCAACGTATTTAGGCAGTATACAGTTTAAACAGTTTGAAACAAATTCATTACGCGATTGAAGCGATCATTTGAACCATTGAAAAACCACTTAAATCTTAAGAGAAATGCGGTACATCATTTAAGATCAAGTGTTCTAATTGTAGCAAAGAAGTTCCTATGTTGCTATGTTCCTATGTAACAGATTGCTGAATACCACGAAAGAGCTAAGGGTCTCCAGACAATTCGACGACCAGTAGAACTCAGTAGCACGATATGCGCAACCAAGCCGTCGACAAACTAAAAGAAGCCAGTTCATGGGGTATAAGCAGGCTCCTATAAAATATTACCGCAGAATCTCAATTTTTCAGATAACACGTAAAGTAAATAGCACCAACGTAGATGGCTCCCATTCAATTATAAAAAAAAGAAAAAGTTAAACCTTTAAATGAAATACAGCTACTGGTGGTGAAGATGTATCAATTTGCAAGTATGTGAGAAGATGACTTTCGGAAAGTCAACCATCGAGCACAAGTTCATTGCAGTGGACCTTTTCGACGAAGTAATCTTGGGAGTAGACTTTACGATCAAACCGGAATTTATGCTAGATTCGGTGCGAAAAACTTGGGTAACCTAACTCTAAAGTTGCTCTCAAATTGGAGTGTGACCAATATTTGGTCGTGAGAAGCATATAAATTGCACGTGTTGTGCATCAAATCTCAGAATGGGTGTCCCTTTAAAAGTGAGGATGGCAGTGACATTAAGACTTAACGTGTACAATATTTTTTAAAAATTTCATTTCGATTAATCTACGATTGTCTAAGAAGTTTGCAAACTGCTCTGATTCAGATAAGGTTGGATAAAAAACAAAGTGGATGATCCAAGATCTAGCTTGATTATCAACTGAAAGCTGGGTTTTGCATAAAGATAGGAAATGTGCAGTGAAGGGCTTCTACGTTTTATGATATCTATTGATGATATCTTGAAAACAAGATTATCAATTTCATTCATAAGCACTAGCCTGTCCTTTTTACTAAAGGTTTCCATTTTTCAGATAAAAGCTGGCCATACATATCACATTCTTTCTGCTGTTTTTCATTGTCTTCCGATCAGATATATTGTTAATAATACAAAAGGCTTCGTCCATTCGTTTCTTTGCAACCAACAAATCATGGGTTCCACGTTGCCTCTTTGAAAATCACTTCCACTGTTCGATTCTTGTAACAAAGGTCTTTCAGAATTAGATCAATGAGAAAGATAATTTTCAATATTTGATTCCTCTAAGTATATTTCACATGCTAGTGACCTTTCCTTTGTATTTTCCTGCAAAATAAAAGTAGTATTATTTCAATTGATCACAATATTATTTGTTTCTACCGATATCTCCAAATAATTAGTTTATAAAAGCAGCTAGTTATGAAAAGTTATTTCCACATTGCATGGGAGCATTGGATGGAAAACACGTTGTACTAGAACCACCTGTGTACAGTGCGTCCGAGTTTTACCAGGACAACAAAAGCTTTAGCATTGTGTTCCTACCTTTACGAAACGCTGATTATCATTTCACTTTCGCCGATGCTGAATGAGTGACGCCGGGGTGCTAAGGAATAGTATACTTTGGAACGAAATGAATGAAAATATATTAAATGGAATGCATTAAGTATTCATGTCACGAAGCCGTACCCAGGCAAGCACACAGAATGGACAAAAAAAGGCATTTTTATCGACTATTGTCAAAAGCAAGAGTTAAAGTGAAAAATGTCTTTGGTATTATGGCATCAATATTCAGAGTTTTCAAAAAGCCTATGCATCTACAACCCGAAAAAGCAACTATTGCAGCAATGGCATGCATATACTCACATAATTTTGTGAGAAAAAAAAACGTCACGGGGCTATTATTCCCAACCAGAACCGTTTGATCGTGATACCCAATTTTTTTGGGTATTTGATTTGAATTGCTTCGCATCTTCGAAGGGCAGCAATTAGTACACATAATATTAGAGAGGAGTTCGCTGAGCATTTGGCTACAGAAAGAGGATGCCCTTCATTGGAGTTGTAAGCATGCAATAAAAACTTATTCTACAATATATCATTTATAACCGTTGAGCTTACGATTTATATTATTAAAATGTCTCGGTTTATAGCATTGCATTAAATATTACATCACGCCCTAGTTTATTCAATTAAATGTTTGTTCACTTACCATAGTCTCGGTGAATAGCGTCGGATGATAATCGTATACAGTACCCGTGTAACTAGGAATGACATCGAATGCAAACCATGATAGTTTGTAAATTTCTCCGGATCCTGTTCCTGTTTTATTAAATTCCTTAACTTTTTCTAACAATCCCTGTATTGCGTCAGCAAAGTTTTCTTTTCTTCTTTAACTTTTCAATTGAACAATGTATTTTTTATTCTCGATTTTCTCATTCACGTACACGCACGCAGAGATAAATAAAACTTATTACCGCTCAGAAATGCTTGCGCAATTGAAATTTGTACAAGTGTGGCAAGCCACGCAATCATTGGAACAGATTTTAACGTTGAACGCTAAAAAACCGATACCGCTAACAATTTTCAAACAACAAGCATATTCAAAGTCTCGTGGCACACATAACAATCGAACGCAAGCCAGTCAGTTAGAATTAAATTATAAACGCAACGACAAGTAAATTTATAAAAAAATGAATATGAACACTAAATGTGTTCATATTCATTGTTTAAAATTTTTAATTCATTGTTAAAAACCGTACATCGTACAGACCGTAAATATATTTATTGTCAATACATTGATAATCATTTTTCATTGTAAGACTTGACAAGAACCGTTAATGCAATTTTAAGTTATTATTTGTTATGCTACGTTATTACGATGTTTTACGATGTTACGTTAAATATATTATTATATATTAATTTGAATTATATGATCAATTCTAACATTTTATTTCAGAAAATCGATGCCTCGACAATTGAAGATTTCTACGGCTTAACTTCAGATATTCAAAAATCTTCAGAGACGGGATATATTCTCTTTTACCAGTCTAGAGACTGTACTTAGTTCTAAATAAATGTAACTTAGAATTAAATTAAATCAAAGGTCATTATAAGAATTCAGATAATTTTAAAAAAGACAGAAAATAAAGATATTTATGAATTATTTTCAAAACAACCAAAATTCTATTATTTACAATGTTCTAGCATAATTCTTACGTACTTCCATATCTGCTATTACTGCGTCATCGCATTCAATTCATTTATAATTTATTCTCTCATAAATTTATAATTTCGCTATCGCATTTGTATTTCTTTTGTCAGTTGGGAATTATAAATATCACTGAAATATTCATTGCATCTGTTGAATGAATACAAAACCAGTAATATGCAGCAGCTTCGCACGTCTAACGGACGAAATTGTAAGATTGTAACTTGTTGCATTTCCCATTGTGTAGGCGACATAAAGACATAAAAACAAACAAAATAAATAAATAAAATAATACATAAAATACTACTAAAAGAGACTAAGCGCTATTAGGTGAAGATTATTTATTATGATCGAATTAATTTTTGATTAAATTTTATTTTGTAAATTTGTAATCATATTTTGTAAGATAAAAAAAACTCATGCATAATAAAATAGAACTAAGACTAGAAAATGATATTTGTAATTAGATTAAGGTATTTTTAAGCAATATTAACGTAAATAATATAAGAAGAAAACAAAAGTCTCAGTAAGAATAAGAAAGAAAAACAAGTCTTAACAAAAAAATCCCCCAAAAAACACAAAACAAAAATCGCCTACTTAAAAAAATGCTAATGAATTCTGGGAACTCTCTGAAAAGAAATTTTCCATTGGTATACTTCGGGTGTTGGTAGTGAACCACCACCTATAAGAAGGTGAAGTTTATTGCGTCAACTAATTAAGTCGGGGTAAGAAGCTTATTGAATTTCAGTCGTTGCCTTTTGATATTTGATTTATTTGAATTCCGATAAGCAAAACGCGGTAACAAAGTATTATTTTATAAAGTGAAGAAGAGCAAAACAAAACAGTGAAATTAAATATTATTAATATTAAGAAGAACATGTGAAAAAGTGGAAATTGAATTTCCAATACAAGAAGAAAAAAAAACTTGGACAACGGAAGAGTGCATCGTAGACAACCGAGTAGCGCGACGTGCATGTAATTTGTGGATTTTGGATTACCGGTGAAGAATGCTTGCACCGAGTGGAATGCACATGTGTATGGGCAAATCATCATCAATCAAGTCGCAACAGTAGAAAACGTTTGATGTGCAAAATTACAATTGCATCGCTTCTCTGGAGCGGATCGACAAATGGAGAAATGTTGTGTCTTGTAGTAAAACGGAATGTTGGTTACATCCCTAAATTGCAATATATAACATTAATACGAAACTTACAAAGTAGAAAAAAATTGAATTTTGCTTACATTCTTTATATATGTGTATTTTTTTTTCTTTTTTATATAAAAAAATATGAAAGAATAAGTTTCTTTTATCTGTGTGTAGGTGTGTACGTGTCCTGAAAGGGTCAGGGCGTTTAGAATGTACTCCGCGCCCATGCGGTGAGCTAGCCGTAATTAACTTCCTTCGGCCGCCATTATGCGGCCTTTGTATTTTCAATAATAAGCTTTTCTCTTCTTGCTGCCGGCGCGACCTAACCGCCACTCCATTAATTATTTATTTATTTTGTTAACTACATTTTTTTACTATTAGTTTGAATTTTAGTTTTTTTTTTCGCAATATGGCATGGCGCCCAAACGTGGGGCCATGTTTTAACTTCATTATATATTTTTCTACTATTCTGAAAATACTGAACATGGCGCCCAACGTGCTGCTATGTTTTAACTACATTATATTTTTTTATCATTATTTTTGAAAGTTCTCAACAAATTTTACGATTGTACTATGTCACAATGCAGAAATAAAGTAACTTGCCTCAAGCAGTATGTGTTATATATGTTTTCATAAGTTTCATCGCATACGGATTCGGATTCGATATCGCAAAAATTTCAAATAACTAATAACACATTTTCAATTGTTGGTTCGGATGTTTGCAACCTTCTAAAAAATTAAAAAAATTCTTGTTAGATTCCATTTTTAGGTTGATATTTTTATTTTGCAACAGACAGCTGTTTCGAGGCCGATATGGTCCCTTCTTCAGTGTTATGTCTATTAAAGTACAAGTGGGCGAATTTTCTTTTTTAAACCTACAACATTTATCATACAATAAGTTTCCCTTCATTATCCTCAAATATTTTTCTATCATATTTATGGCCTCAAATTGTAAAGATCATGTTTAAACCTACTAATTGTGATTATTTATGGTGTTTAGCTTAAATGTCTACCCTAATTGCTTTTTTTGTTTTTTGATGTGTTTTTGATGCGGCTAGCCTAATCAGTTTGGTGTCACAATTTCCTGTGTCTGTGTTTAGCCGATTTTGTTCCTTTGTTGTCAGGATGAAAATCGTTTCGTATGCATCCAATTTTTTATTTGTCGTGGCTTTTTTAACGTTCCATTGCACGTTATGCTGGCATTCTACTATGTGTTTTGCAACCACAGACTTATATGCGCTGATTTTTTGGCGTTTCTTTCTGATTTCAGCTTCTCGTAGATGCTCCTGAACTCTCGTTGTGACCAGCCTCTTTGTTTGTCCTATGTAGGTTTTTGGGCAGTCTTTGCATGCAATCTCATATATGCCGCTTTTTTCGTTTTCCGTTTTTTTGTCCTTTGATGTTCCCAGTCTTGAACTCAGCTTTGTGTTGCTGCTAGTTGACGCTATTGATATGTCCCACGGTTTGAGGATTTGTCCAATTTTTCTGTCCAATTTTGTGTGGGTAACGGCTAGCCATTTCTTCTCTCGGTGGATGATTTCTCTATTCTGTTTGAAGAGCGTTGTTAGGTTGTCATTTGCCAATTGTTTTTTCTTTTTATTCATGACGTTTAGGATTTCCCTTTCCGTGTATCCGTTCTTCTTTGCTGTGTCTAGGATGTACTGCTCTTCTTTGTTGAAGTTGTCTTCACTAAGTTGAAGGGTGAGTAGCCTGTGTATCCATGAGTTGAATATTGCCATTTTTTGTGGCCAGCTGTGGTTGGAACATGCAGGAATTGTTCGTTGCGTTTGTGTTGGCTTCCTGTATATTTCGTATTGTAAAGTTTTCGCTTCTCTTAGGATCTTGATATCTAAAAAGCTTAATTGTCCGTTTTGTTCTTCTTCTTTTTCATCCTGACAACAAAGGAACAAAATCGGCTAAACACAGACACAGGAAATTGTGACACCAAACTGATTAGGCTAGCCGCATCAAAAACACATCAAAAAACAAAAAAAGCAATTAGGGTAGACATTTAAGCTAAACACCATAAATAATCACAATTAGTAGGTTTAAACATGATCTTTACAATTTGAGGCCATAAATATGATAGAAAAATATTTGAGGATAATGAAGGGAAACTTATTGTATGATAAATGTTGTAGGTTTAAAAAAGAAAATTCGCCCACTTGTACTTTAATAGACATAACACTGAAGAAGGGACCATATCGGCCTCGAAACAGCTGTCTGTTGCAAAATAAAAATATCAACCTAAAAATGGAATCTAACAAGAATTTTTTTAATTTTTTAGAAGGTTGCAAACATCCGAACCAACAATTGGAAATTGATACGACAACCAAGTCTACATCGGAATTCAACTGTCTACTGAAGTACAAGAAGGCGATTGGTAGAATAAGTGAGGATATACGATTTTTAAAGCTCTGTATAAAAAATAAAGTGACTCCTAGAAGTCACACAATTCCAATTCCCTTAAATTTACAGAATAGGTATGAACAAAAAATTAAATTAGAAAGAATTGTAATTAGAAATAGTATTAAGTTGTTATACAGTAAGCTTAACTCAACAACCTTGTTAGCATACGCAACTCACTTAAAAATAGGAAACTCCACTCAGGGACTAAAAGGGAATATTGTAGATATATGTGAAAAAACCAATTGGGCCCTTACCTGTGAAAAACTAAGGAAACGAAAGATATTGGACAAAAAACTAAAAAATTTAATTGAAAAGTCCAAACGAAAGGAGGAAAAAAGACCCATAATAGAAATGATACCAAACCTAGTGATAAATAAATCCTCAGAAACTTTTTCTGAAGAACAAATAAAATTATTAAACATGGGGTTAAACTATGCCGTTAATAGGACCCTACCAATTGAAGAGCTGATCATAGATATCGAATCAGGAATAAAATACCTGAGCGCTGATCCGAAAGAACAAATAAGGGGGGAAACGAAAAAACTTTTAACTAAAAAACCACTAACTCTAACAAATAATAATCAAGAAAAACTTGTTAAAGAACTTAAGCAGAAAAAAGTTTACTATCTTAAAGCGGATAAGGGAAACTCAGTAGTTATCATGGACAAGGAAGTCTATGACGATGAAGTCAATAATAAACTCAAAAATGGAAATTTTCTAGAACTACGTAACGATCCACTACCTAGCTCTCTAAAAAGGATAGAGAAAACAATGAAAGAGTGTGAATTAATAATTAAACATAAGACGGATATGAGGATGCCAGACCCTTCTCTACCGAGGATTAAGTGCCTCCCAAAAATCCACAAAGAAGGACAAGAAATGCGAGAAATCATCGCAGCTGTTAATGGACCAACGCAAAACATTGCCAACTGGATTCTAAAGGAAATAGGAAGACTTGGACTAAAAAGAGGGACACATACAGTAAAAAAGACTTCTGAGGTAGTAGAACGCCTAAATAAACAAGGGCAAATCAAGGAGGACGAAATATTGGTTTCATTCGACGTAGAATCACTATTCCCAAGCATCCCAATCAAAGAAGCGCTACATATATTTGAAGAATGGATTGCAGGATATGAAGATTCACCAGAATGGCCAAGAAAAGCTAAACTATATACTAAACTAGCTAGACTATGCATGACCGAAACGTACTTTACTTTCAGGGGGAAATTCTTCAAAGTAATGTCAGGAGCAGCAATGGGCAATCCTTTATCCCCTCTTCTTAGTGACCTCTTCATGGACACATTAGAAGATGATCTGAAAAAACGGGGACTCCTTCCAAGCGTTTGGGTAAGATATGTAGATGATATCTTGGCGATAGTTAAAAAAGACCAAGTAGACGTTGTTTTTAACAGTATAAATAATATTCACCCAAAAATTGTATTTAAAAAAGAAGAAGAACAAAACGGACAATTAAGCTTTTTAGATATCAAGATCCTAAGAGAAGCGAAAACTTTACAATACGAAATATACAGGAAGCCAACACAAACGCAACGAACAATTCCTGCATGTTCCAACCACAGCTGGCCACAAAAAATGGCAATATTCAACTCATGGATACACAGGCTACTCACCCTTCAACTTAGTGAAGACAACTTCAACAAAGAAGAGCAGTACATCCTAGACACAGCAAAGAAGAACGGATACACGGAAAGGGAAATCCTAAACGTCATGAATAAAAAGAAAAAACAATTGGCAAATGACAACCTAACAACGCTCTTCAAACAGAATAGAGAAATCATCCACCGAGAGAAGAAATGGCTAGCCGTTACCCACACAAAATTGGACAGAAAAATTGGACAAATCCTCAAACCGTGGGACATATCAATAGCGTCAACTAGCAGCAACACAAAGCTGAGTTCAAGACTGGGAACATCAAAGGACAAAAAAACGGAAAACGAAAAAAGCGGCATATATGAGATTGCATGCAAAGACTGCCCAAAAACCTACATAGGACAAACAAAGAGGCTGGTCACAACGAGAGTTCAGGAGCATCTACGAGAAGCTGAAATCAGAAAGAAACGCCAAAAAATCAGCGCATATAAGTCTGTGGTTGCAAAACACATAGTAGAATGCCAGCATAACGTGCAATGGAACGTTAAAAAAGCCACGACAAATAAAAAATTGGATGCATACGAAACGATTTTCATCCTGACAACAAAGGAACAAAATCGGCTAAACACAGACACAGGAAATTGTGACACCAAACTGATTAGGCTAGCCGCATCAAAAACACATCAAAAAACAAAAAAAGCAATTAGGGTAGACATTTAAGCTAAACACCATAAATAATCACAATTAGTAGGTTTAAACATGATCTTTACAATTTGAGGCCATAAATATGATAGAAAAATATTTGAGGATAATGAAGGGAAACTTATTGTATGATAAATGTTGTAGGTTTAAAAAAGAAAATTCGCCCACTTGTACTTTAATAGACATAACACTGAAGAAGGGACCATATCGGCCTCGAAACAGCTGTCTGTTGCAAAATAAAAATATCAACCTAAAAATGGAATCTAACAAGAATTTTTTTAATAATAACACATTGTTTGAATAACTTTTTTTCAATAATAAATCAAAATCTAATTATAATTGTTAGAATTTGATATGAATTATGAATATCAAACAAGTGCTACCAATATGCTTTCTCAGTTCTTTTAGGTTGGCACGTCCGTACTGTGCACATCTTGCTCTATTCATTTTTTTTTTGTCTAAATGTTCTCATATATAAATCAGTCTCTATTGAGCAGCCATTGTATTCACTTGTATACAGTTTATAATAAACAAGTTCTTTTCTTAATTATGGGTTGCGTTTATTTTAAACCATTAGAAATCTGTCAATAATATATATCAAATATCTAATAATAATAATACGTATATAAAATCAAAAATTGTTCAGTAATCAAACCTGCAATACTGGCATAAAAGCTAATTTGGTTACATTTGATGAAGCTTTCTTTTCCTATGCCTATAGCTGTCCCTCGACGGAAAAAAGTCAAACTGTTGTATTGAATTTGGGTGATCGTGATCAATGGGGAAGTTCTTTTTCTTCCTAAAAGAATTTTATCCTCCTGGAATTGTGCACTGATGTATTTTCCGGCGAAACTTTTGTCATGGTCACTACAGTTCATACTTATCAGCGCCATCTCTTAGTAAAACAGGAAAAAACTTATGCATACATTTGGATATATATATATATATATATATATATATATATATATATATATACATGCATATATATATATATATACATGCATATATATATATATACATGCATATATATATACAGTGGTGGCCACCTAAATAGAACACTTGCATTTCTATCAATAAAAGGGCATTTTTTCAGTTTTTAATGAAACAACTGATTTTGGACTTATGTATTATTTATTGAAACTATAAAAGCTTATTTAAAATGTGAAATGATGACTGTATTTGTTTGTCAGTAAAAAAATATAAACACACTAATTAAAATACGCGTGGCCACATAAATAGTACATAAATTTGCATTGCAGTAAAGTTATAAAAAAAATATTTTGAAGCGACCGTATAAATTAATATTTCGTTGGAAATCCTTTGTTCTTAAGCACTGCTGAGCATCGCCTTGGCAGACTCTCCACTAAAGTTTGACAGCGTTCGTTAGGAATAGATCTCCAGGCGATCTGAATTTGGTCCCACAATTCAGCAGCATTTCTAGGTTTCACCCTGTTTATGTGAGTTTCAACATCATTCCACAGGTTCTCGATCGGATTTAGTTCAGGAGACTGGGCGGGCCATTGTTAAACGGGGACATTTTATCACTAAGGTAACCCTTCACAAGACGAGAAGTATGCTTAGGATCATTGTCGTGCATAAAACGCCATATCAGTGGCATATTTTCTTCTGCAAAGGGGATCATGTGGTTCTCAAGAATTCGTTTGTAGACGTGTTGATCCATTTTCATGTCTATCTTGGTTATTGGTTCCACCCCATGCCAGGAAAAAGCAGCCCACACCATCACATTTCCGCCACCATGTTTAACAGTTTTCTGTGTGTATTTGGGATTGTGTTGTTGGTTAGGTGGACGCCAATTATACCTTTTGCCATCTGATCCGAACCTGCAAAACTTGGATTCATCACTCCACAGCACATTTTTCCAGAAACTTATCGGTTTGTTTAGATGTTCCTTTGCAAACGATTTCCTCACTTTTTAGTTCTTGTTTGTCACAAGTGGTTTTTTTTAGCGATGCATCCTCTGAGATTTTTTTCTTGCAGACGCCTTCTAATTGTTCTATCTGACACAAAAATATTGCTATCATTCAGAACACTGCTTTTTATCGCTTTGGAGCTCGAAAAGGGGTCGGCGACACTTGCTTTGTATATAATATTGTCCTCTTTGTTGTTGTTTTTCTTGGCCTTTTAGCTCTCGGAACGTAAAGCATTGTAAACTACCATCCGCGAACACTCCAGCTGATTGGATATTTCCGTAATTGTTGAACCTCTGTCTTTCATGCTGCAGATGATCTCACGCTTTTCTTCGGAGCAATGTGGCCCTCTTCCCATCTTCAAAAATATTTTTTTATATTTAACTTTTTTAAAAACTAATGTTAACTGTTCTTACTTTCAAATAAATTTGTTATTGGTCAAGAAAATTCACTTCGATGCACTAAAACCAAGCGTGTACTATTTAGGTGACCAGATAAAAACACTTCCTTTTACACTGAAATACGCAATGCAATGTGAAGATGCATTGCGTATTTTTAGAAGATGCTCAAAACTAGTTCTCACATATGTGAGAATGCGATAAGAAATGTAAACATTTGATTCCTCGCTGCATGTTTCCAGGAAATTTAAATTGAACAGCCTGCGAGGATAGTGTTCTATTTAGGTGTCCACCACTGTATATATATATTGTTACTCAAATAATTTCACGCGCCTCTGTAGTTACAAAAATAGCGAAACAAAAAATGACAACCAAAACAACAACAAATAAGTGGATCATTCTCGAAGGGCAAAAAGCAATTAAATGCATTTGGATTAGCATTAACAACAATGCAAATGCAAGTAATTTAGAGCATGAGCTCGAAAATGATCTATATTGAAAGTCTAAGAAGCTTCCGGATTGGCTGAATACAAGAAAATAAGCGGCTACAGAAGACGGAGACGACGAGTAATGATCAAAAGTGCGCGTCGACGAAAGTGCCCGATTAAATAGAGTTCGAGTGAATTTTAATTATACGCGAGTAAAAGCGATAGAAGACTTAGAAGAACAGATTTAGAAGCGATTGGCAATTTATTGAAGTTTAAGAAATTAGTGAATTTTTTTTAAATAAAAGTAAAAGAAAATTTTAATTAACTAGAAAAGAGTTGTTTTACTTGCAAGAAGTTTAATGATTAGTAAGATTAAGGGTGCAAACTTGGAAAAGCGCTACAACTTACATGTATATATATATATAACTCTCGAAATCCGGAAGACAAATTAAGAGAAAGCTCTCGAAATTTAGCAGAAAAAGTAAAAACCAAAACGGAGGATCGTTTGGAAACTGCTATTGATGGCTGAGTTTTTATTTACGAAAGAGGTGTCGTTAATGTAGATCTAGTCGTCTAGCCAACAAAACTCAAGATTCCCATTTATGGTTGAACTATATCATTCAACGTATTTAGGCAGTATACAGTTTAAACAGTTTGAAACAAATTCATTACGCGATTGAAGCGATCATTTGAACCATTGAAAAACCACTTAAATCTTAAGAGAAATGCGGTACATCATTGAAGATCAAGTGTTCTAATTGTAGCAAAGAAGTTCCTATGTTGCTATGTTCCTATGTAACAGATTGCTGAATACCACGAAAGAGCTAAGGGTCTCCAGACAATTCGACGACCAGTAGAACTCAGTAGCACGATATGCGCAACCAAGCCGTAGACAAACTAAAAGAAGCCAGTTCATGGGGTATAAGCAGGCTCCTATAAAATATTACCGCAGAATCTCAATTTTTCAGATAACACGTAAAGCAAATAGCACCAACGTAGATGGCTCCCATTCAATTATAAAAAAAGAAAAAGTTAAACCTTTAAATGAAATACAGCTACTGGTGGTGAAGATGTATCAATTTGCAAGTATGTGAGAAGATGACTTTCGGAAAGTCAACCATCGAGCACAAGTTCATTGCAGTGGACCTTTTCGACGAAGTAATCTTGCGAGTAGACTTTACGATCAAACCGGAATTTATGCTAGATTCGGTGCGAAAAACTTGGGTAACCTAACTCTAAAGTTGCTCTCAAATTGGAGTGTGACCAATATTTGGTCGTGAGAAGCATATAAATTGCACGTGTTGTGCATCAAATCTCAGAATGGGTGTCCCTTTAAAAGTGAGGATGGCAGTGACATTAAGACTTAACGTGTACAATATTTTTTAAAAATTTCATTTCGATTAATCTACGATTGTCTAAGAAGTTTGCAAACTGCTCTGATTCAGATAAGGTTGGATAAAAAACAAAGTGGATGATCCAAGATCTAGCTTGATTATCAACTGAAAGCTGGGTTTTGCATAAAGATAGGAAATGTGCAGTGAAGGGCTTCTACGTTTTATGATATCTATTGATGATATTTTGAAAACAAGATTATCAATTTCATTCATAAGCACTAGCCTGTCCTTTTTACTAAAGGTTTCCATTTTTCAGATAAAAGCTGGCCATACATATCACATTCTTTCTGCTGTTTTTCATTGTCTTCCGATCAGATATATTGTTAATAATACAAAAGGCTTCGTCCATTCGTTTCTTTGCAACCAACAAATCATGGGTTCCACGTTGCCTCTTTGAAAATCACTTCCACTGTTCGATTCTTGTAACAAAGGTCTTTCAGAATTAGATCAATGAGAAAGATAATTTTCAATATTTGATTCCTCTAAGTATATTTCACATGCTAGTGACCTTTCCTTTGTATTTTCCTGCAAAATAAAAGTAGTATTATTTCAATTGATCACAATATTATTTGTTTCTACCGATATCTCCAAATAATTAGTTTATAAAAGCAGCTAGTTATGAAAAGTTATTTCCACATTGCATGGGAGCATTGGATGGAAAACACGTTGTACTAGAACCACCTGTGTACAGTGCGTCCGAGTTTTACCAGGACAACAAAAGCTTTAGCATTGTGTTCCTACCTTTACGAAACGCTGATTATCATTTCACTTTCGCCGATGCTGAATGAGTGACGCCGGGGTGCTAAGGAATAGTATACTTTGGAACGAAATGAATGAAAATATATTAAATGGAATGCATTAAGTATTCATGTCACGAAGCCGTACCCAGGCAAGCACACAGAATGGACAAAAAAAGGCATTTTTATCGACTATTGTCAAAAGCAAGAGTTAAAGTGAAAAATGTCTTTGGTATTATGGCATCAATATTCAGAGTTTTCAAAAAGCCTATGCATCTACAACCCGAAAAAGCAACTATTGCAGCAATGGCATGCATATACTCACATAATTTTGTGAGAAAAAAAAAACGTCACGGGGCTATTATTCCCAACCAGAACCGTTTGATCGTGATACCCAATTTTTTTGGGTATTTGATTTGAATTGCTTCGCATCTTCGAAGGGCAGCAATTAGTACACATAATATTAGAGAGGAGTTCGCTGAGCATTTGGCTACAGAAAGAGGATGCCCTTCATTGGAGTTGTAAGCATGCAATAAAAACTTATTCTACAATATATCATTTATAACCGTTGAGCTTACGATTTATATTATTAAAATGTCTCGGTTTATAGCATTGCATTAAATATTACATCACGCCCTAGTTTATTCAATTAAATGTTTGTTCACTTACCATAGTCTCGGTGAATAGCGTCGGATGATAATCGTATACAGTACCCGTGTAACTAGGAATGACATCGAATGCAAACCATGATAGTTTGTAAATTTCTCCGGATCCTGTTCCTGTTTTATTAAATTCCTTAACTTTTTCTAACAATCCCTGTATTGCGTCAGCAAAGTTTTCTTTTCTTCTTTAACTTTTCAATTGAACAATGTATTTTTTATTCTCGATTTTCTCATTCACGTACACGCACGCAGAGATAAATAAAACTTATTACCGCTCAGAAATGCTTGCGCAATTGAAATTTGTACAAGTGTGGCAAGCCACGCAATCATTGGAACAGATTTTAACGTTGAACGCTAAAAAACCGATACCGCTAACAATTTTCAAACAACAAGCATATTCAAAGTCTCGTGGCACACATAACAATCGAACGCAAGCCAGTCAGTTAGAATTAAATTATAAACGCAACGACAAGTAAATTTATAAAAAAATGAATATGAACACTAAATGTGTTCATATTCATTGTTTAAAATTTTTAATTCATTGTTAAAAACCGTACATCGTACAGACCGTAAATATATTTATTGTCAATACATTGATAATCATTTTTCATTGTAAGACTTGACAAGAACCGTTAATGCAATTTTAAGTTATTATTTGTTATGCTACGTTATTACGATGTTTTACGATGTTACGTTAAATATATTATTATATATTAATTTGAATTATATGATCAATTCTAACATTTTATTTCAGAAAATCGATGCCTCGACAATTGAAGATTTCTACGGCTTAACTTCAGATATTCAAAAATCTTCAGAGACGGGATATATTCTCTTTTACCAGTCTAGAGACTGTACTTAGTTCTAAATAAATGTAACTTAGAATTAAATTAAATCAAAGGTCATTATAAGAATTCAGATAATTTTAAAAAAGACAGAAAATAAAGATATTTATGAATTATTTTCAAAACAACCAAAATTCTATTATTTACAATGTTCTAGCATAATTCTTACGTACTTCCATATCTGCTATTACTGCGTCATCGCATTCAATTCATTTATAATTTATTCTCTCATAAATTTATAATTTCGCTATCGCATTTGTATTTCTTTTGTCAGTTGGGAATTATAAATATCACTGAAATATTCATTGCATCTGTTGAATGAATACAAAACCAGTAATATGCAGCAGCTTCGCACGTCTAACGGACGAAATTGTAAGATTGTAACTTGTTGCATTTCCCATTGTGTAGGCGACATAAAGACATAAAAACAAACAAAATAAATAAATAAAATAATACATAAAATACTACTAAAAGAGACTAAGCGCTATTAGGTGAAGATTATTTATTATGATCGAATTAATTTTTGATTAAATTTTATTTTGTAAATTTGTAATCATATTTTGTAAGATAAAAAAAACTCATGCATAATAAAATAGAACTAAGACTAGAAAATGATATTTGTAATTAGATTAAGGTATTTTTAAGCAATATTAACGTAAATAATATAAGAAGAAAACAAAAGTCTCAGTAAGAATAAGAAAGAAAAACAAGTCTTAACAAAAAAATCCCCCAAAAAACACAAAACAAAAATCGCCTACTTAAAAAAATGCTAATGAATTCTGGGAACTCTCTGAAAAGAAATTTTCCATTGGTATACTTCGGGTGTTGGTAGTGAACCACCACCTATAAGAAGGTGAAGTTTATTGCGTCAACTAATTAAGTCGGGGTAAGAAGCTTATTGAATTTCAGTCGTTGCCTTTTGATATTTGATTTATTTGAATTCCGATAAGCAAAACGCGGTAACAAAGTATTATTTTATAAAGTGAAGAAGAGCAAAACAAAACAGTGAAATTAAATATTATTAATATTAAGAAGAACATGTGAAAAAGTGGAAATTGAATTTCCAATACAAGAAGAAAAAAAAACTTGGACAACGGAAGAGTGCATCGTAGACAACCGAGTAGCGCGACGTGCATGTAATTTGTGGATTTTGGATTACCGGTGAAGAATGCTTGCACCGAGTGGAATGCACATGTGTATGGGCAAATCATCATCAATCAAGTCGCAACAGTAGAAAACGTTTGATGTGCAAAATTACAATTGCATCGCTTCTCTGGAGCGGATCGACAAATGGAGAAATGTTGTGTCTTGTAGTAAAACGGAATGTTGGTTACATCCCTAAATTGCAATATATAACATTAATACGAAACTTACAAAGTAGAAAAAAATTGAATTTTGCTTACATTCTTTATATATGTGTATTTTTTTTTCTTTTTTATATAAAAAAATATGAAAGAATAAGTTTCTTTTATCTGTGTGTAGGTGTGTACGTGTCCTGAAAGGGTCAGGGCGTTTAGAATGTACTCCGCGCCCATGCGGTGAGCTAGCCGTAATTAACTTCCTTCGGCCGCCATTATGCGGCCTTTGTATTTTCAATAATAAGCTTTTCTCTTCTTGCTGCCGGCGCGACCTAACCGCCACTCCATTAATTATTTATTTATTTTGTTAACTACATTTTTTTACTATTAGTTTGAATTTTAGTTTTTTTTTCGCAATATGGCATGGCGCCCAAACGTGGGGCCATGTTTTAACTTCATTATATATTTTTCTACTATTCTGAAAATACTGAACATGGCGCCCAACGTGCTGCTATGTTTTAACTACATTATATTTTTTTATCATTATTTTTGAACTTGCCTCAAGCAGTATGTGTTATATATGTTTTCATAAGTTTCATCGCATACGGATTCGGATTCGATATCGCAAAAATTTCAAATAACTAATAACACATTTTCAATTGTTGGTTCGGATGTTTGCAACCTTCTAAAAAATTAAAAAAATTCTTGTTAGATTCCATTTTTAGGTTGATATTTTTATTTTGCAACAGACAGCTGTTTCGAGGCCGATATGGTCCCTTCTTCAGTGTTATGTCTATTAAAGTACAAGTGGGCGAATTTTCTTTTTTAAACCTACAACATTTATCATACAATAAGTTTCCCTTCATTATCCTCAAATATTTTTCTATCATATTTATGGCCTCAAATTGTAAAGATCATGTTTAAACCTACTAATTGTGATTATTTATGGTGTTTAGCTTAAATGTCTACCCTAATTGCTTTTTTTGTTTTTTGATGTGTTTTTGATGCGGCTAGCCTAATCAGTTTGGTGTCACAATTTCCTGTGTCTGTGTTTAGCCGATTTTGTTCCTTTGTTGTCAGGATGAAAATCGTTTCGTATGCATCCAATTTTTTATTTGTCGTGGCTTTTTTAACGTTCCATTGCACGTTATGCTGGCATTCTACTATGTGTTTTGCAACCACAGACTTATATGCGCTGATTTTTTGGCGTTTCTTTCTGATTTCAGCTTCTCGTAGATGCTCCTGAACTCTCGTTGTGACCAGCCTCTTTGTTTGTCCTATGTAGGTTTTTGGGCAGTCTTTGCATGCAATCTCATATATGCCGCTTTTTTCGTTTTCCGTTTTTTTGTCCTTTGATGTTCCCAGTCTTGAACTCAGCTTTGTGTTGCTGCTAGTTGACGCTATTGATATGTCCCACGGTTTGAGGATTTGTCCAATTTTTCTGTCCAATTTTGTGTGGGTAACGGCTAGCCATTTCTTCTCTCGGTGGATGATTTCTCTATTCTGTTTGAAGAGCGTTGTTAGGTTGTCATTTGCCAATTGTTTTTTCTTTTTATTCATGACGTTTAGGATTTCCCTTTCCGTGTATCCGTTCTTCTTTGCTGTGTCTAGGATGTACTGCTCTTCTTTGTTGAAGTTGTCTTCACTAAGTTGAAGGGTGAGTAGCCTGTGTATCCATGAGTTGAATATTACCATTTTTTGTGGCCAGCTGTGGTTGGAACATGCAGGAATTGTTCGTTGCGTTTGTGTTGGCTTCCTGTATATTTCGTATTGTAAAGTTTTCGCTTCTCTTAGGATCTTGATATCTAAAAAGCTTAATTGTCCGTTTTGTTCTTCTTCTTTTTCATCCTGACAACAAAGGAACAAAATCGGCTAAACACAGACACAGGAAATTGTGACACCAAACTGATTAGGCTAGCCGCATCAAAAACACATCAAAAAACAAAAAAAGCAATTAGGGTAGACATTTAAGCTAAACACCATAAATAATCACAATTAGTAGGTTTAAACATGATCTTTACAATTTGAGGCCATAAATATGATAGAAAAATATTTGAGGATAATGAAGGGAAACTTATTGTATGATAAATGTTGTAGGTTTAAAAAAGAAAATTCGCCCACTTGTACTTTAATAGACATAACACTGAAGAAGGGACCATATCGGCCTCGAAACAGCTGTCTGTTGCAAAATAAAAATATCAACCTAAAAATGGAATCTAACAAGAATTTTTTTAATTTTTTAGAAGGTTGCAAACATCCGAACCAACAATTGGAAATTGATACGACAACCAAGTCTACATCGGAATTCAACTGTCTACTGAAGTACAAGAAGGCGATTGGTAGAATAAGTGAGGATATACGATTTTTAAAGCTCTGTATAAAAAATAAAGTGACTCCTAGAAGTCACACAATTCCAATTCCCTTAAATTTACAGAATAGGTATGAACAAAAAATTAAATTAGAAAGAATTGTAATTAGAAATAGTATTAAGTTGTTATACAGTAAGCTTAACTCAACAACCTTGTTAGCATACGCAACTCACCTAAAAATAGGAAACTCCACTCAGGGACTAAAAGGGAATATTGTAGATATATGTGAAAAAACCAATTGGGCCCTTACCTGTGAAAAACTAAGGAAACGAAAGATATTGGACAAAAAACTAAAAAATTTAATTGAAAAGTCCAAACGAAAGGAGGAAAAAAGACCCATAATAGAAATGATACCAAACCTAGTGATAAATAAATCCTCAGAAACTTTTTCTGAAGAACAAATAAAATTATTAAACATGGGGTTAAACTATGCCGTTAATAGGACCCTACCAATTGAAGAGCTGGTCATAGATATCGAATCAGGAATAAAATACCTGAGCGCTGATCCGAAAGAACAAATAAGGGGGGAAACGAAAAAACTTTTAACTAAAAAACCACTAACTCTAACAAATAATAATCAAGAAAAACTTGTTAAAGAACTTAAGCAGAAAAAAGTTTACTATCTTAAAGCGGATAAGGGAAACTCAGTAGTTATCATGGACAAGGAAGTCTATGACGATGAAGTCAATAATAAACTCAAAAATGGAAATTTTCTAGAACTACGTAACGATCCACTACCTAGCTCTCTAAAAAGGATAGAGAAAACAATGAAAGAGTGTGAATTAATAATTAAACATAAGACGGATATGAGGATGCCAGACCCTTCTCTACCGAGGATTAAGTGCCTCCCAAAAATCCACAAAGAAGGACAAGAAATGCGAGAAATCATCGCAGCTGTTAATGGACCAACGCAAAACATTGCCAACTGGATTCTAAAGGAAATAGGAAGACTTGGACTAAAAAGAGGGACACATACAGTAAAAAAGACTTCTGAGGTAGTAGAACGCCTAAATAAACAAGGGCAAATCAAGGAGGACGAAATATTGGTTTCATTCGACGTAGAATCACTATTCCCAAGCATCCCAATCAAAGAAGCGCTACATATATTTGAAGAATGGATTGCAGGATATGAAGATTCACCAGAATGGCGAAGAAAAGCTAAACTATATACTAAACTAGCTAGACTATGCATGACCGAAACGTACTTTACTTTCAGGGGGAAATTCTTCAAAGTAATGTCAGGAGCAGCAATGGGCAATCCTTTATCCCCTCTTCTTAGTGACCTCTTCATGGACACATTAGAAGATGATCTGAAAAAACGGGGACTCCTTCCAAGCTTTTGGGTAAGATATGTAGATGATATCTTGGCGATAGTTAAAAAAGACCAAGTAGACGTTGTTTTTAACAGTATAAATAATATTCACCCAAAAATTGTATTTAAAAAAGAAGAAGAACAAAACGGACAATTAAGCTTTTTAGATATCAAGATCCTAAGAGAAGCGAAAACTTTACAATACGAAATATACAGGAAGCCAACACAAACGCAACGAACAATTCCTGCATGTTCCAACCACAGCTGGCCACAAAAAATGGCAATATTCAACTCATGGATACACAGGCTACTCACCCTTCAACTTAGTGAAGACAACTTCAACAAAGAAGAGCAGTACATCCTAGACACAGCAAAGAAGAACGGATACACGGAAAGGGAAATCCTAAACGTCATGAATAAAAAGAAAAAACAATTGGCAAATGACAACCTAACAACGCTCTTCAAACAGAATAGAGAAATCATCCACCGAGAGAAGAAATGGCTAGCCGTTACCCACACAAAATTGGACAGAAAAATTGGACAAATCCTCAAACCGTGGGACATATCAATAGCGTCAACTAGCAGCAACACAAAGCTGAGTTCAAGACTGGGAACATCAAAGGACAAAAAAACGGAAAACGAAAAAAGCGGCATATATGAGATTGCATGCAAAGACTGCCCAAAAACCTACATAGGACAAACAAAGAGGCTGGTCACAACGAGAGTTCAGGAGCATCTACGAGAAGCTGAAATCAGAAAGAAACGCCAAAAAATCAGCGCATATAAGTCTGTGGTTGCAAAACACATAGTAGAATGCCAGCATAACGTGCAATGGAACGTTAAAAAAGCCACGACAAATAAAAAATTGGATGCATACGAAACGATTTTCATCCTGACAACAAAGGAACAAAATCGGCTAAACACAGACACAGGAAATTGTGACACCAAACTGATTAGGCTAGCCGCATCAAAAACACATCAAAAAACAAAAAAAGCAATTAGGGTAGACATTTAAGCTAAACACCATAAATAATCACAATTAGTAGGTTTAAACATGATCTTTACAATTTGAGGCCATAAATATGATAGAAAAATATTTGAGGATAATGAAGGGAAACTTATTGTATGATAAATGTTGTACGTTTAAAAAAGAAAATTCGCCCACTTGTACTTTAATAGACATAACACTGAAGAAGGGACCATATCGGCCTCGAAACAGCTGTCTGTTGCAAAATAAAAATATCAACCTAAAAATGGAATCTAACAAGAATTTTTTTAATAATAACACATTGTTTGAATAACTTTTTTTCAATAATAAATCAAAATCTAATTATAATTGTTAGAATTTGATATGAATTATGAATATCAAACAAGTGCTACCAATATGCTTTCTCAGTTCTTTTAGGTTGGCACGTCCGTACTGTGCACATCTTGCTCTATTCATTTTTTTTTTGTCTAAATGTTCTCATATATAAATCAGTCTCTATTGAGCAGCCATTGTATTCACTTGTATACAGTTTATAATAAACAAGTTCTTTTCTTAATTATGGGTTGCGTTTATTTTAAACCATTAGAAATCTGTCAATAATATATATCAAATATCTAATAATAATAATACGTATATAAAATCAAAAATTGTTCAGTAATCAAACCTGCAATACTGGCATAAAAGCTAATTTGGTTACATTTGATGAAGCTTTCTTTTCCTATGCCTATAGCTGTCCCTCGACGGAAAAAAGTCAAACTGTTGTATTGAATTTGGGTGATCGTGATCAATGGGGAAGTTCTTTTTCTTCCTAAAAGAATTTTATCCTCCTGGAATTGTGCACTGATGTATTTTCCGGCGAAACTTTTGTCATGGTCACTACAGTTCATACTTATCAGCGCCATCTCTTAGTAAAACAGGAAAAAACTTATGCATACATTTGGATATATATATATATATATATATATATTTATATATATATATATATATATATATACATGCATATATATATATATATACATGCATATATATATATATACATGCATATATATATACAGTGGTGGCCACCTAAATAGAACACTTGCATTTCTATCAATAAAAGGGCATTTTTTCAGTTTTTAATGAAACAACTGATTTTGGACTTATGTATTATTTATTGAAACTATAAAAGCTTATTTAAAATGTGAAATGATGACTGTATTTGTTTGTCAGTAAAAAAATATAAACACACTAATTAAAATACGCGTGGCCACATAAATAGTACATAAATTTGCATTGCAGTAAAGTTATAAAAAAAATATTTTGAAGCGACCGTATAAATTAATATTTCGTTGGAAATCCTTTGTTCTTAAGCACTGCTGAGCATCGCCTTGGCAGACTCTCCACTAAAGTTTGACAGCGTTCGTTAGGAATAGATCTCCAGGCGATCTGAATTTGGTCCCACAATTCAGCAGCATTTCTAGGTTTCACCCTGTTTATGTGAGTTTCGACATCATTCCACAGGTTCTCGATCGGATTTAGTTCAGGAGACTGGGCGGGCCATTGTTAAACGGGGACATTTTTATCACTAAGGTAACCCTTCACAAGACGAGAAGTATGCTTAGGATCATTGTCGTGCATAAAACGCCATATCAGTGGCATATTTTCTTCTGCAAAGGGGATCATGTGGTTCTCAAGAATTCGTTTGTAGACGTGTTGATCCATTTTCATGTCTATCTTGGTTATTGGTTCCACCCCATGCCAGGAAAAAGCAGCCCACACCATCACATTTCCGCCACCATGTTTAACAGTTTTCTGTGTGTATTTGGGATTGTGTTGTTGGTTAGGTGGACGCCAATTATACCTTTTGCCATCTGATCCGAACCTGCAAAACTTGGATTCATCACTCCACAGCACATTTTTCCAGAAACTTATCGGTTTGTTTAGATGTTCCTTTGCAAACGATTTCCTCACTTTTTAGTTCTTGTTTGTCACAAGTGGTTTTTTTTAGCGATGCATCCTCTGAGATTTTTTTCTTGCAGGCGCCTTCTAATTGTTCTATCTGACACAAAAATATTGCTATCATTCAGAACACTGCTTTTTATCGCTTTGGAGCTCGAAAAGGGGTCGGCGACACTTGCTTTGTATATAATATTGTCCTCTTTGTTGTTGTTTTTCTTGGCCTTTTAGCTCTCGGAACGTAAAGCATTGTAAACTACCATCCGCGAACACTCCAGCTGATTGGATATTTCCGTAATTGTTGAACCTCTGTCTTTCATGCTGCAGATGATCTCACGCTTTTCTTCGGAGCAATGTGGCCCTCTTCCCATCTTCAAAAATATTTTTTTATATTTAACTTTTTTAAAAACTAATGTTAACTGTTCTTACTTTCAAATAAATTTGTTATTGGTCAAGAAAATTCACTTCGATGCACTAAAACCAAGCGTGTACTATTTAGGTGACCAGATAAAAACACTTCCTTTTACACTGAAATACGCAATGCAATGTGAAGATGCATTGCGTATTTTTAGAAGATGCTCAAAACTAGTTCTCACATATGTGAGAATGCGATAAGAAATGTAAACATTTGATTCCTCGCTGCATGTTTCCAGGAAATTTAAATTGAACAGCCTGCGAGGATAGTGTTCTATTTAGGTGTCCACCACTGTATATATATATTGTTACTCAAATAATTTCACGCGCCTCTGTAGTTACAAAAATAGCAAAACAAAAAATGACAACCAAAACAACAACAAATAAGTGGATCATTCTCGAAGGGCAAAAAGCAATTAAATGCATTTGGATTAGCATTAACAACAATGCAAATGCAAGTAATTTAGAGCATGAGCTCGAAAATGATCTATATTGAAAGTCTAAGAAGCTTCCGGATTGGCTGAATACAAGAAAATAAGCGGCTACAGAAGACGGAGACGACGAGTAATGATCAAAAGTGCGCGTCGACGAAAGTGCCCGATTAAATAGAGTTCGAGTGAATTTTAATTATACGCGAGTAAAAGCGATAGAAGACTTAGAAGAACAGATTTAGAAGCGATTGGCAATTTATTGAAGTTTAAGAAATTAGTGAATTTTTTTTAAATAAAAGTAAAAGAAAATTTTAATTAACTAGAAAAGAGTTGTTTTACTTGCAAGAAGTTTAATGATTAGTAAGATTAAGGGTGCAAACTTGGAAAAGCGCTACAACTTACATGTATATATATATATAACTCTCGAAATCCGGAAGACAAATTAAGAGAAAGCTCTCGAAATTTAGCAGAAAAAGTAAAAACCAAAACGGAGGATCGTTTGGAAACTGCTATTGATGGCTGAGTTTTTATTTACGAAAGAGGTGTCGTTAATGTAGATCTAGTCGTCTAGCCAACAAAACTCAAGATTCCCATTTATGGTTGAACTATATCATTCAACGTATTTAGGCAGTATACAGTTTAAACAGTTTGAAACAAATTCATTACGCGATTGAAGCGATCATTTGAACCATTGAAAAACCACTTAAATCTTAAGAGAAATGCGGTACATCATTTAAGATCAAGTGTTCTAATTGTAGCAAAGAAGTTCCTATGTTGCTATGTTCCTATGTAACAGATTGCTGAATACCACGAAAGAGCTAAGGGTCTCCAGACAATTCGACGACCAGTAGAACTCAGTAGCACGATATGCGCAACCAAGCCGTAGACAAACTAAAAGAAGCCAGTTCATGGGGTATAAGCAGGCTCCTATAAAATATTACCGCAGAATCTCAATTTTTCAGATAACACGTAAAGCAAATAGCACCAACGTAGATGGCTCCCATTCAATTATAAAAAAAGAAAAAGTTAAACCTTTAAATGAAATACAGCTACTGGTGGTGAAGATGTATCAATTTGCAAGTATGTGAGAAGATGACTTTCGGAAAGTCAACCATCGAGCACAAGTTCATTGCAGTGGACCTTTTCGACGAAGTAATCTTGCGAGTAGACTTTACGATCAAACCGGAATTTATGCTAGATTCGGTGCGAAAAACTTGGGTAACCTAACTCTAAAGTTGCTCTCAAATTGGAGTGTGACCAATATTTGGTCGTGAGAAGCATATAAATTGCACGTGTTGTGCATCAAATCTCAGAATGGGTGTCCCTTTAAAAGTGCGGATGGCAGTGACATTAAGACTTAACGTGTACAATATTTTTTAAAAATTTCATTTCGATTAATCTACGATTGTCTAAGAAGTTTGCAAACTGCTCTGATTCAGATAAGGTTGGATAAAAAACAAAGTGGATGATCCAAGATCTAGCTTGATTATCAACTGAAAGCTGGGTTTTGCATAAAGATAGGAAATGTGCAGTGAAGGGCTTCTACGTTTTATGATATCTATTGATGATATTTTGAAAACAAGATTATCAATTTCATTCATAAGCACTAGCCTGTCCTTTTTACTAAAGGTTTCCATTTTTCAGATAAAAGCTGGCCATACATATCACATTCTTTCTGCTGTTTTTCATTGTCTTCCGATCAGATATATTGTTAATAATACAAAAGGCTTCGTCCATTCGTTTCTTTGCAACCAACAAATCATGGGTTCCACGTTGCCTCTTTGAAAATCACTTCCACTGTTCGATTCTTGTAACAAAGGTCTTTCAGAATTAGATCAATGAGAAAGATAATTTTCAATATTTGATTCCTCTAAGTATATTTCACATGCTAGTGACCTTTCCTTTGTATTTTCCTGCAAAATAAAAGTAGTATTATTTCAATTGATCACAATATTATTTGTTTCTACCGATATCTCCAAATAATTAGTTTATAAAAGCAGCTAGTTATGAAAAGTTATTTCCACATTGCATGGGAGCATTGGATGGAAAACACGTTGTACTAGAACCACCTGTGTACAGTGCGTCCGAGTTTTACCAGGACAACAAAAGCTTTAGCATTGTGTTCCTACCTTTACGAAACGCTGATTATCATTTCACTTTCGCCGATGCTGAATGAGTGACGCCGGGGTGCTAAGGAATAGTATACTTTGGAACGAAATGAATGAAAATATATTAAATGGAATGCATTAAGTATTCATGTCACGAAGCCGTACCCAGGCAAGCACACAGAATGGACAAAAAAAGGCATTTTTATCGACTATTGTCAAAAGCAAGAGTTAAAGTGAAAAATGTCTTTGGTATTATGGCATCAATATTCAGAGTTTTCAAAAAGCCTATGCATCTACAACCCGAAAAAGCAACTATTGCAGCAATGGCATGCATATACTCACATAATTTTGTGAGAAAAAAAAACGTCACGGGGCTATTATTCCCAACCAGAACCGTTTGATCGTGATACCCAATTTTTTTGGGTATTTGATTTGAATTGCTTCGCATCTTCGAAGGGCAGCAATTAGTACACATAATATTAGAGAGGAGTTCGCTGAGCATTTGGCTACAGAAAGAGGATGCCCTTCATTGGAGTTGTAAGCATGCAATAAAAACTTATTCTACAATATATCATTTATAACCGTTGAGCTTACGATTTATATTATTAAAATGTCTCGGTTTATAGCATTGCATTAAATATTACATCACGCCCTAGTTTATTCAATTAAATGTTTGTTCACTTACCATAGTCTCGGTGAATAGCGTCGGATGATAATCGTATACAGTACCCGTGTAACTAGGAATGACATCGAATGCAAACCATGATAGTTTGTAAATTTCTCCGGATCCTGTTCCTGTTTTATTAAATTCCTTAACTTTTTCTAACAATCCCTGTATTGCGTCAGCAAAGTTTTCTTTTCTTCTTTAACTTTTCAATTGAACAATGTATTTTTTATTCTCGATTTTCTCATTCACGTACACGCACGCAGAGATAAATAAAACTTATTACCGCTCAGAAATGCTTGCGCAATTGAAATTTGTACAAGTGTGGCAAGCCACGCAATCATTGGAACAGATTTTAACGTTGAACGCTAAAAAACCGATACCGCTAACAATTTTCAAACAACAAGCATATTCAAAGTCTCGTGGCACACATAACAATCGAACGCAAGCCAGTCAGTTAGAATTAAATTATAAACGCAACGACAAGTAAATTTATAAAAAAAATGAATATGAACACTAAATGTGTTCATATTCATTGTTTAAAATTTTTAATTCATTGTTAAAAACCGTACATCGTACAGACCGTAAATATATTTATTGTCAATACATTGATAATCATTTTTCATTGTAAGACTTGACAAGAACCGTTAATGCAATTTTAAGTTATTATTTGTTATGCTACGTTATTACGATGTTTTACGATGTTACGTTAAATATATTATTATATATTAATTTGAATTATATGATCAATTCTAACATTTTATTTCAGAAAATCGATGCCTCGACAATTGAAGATTTCTACGGCTTAACTTCAGATATTCAAAAATCTTCAGAGACGGGATATATTCTCTTTTACCAGTCTAGAGACTGTACTTAGTTCTGAATAAATGTAACTTAGAATTAAATTAAATCAAAGGTCATTATAAGAATTCAGATAATTTTAAAAAAGACAGAAAATAAAGATATTTATGAATTATTTTCAAAACAACCAAAATTCTATTATTTACAATGTTCTAGCATAATTCTTACGTACTTCCATATCTGCTATTACTGCGTCATCGCATTCAATTCATTTATAATTTATTCTCTCATAAATTTATAATTTCGCTATCGCATTTGTATTTCTTTTGTCAGTTGGGAATTATAAATATCACTGAAATATTCATTGCATCTGTTGAATGAATACAAAACCAGTAATATGCAGCAGCTTCGCACGTCTAACGGACGAAATTGTAAGATTGTAACTTGTTGCATTTCCCATTGTGTAGGCGACATAAAGACATAAAAACAAACAAAATAATAAATAAAATAATACATAAAATACTACTAAAAGAGACTAAGCGCTATTAGGTGAAGATTATTTATTATGATCGAATTAATTTTTGATTAAATTTTATTTTGTAAATTTGTAATCATATTTTGTAAGATAAAAAAAACTCATGCATAATAAAATAGAACTAAGACTAGAAAATGATATTTGTAATTAGATTAAGGTATTTTTAAGCAATATTAACGTAAATAATATAAGAAGAAAACAAAAGTCTCAGTAAGAATAAGAAAGAAAAACAAGTCTTAACAAAAAAATCCCCCAAAAAACACAAAACAAAAATCGCCTACTTAAAAAAATGCTAATGAATTCTGGGAACTCTCTGAAAAGAAATTTTCCATTGGTATACTTCGGGTGTTGGTAGTGAACCACCACCTATAAGAAGGTGAAGTTTATTGCGTCAACTAATTAAGTCGGGGTAAGAAGCTTATTGAATTTCAGTCGTTGCCTTTTGATATTTGATTTATTTGAATTCCGATAAGCAAAACGCGGTAACAAAGTATTATTTTATAAAGTGAAGAAGAGCAAAACAAAACAGTGAAATTAAATATTATTAATATTAAGAAGAACATGTGAAAAAGTGGAAATTGAATTTCCAATACAAGAAGAAAAAAAAACTTGGACAACGGAAGAGTGCATCGTAGACAACCGAGTAGCGCGACGTGCATGTAATTTGTGGATTTTGGATTACCGGTGAAGAATGCTTGCACCGAGTGGAATGCACATGTGTATGGGCAAATCATCATCAATCAAGTCGCAACAGTAGAAAACGTTTGATGTGCAAAATTACAATTGCATCGCTTCTCTGGAGCGGATCGACAAATGGAGAAATGTTGTGTCTTGTAGTAAAACGGAATGTTGGTTACATCCCTAAATTGCAATATATAACATTAATACGAAACTTACAAAGTAGAAAAAAATTGAATTTTGCTTACATTCTTTATATATGTGTATTTTTTTTTTCTTTTTTATATAAAAAAATATGAAAGAATAAGTTTCTTTTATCTGTGTGTAGGTGTGTACGTGTCCTGAAAGGGTCAGGGCGTTTAGAATGTACTCCGCGCCCATGCGGTGAGCTAGCCGTAATTAACTTCCTTCGGCCGCCATTATGCGGCCTTTGTATTTTCAATAATAAGCTTTTCTCTTCTTGCTGCCGGCGCGACCTAACCGCCACCCCATTAATTATTTATTTATTTTGTTAACTACATTTTTTTACTATTAGTTTGAATTTTAGTTTTTTTTTCGCAATATGGCATGGCGCCCAAACGTGGGGCCATGTTTTAACTTCATTATATATTTTTCTACTATTCTGAAAATACTGAACATGGCGCCCAACGTGCTGCTATGTTTTAACTACATTATATTTTTTTATCATTATTTTTGAAAGTTCTCAACAAATTTTACGATTGTACTATGTCACAATGCAGAAATAAAGTAACTTGCCTCAAGCAGTATGTGTTATATATGTTTTCATAAGTTTCATCGCATACGGATTCGGATTCGATATCGCAAAAATTTCAAATAACTAATAACACATTGTTTGAATAACTTTTTTTCAATAATAAATCAAAATCTAATTATAATTGTTAGAATTTGATATGAATTATGAATATCAAACAAGTGCTACCAATATGCTTTCTCAGTTCTTTTAGGTTGGCACGTCCGTACTGTGCACATCTTGCTCTATTCATTTTTTTTTTTGTCTAAATGTTCTCATATATAAATCAGTCTCTATTGAGCAGCCATTGTATTCACTTGTATACAGTTTATAATAAACAAGTTCTTTTCTTAATTATGGGTTGCGTTTATTTTAAACCATTAGAAATCTGTCAATAATATATATCAAATATCTAATAATAATAATACGTATATAAAATCAAAAATTGTTCAGTAATCAAACCTGCAATACTGGCATAAAAGCTAATTTGGTTACATTTGATGAAGCTTTCTTTTCCTATGCCTATAGCTGTCCCTCGACGGAAAAAAGTCAAACTGTTGTATTGAATTTGGGTGATCGTGATCAATGGGGAAGTTCTTTTTCTTCCTAAAAGAATTTTATCCTCCTGGAATTGTGCACTGATGTATTTTCCGGCGAAACTTTTGTCATGGTCACTACAGTTCATACTTATCAGCGCCATCTCTTAGTAAAACAGGAAAAAACTTATGCATACATTTGGATATATATATATATATATATATATATATATATATATATATATATATATATATATATATATATATATATATATATATATATATATATATATATATATACATGCATATATATATATATATACATGCATATATATATATATACATGCATATATATATACAGTGGTGGCCACCTAAATAGAACACTTGCATTTCTATCAATAAAAGGGCATTTTTTCAGTTTTTAATGAAACAACTGATTTTGGACTTATGTATTATTTATTGAAACTATAAAAGCTTATTTAAAATGTGAAATGATGACTGTATTTGTTTGTCAGTAAAAAAATATAAACACACTAATTAAAATACGCGTGGCCACATAAATAGTACATAAATTTGCATTGCAGTAAAGTTATAAAAAAAATATTTTGAAGCGACCGTATAAATTAATATTTCGTTGGAAATCCTTTGTTCTTAAGCACTGCTGAGCATCGCCTTGGCAGACTCTCCACTAAAGTTTGACAGCGTTCGTTAGGAATAGATCTCCAGGCGATCTGAATTTGGTCCCACAATTCAGCAGCATTTCTAGGTTTCACCCTGTTTATGTGAGTTTCAACATCATTCCACAGGTTCTCGATCGGATTTAGTTCAGGAGACTGGGCGGGCCATTGTTAAACGGGGACATTTTTATCACTAAGGTAACCCTTCACAAGACGAGAAGTATGCTTAGGATCATTGTCGTGCATAAAACGCCATATCAGTGGCATATTTTCTTCTGCAAAGGGGATCATGTGGTTCTCAAGAATTCGTTTGTAGACGTGTTGATCCATTTTCATGTCTATCTTGGTTATTGGTTCCACCCCATGCCAGGAAAAAGCAGCCCACACCATCACATTTCCGCCACCATGTTTAACAGTTTTCTGTGTGTATTTGGGATTGTGTTGTTGGTTAGGTGGACGCCAATTATACCTTTTGCCATCTGATCCGAACCTGCAAAACTTGGATTCATCACCCCACAGCACATTTTTCCAGAAACTTATCGGTTTGTTTAGATGTTCCTTTGCAAACGATTTCCTCACTTTTTAGTTCTTGTTTGTCACAAGTGGTTTTTTTTTAGCGATGCATCCTCTGAGATTTTTTTCTTGCAGACGCCTTCTAATTGTTCTATCTGACACAAAAATATTGCTATCATTCAGAACACTGCTTTTTATCGCTTTGGAGCTCGAAAAGGGGTCGGCGACACTTGCTTTGTATATAATATTGTCCTCTTTGTTGTTGTTTTTCTTGGCCTTTTAGCTCTCGGAACGTAAAGCATTGTAAACTACCATCCGCGAACACTCCAGCTGATTGGATATTTCCGTAATTGTTGAACCTCTGTCTTTCATGCTGCAGATGATCTCACGCTTTTCTTCGGAGCAATGTGGCCCTCTTCCCATCTTCAAAAATATTTTTTTATATTTAACTTTTTTAAAAACTAATGTTAACTGTTCTTACTTTCAAATAAATTTGTTATTGGTCAAGAAAATTCACTTCGATGCACTAAAACCAAGCGTGTACTATTTAGGTGACCAGATAAAAACACTTCCTTTTACACTGAAATACGCAATGCAATGTGAAGATGCATTGCGTATTTTTAGAAGATGCTCAAAACTAGTTCTCACATATGTGAGAATGCGATAAGAAATGTAAACATTTGATTCCTCGCTGCATGTTTCCAGGAAATTTAAATTGAACAGCCTGCGGGGATAGTGTTCTATTTAGGTGTCCACCACTGTATATATATATTGTTACTCAAATAATTTCACGCGCCTCTGTAGTTACAAAAATAGCAAAACAAAAAATGACAACCAAAACAACAACAAATAAGTGGATCATTCTCGAAGGGCAAAAAGCAATTAAATGCATTTGGATTAGCATTAACAACAATGCAAATGCAAGTAATTTAGAGCATGAGCTCGAAAATGATCTATATTGAAAGTCTAAGAAGCTTCCGGATTGGCTGAATACAAGAAAATAAGCGGCTACAGAAGACGGAGACGACGAGTAATGATCAAAAGTGCGCGTCGACGAAAGTGCCCGATTAAATAGAGTTCGAGTGAATTTTAATTATACGCGAGCAAAAGCGATAGAAGACTTAGAAGAACAGATTTAGAAGCGATTGGCAATTTATTGAAGTTTAAGAAATTAGTGAATTTTTTTTAAATAAAAGTAAAAGAAAATTTTAATTAACTAGAAAAGAGTTGTTTTACTTGCAAGAAGTTTAATGATTAGTAAGATTAAGGGTGCAAACTTGGAAAAGCGCTACAACTTACATGTATATATATATATAACTCTCGAAATCCGGAAGACAAATTAAGAGAAAGCTCTCGAAATTTAGCAGAAAAAGTAAAAACCAAAACGGAGGATCGTTTGGAAACTGCTATTGATGGCTGAGTTTTTATTTACGAAAGAGGTGTCGTTAATGTAGATCTAGTCGTCTAGCCAACAAAACTCAAGATTCCCATTTATGGTTGAACTATATCATTCAACGTATTTAGGCAGTATACAGTTTAAACAGTTTGAAACAAATTCATTACGCGATTGAAGCGATCATTTGAACCATTGAAAAACCACTTAAATCTTAAGAGAAATGCGGTACATCATTTAAGATCAAGTGTTCTAATTGTAGCAAAGAAGTTCCTATGTTGCTATGTTCCTATGTAACAAATTGCTGAATACCACGAAAGAGCTAAGGGTCTCCAGACAATTCGACGACCAGTAGAACTCAGTAGCACGATATGCGCAACCAAGCCGTCGACAAACTAAAAGAAGCCAGTTCATGGGGTATAAGCAGGCTCCTATAAAATATTACCGCAGAATCTCAATTTTTCAGATAACACGTAAAGCAAATAGCACCAACGTAGATGGCTCCCATTCAATTATAAAAAAAAGAAAAAGTTAAACCTTTAAATGAAATACAGCTACTGGTGGTGAAGATGTATCAATTTGCAAGTATGTGAGAAGATGACTTTCGGAAAGTCAACCATCGAGCACAAGTTCATTGCAGTGGACCTTTTCGACGAAGTAATCTTGGGAGTAGACTTTACGATCAAACCGGAATTTATGCTAGATTCGGTGCGAAAAACTTGGGTAACCTAACTCTAAAGTTGCTCTCAAATTGGAGTGTGACCAATATTTGGTCGTGAGAAGCATATAAATTGCACGTGTTGTGCATCAAATCTCAGAATGGGTGTCCCTTTAAAAGTGAGGATGGCAGTGACATTAAGACTTAACGTGTACAATATTTTTTAAAAATTTCATTTCGATTAATCTACGATTGTCTAAGAAGTTTGCAAACTGCTCTGATTCAGATAAGGTTGGATAAAAAACAAAGTGGATGATCCATGATCTAGCTTGATTATCAACTGAAAGCTGGGTTTTGCATAAAGATAGGAAATGTGCAGTGAAGGGCTTCTACGTTTTATGATATCTATTGATGATATTTTGAAAACAAGATTATCAATTTCATTCATAAGCACTAGCCTGTCCTTTTTACTAAAGGTTTCCATTTTTCAGATAAAAGCTGGCCATACATATCACATTCTTTCTGCTGTTTTTCATTGTCTTCCGATCAGATATATTGTTAATAATACAAAAGGCTTCGTCCATTCGTTTCTTTGCAACCAACAAATCATGGGTTCCACGTTGCCTCTTTGAAAATCACTTCCACTGTTCGATTCTTGTAACAAAGGTCTTTCAGAATTAGATCAATGAGAAAGATAATTTTCAATATTTGATTCCTCTAAGTATATTTCACATGCTAGTGACCTTTCCTTTGTATTTTCCTGCAAAATAAAAGTAGTATTATTTCAATTGATCACAATATTATTTGTTTCTACCGATATCTCCAAATAATTAGTTTATAAAAGCAGCTAGTTATGAAAAGTTATTTCCACATTGCATGGGAGCATTGGATGGAAAACACGTTGTACTAGAACCACCTGTGTACAGTGCGTCCGAGTTTTACCAGGACAACAAAAGCTTTAGCATTGTGTTCCTACCTTTACGAAACGCTGATTATCATTTCACTTTCGCCGATGCTGAATGAGTGACGCCGGGGTGCTAAGGAATAGTATACTTTGGAACGAAATGAATGAAAATATATTAAATGGAATGCATTAAGTATTCATGTCACGAAGCCGTACCCAGGCAAGCACACAGAATGGACAAAAAAAGGCATTTTTATCGACTATTGTCAAAAGCAAGAGTTAAAGTGAAAAATGTCTTTGGTATTATGGCATCAATATTCAGAGTTTTCAAAAAGCCTATGCATCTACAACCCGAAAAAGCAACTATTGCAGCAATGGCATGCATATACTCACATAATTTTGTGAGAAAAAAAAACGTCACGGGGCTATTATTCCCAACCAGAACCGTTTGATCGTGATACCCAATTTTTTTGGGTATTTGATTTGAATTGCTTCGCATCTTCGAAGGGCAGCAATTAGTACACATAATATTAGAGAGGAGTTCGCTGAGCATTTGGCTACAGAAAGAGGATGCCCTTCATTGGAGTTGTAAGCATGCAATAAAAACTTATTCTACAATATATCATTTATAACCGTTGAGCTTACGATTTATATTATTAAAATGTCTCGGTTTATAGCATTGCATTAAATATTACATCACGCCCTAGTTTATTCAATTAAATGTTTGTTCACTTACCATAGTCTCGGTGAATAGCGTCGGATGATAATCGTATACAGTACCCGTGTAACTAGGAATGACATCGAATGCAAACCATGATAGTTTGTAAATTTCTCCGGATCCTGTTCCTGTTTTATTAAATTCCTTAACTTTTTCTAACAATCCCTGTATTGCGTCAGCAAAGTTTTCTTTTCTTCTTTAACTTTTCAATTGAACAATGTATTTTTTATTCTCGATTTTCTCATTCACGTACACGCACGCAGAGATAAATAAAACTTATTACCGCTCAGAAATGCTTGCGCAATTGAAATTTGTACAAGTGTGGCAAGCCACGCAATCATTGGAACAGATTTTAACGTTGAACGCTAAAAAACCGATACCGCTAACAATTTTCAAACAACAAGCATATTCAAAGTCTCGTGGCACACATAACAATCGAACGCAAGCCAGTCAGTTAGAATTAAATTATAAACGCAACGACAAGTAAATTTATAAAAAAAATGAATATGAACACTAAATGTGTTCATATTCATTGTTTAAAATTTTTAATTCATTGTTAAAAACCGTACATCGTACAGACCGTAAATATATTTATTGTCAATACATTGATAATCATTTTTCATTGTAAGACTTGACAAGAACCGTTAATGCAATTTTAAGTTATTATTTGTTATGCTACGTTATTACGATGTTTTACGATGTTACGTTAAATATATTATTATATATTAATTTGAATTATATGATCAATTCTAACATTTTATTTCAGAAAATCGATGCCTCGACAATTGAAGATTTCTACGGCTTAACTTCAGATATTCAAAAATCTTCAGAGACGGGATATATTCTCTTTTACCAGTCTAGAGACTGTACTTAGTTCTAAATAAATGTAACTTAGAATTAAATTAAATCAAAGGTCATTATAAGAATTCAGATAATTTTAAAAAAGACAGAAAATAAAGATATTTATGAATTATTTTCAAAACAACCAAAATTCTATTATTTACAATGTTCTAGCATAATTCTTACGTACTTCCATATCTGCTATTACTGCGTCATCGCATTCAATTCATTTATAATTTATTCTCTCATAAATTTATAATTTCGCTATCGCATTTGTATTTCTTTTGTCAGTTGGGAATTATAAATATCACTGAAATATTCATTGCATCTGTTGAATGAATACAAAACCAGTAATATGCAGCAGCTTCGCACGTCTAACGGACGAAATTGTAAGATTGTAACTTGTTGCATTTCCCATTGTGTAGGCGACATAAAGACATAAAAACAAACAAAATAAATAAATAAAATACTACTAAAAGAGACTAAGCGCTATTAGGTGAAGATTATTTATTATGATCGAATTAATTTTTGATTAAATTTTATTTTGTAAATTTGTAATCATATTTTGTAAGATAAAAAAAACTCATGCATAATAAAATAGAACTAAGACTAGAAAATGATATTTGTAATTAGATTAAGGTATTTTTAAGCAATATTAACGTAAATAATATAAGAAGAAAACAAAAGTCTCAGTAAGAATAAGAAAGAAAAACAAGTCTTAACAAAAAAATCCCCCAAAAAACACAAAACAAAAATCGCCTACTTAAAAAAATGCTAATGAATTCTGGGAACTCTCTGAAAAGAAATTTTCCATTGGTATACTTCGGGTGTTGGTAGTGAACCACCACCTATAAGAAGGTGAAGTTTATTGCGTCAACTAATTAAGTCGGGGTAAGAAGCTTATTGAATTTCAGTCGTTGCCTTTTGATATTTGATTTATTTGAATTCCGATAAGCAAAACGCGGTAACAAAGTATTATTTTATAAAGTGAAGAAGAGCAAAACAAAACAGTGAAATTAAATATTATTAATATTAAGAAGAACATGTGAAAAAGTGGAAATTGAATTTCCAATACAAGAAGAAAAAAAAACTTGGACAACGGAAGAGTGCATCGTAGACAACCGAGTAGCGCGACGTGCATGTAATTTGTGGATTTTGGATTACCGGTGAAGAATGCTTGCACCGAGTGGAATGCACATGTGTATGGGCAAATCATCATCAATCAAGTCGCAACAGTAGAAAACGTTTGATGTGCAAAATTACAATTGCATCGCTTCTCTGGAGCGGATCGACAAATGGAGAAATGTTGTGTCTTGTAGTAAAACGGAATGTTGGTTACATCCCTAAATTGCAATATATAACATTAATACGAAACTTAGAAAGTAGAAAAAAATTGAATTTTGCTTACATTCTTTATATATGTGTATTTTTTTTTTTCTTTTTTATATAAAAAAATATGAAAGAATAAGTTTCTTTTATCTGTGTGTAGGTGTGTACGTGTCCTGAAAGGGTCAGGGCGTTTAGAATGTACTCCGCGCCCATGCGGTGAGCTAGCCGTAATTAACTTCCTTCGGCCGCCATTATGCGGCCTTTGTATTTTCAATAATAAGCTTTTCTCTTCTTGCTGCCGGCGCGACCTAACCGCCACCCCATTAATTATTTATTTATTTTGTTAACTACATTTTTTTACTATTAGTTTGAATTTTAGTTTTTTTTTTCGCAATATGGCATGGCGCCCAAACGTGGGGCCATGTTTTAACTTCATTATATATTTTTCTACTATTCTGAAAATACTGAACATGGCGCCCAACGTGCTGCTATGTTTTAACTACATTATATTTTTTTATCATTATTTTTGAAAGTTCTCAACAAATTTTACGATTGTACTATGTCACAATGCAGAAATAAAGTAACTTGCCTCAAGCAGTATGTGTTATATATGTTTTCATAAGTTTCATCGCATACGGATTCGGATTCGATATCGCAAAAATTTCAAATAACTAATAACACATTGTTTGAATAACTTTTTTTCAATAATAAATCAAAATCTAATTATAATTGTTAGAATTTGATATGAATTATGAATATCAAACAAGTGCTACCAATATGCTTTCTCAGTTCTTTTAGGTTGGCACGTCCGTACTGTGCACATCTTGCTCTATTCATTTTTTTTTTGTCTAAATGTTCTCATATATAAATCAGTCTCTATTGAGCAGCCATTGTATTCACTTGTATACAGTTTATAATAAACAAGTTCTTTTCTTAATTATGGGTTGCGTTTATTTTAAACCATTAGAAATCTGTCAATAATATATATCAAATATCTAATAATAATAATACGTATATAAAATCAAAAATTGTTCAGTAATCAAACCTGCAATACTGGCATAAAAGCTAATTTGGTTACATTTGATGAAGCTTTCTTTTCCTATGCCTATAGCTGTCCCTCGACGGAAAAAAGTCAAACTGTTGTATTGAATTTGGGTGATCGTGATCAATGGGGAAGTTCTTTTTCTTCCTAAAAGAATTTTATCCTCCTGGAATTGTGCACTGATGTATTTTCCGGCGAAACTTTTGTCATGGTCACTACAGTTCATACTTATCAGCGCCATCTCTTAGTAAAACAGGAAAAAACTTATGCATACATTTGGATATATATATATATATATATATATATATATATATATATATATATACATGCATATATATATATATATACATGCATATATATATATATACATGCATATATATATACAGTGGTGGCCACCTAAATAGAACACTTGCATTTCTATCAATAAAAGGGCATTTTTTCAGTTTTTAATGAAACAACTGATTTTGGACTTATGTATTATTTATTGAAACTATAAAAGCTTATTTAAAATGTGAAATGATGACTGTATTTGTTTGTCAGTAAAAAAATATAAACACACTAATTAAAATACGCGTGGCCACATAAATAGTACATAAATTTGCATTGCAGTAAAGTTATAAAAAAAATATTTTGAAGCGACCGTATAAATTAATATTTCGTTGGAAATCCTTTGTTCTTAAGCACTGCTGAGCATCGCCTTGGCAGACTCTCCACTAAAGTTTGACAGCGTTCGTTAGGAATAGATCTCCAGGCGATCTGAATTTGGTCCCACAATTCAGCAGCATTTCTAGGTTTCACCCTGTTTATGTGAGTTTCAACATCATTCCACAGGTTCTCGATCGGATTTAGTTCAGGAGACTGGGCGGGCCATTGTTAAACGGGGACATTTTTATCACTAAGGTAACCCTTCACAAGACGAGAAGTATGCTTAGGATCATTGTCGTGCATAAAACGCCATATCAGTGGCATATTTTCTTCTGCAAAGGGAATCATGTGGTTCTCAAGAATTCGTTTGTAGACGTGTTGATCCATTTTCATGTCTATCTTGGTTATTGGTTCCACCCCATGCCAGGAAAAAGCAGCCCACACCATCACATTTCCGCCACCATGTTTAACAGTTTTCTGTGTGTATTTGGGATTGTGTTGTTGGTTAGGTGGACGCCAATTATACCTTTTGCCATCTGATCCGAACCTGCAAAACTTGGATTCATCACTCCACAGCACATTTTTCCAGAAACTTATCGGTTTGTTTAGATGTTCCTTTGCAAACGATTTCCTCACTTTTTAGTTCTTGTTTGTCACAAGTGGTTTTTTTTTAGCGATGCATCCTCTGAGATTTTTTTCTTGCAGACGCCTTCTAATTGTTCTATCTGACACAAAAATATTGCTATCATTCAGAACACTGCTTTTTATCGCTTTGGAGCTCGAAAAGGGGTCGGCGACACTTGCTTTGTATATAATATTGTCCTCTTTGTTGTTGTTTTTCTTGGCCTTTTAGCTCTCGGAACGTAAAGCATTGTAAACTACCATCCGCGAACACTCCAGCTGATTGGATATTTCCGTAATTGTTGAACCTCTGTCTTTCATGCTGCAGATGATCTCACGCTTTTCTTCGGAGCAATGTGGCCCTCTTCCCATCTTCAAAAATATTTTTTTATATTTAACTTTTTTAAAAACTAATGTTAACTGTTCTTACTTTCAAATAAATTTGTTATTGGTCAAGAAAATTCACTTCGATGCACTAAAACCAAGCGTGTACTATTTAGGTGACCAGATAAAAACACTTCCTTTTACACTGAAATACGCAATGCAATGTGAAGATGCATTGCGTATTTTTAGAAGATGCTCAAAACTAGTTCTCACATATGTGAGAATGCGATAAGAAATGTAAACATTTGATTCCTCGCTGCATGTTTCCAGGAAATTTAAATTGAACAGCCTGCGGGGATAGTGTTCTATTTAGGTGTCCACCACTGTATATATATATTGTTACTCAAATAATTTCACGCGCCTCTGTAGTTACAAAAATAGCAAAACAAAAAATGACAACCAAAACAACAACAAATAAGTGGATCATTCTCGAAGGGCAAAAAGCAATTAAATGCATTTGGATTAGCATTAACAACAATGCAAATGCAAGTAATTTAGAGCATGAGCTCGAAAATGATCTATATTGAAAGTCTAAGAAGCTTCCGGATTGGCTGAATACAAGAAAATAAGCGGCTACAGAAGACGGAGACGACGAGTAATGATCAAAAGTGCGCGTCGACGAAAGTGCCCGATTAAATAGAGTTCGAGTGAATTTTAATTATACGCGAGCAAAAGCGATAGAAGACTTAGAAGAACAGATTTAGAAGCGATTGGCAATTTATTGAAGTTTAAGAAATTAGTGAATTTTTTTTAAATAAAAGTAAAAGAAAATTTTAATTAACTAGAAAAGAGTTGTTTTACTTGCAAGAAGTTTAATGATTAGTAAGATTAAGGGTGCAAACTTGGAAAAGCGCTACAACTTACATGTATATATATATATAACTCTCGAAATCCGGAAGACAAATTAAGAGAAAGCTCTCGAAATTTAGCAGAAAAAGTAAAAACCAAAACGGAGGATCGTTTGGAAACTGCTATTGATGGCTGAGTTTTTATTTACGAAAGAGGTGTCGTTAATGTAGATCTAGTCGTCTAGCCAACAAAACTCAAGATTCCCATTTATGGTTGAACTATATCATTCAACGTATTTAGGCAGTATACAGTTTAAACAGTTTGAAACAAATTCATTACGCGATTGAAGCGATCATTTGAACCATTGAAAAACCACTTAAATCTTAAGAGAAATGCGGTACATCATTTAAGATCAAGTGTTCTAATTGTAGCAAAGAAGTTCCTATGTTGCTATGTTCCTATGTAACAAATTGCTGAATACCACGAAAGAGCTAAGGGTCTCCAGACAATTCGACGACCAGTAGAACTCAGTAGCACGATATGCGCAACCAAGCCGTCGACAAACTAAAAGAAGCCAGTTCATGGGGTATAAGCAGGCTCCTATAAAATATTACCGCAGAATCTCAATTTTTCAGATAACACGTAAAGCAAATAGCACCAACGTAGATGGCTCCCATTCAATTATAAAAAAAAGAAAAAGTTAAACCTTTAAATGAAATACAGCTACTGGTGGTGAAGATGTATCAATTTGCAAGTATGTGAGAAGATGACTTTCGGAAAGTCAACCATCGAGCACAAGTTCATTGCAGTGGACCTTTTCGACGAAGTAATCTTGGGAGTAGACTTTACGATCAAACCGGAATTTATGCTAGATTCGGTGCGAAAAACTTGGGTAACCTAACTCTAAAGTTGCTCTCAAATTGGAGTGTGACCAATATTTGGTCGTGAGAAGCATATAAATTGCACGTGTTGTGCATCAAATCTCAGAATGGGTGTCCCTTTAAAAGTGAGGATGGCAGTGACATTAAGACTTAACGTGTACAATATTTTTTAAAAATTTCATTTCGATTAATCTACGATTGTCTAAGAAGTTTGCAAACTGCTCTGATTCAGATAAGGTTGGATAAAAAACAAAGTGGATGATCCAAGATCTAGCTTGATTATCAACTGAAAGCTGGGTTTTGCATAAAGATAGGAAATGTGCAGTGAAGGGCTTCTACGTTTTATGATATCTATTGATGATATTTTGAAAACAAGATTATCAATTTCATTCATAAGCACTAGCCTGTCCTTTTTACTAAAGGTTTCCATTTTTCAGATAAAAGCTGGCCATACATATCACATTCTTTCTGCTGTTTTTCATTGTCTTCCGATCAGATATATTGTTAATAATACAAAAGGCTTCGTCCATTCGTTTCTTTGCAACCAACAAATCATGGGTTCCACGTTGCCTCTTTGAAAATCACTTCCACTGTTCGATTCTTGTAACAAAGGTCTTTCAGAATTAGATCAATGAGAAAGATAATTTTCAATATTTGATTCCTCTAAGTATATTTCACATGCTAGTGACCTTTCCTTTGTATTTTCCTGCAAAATAAAAGTAGTATTATTTCAATTGATCACAATATTATTTGTTTCTACCGATATCTCCAAATAATTAGTTTATAAAAGCAGCTAGTTATGAAAAGTTATTTCCACATTGCATGGGAGCATTGGATGGAAAACACGTTGTACTAGAACCACCTGTGTACAGTGCGTCCGAGTTTTACCAGGACAACAAAAGCTTTAGCATTGTGTTCCTACCTTTACGAAACGCTGATTATCATTTCACTTTCGCCGATGCTGAATGAGTGACGCCGGGGTGCTAAGGAATAGTATACTTTGGAACGAAATGAATGAAAATATATTAAATGGAATGCATTAAGTATTCATGTCACGAAGCCGTACCCAGGCAAGCACACAGAATGGACAAAAAAAGGCATTTTTATCGACTATTGTCAAAAGCAAGAGTTAAAGTGAAAAATGTCTTTGGTATTATGGCATCAATATTCAGAGTTTTCAAAAAGCCTATGCATCTACAACCCGAAAAAGCAACTATTGCAGCAATGGCATGCATATACTCACATAATTTTGTGAGAAAAAAAAACGTCACGGGGCTATTATTCCCAACCAGAACCGTTTGATCGTGATACCCAATTTTTTTGGGTATTTGATTTGAATTGCTTCGCATCTTCGAAGGGCAGCAATTAGTACACATAATATTAGAGAGGAGTTCGCTGAGCATTTGGCTACAGAAAGAGGATGCCCTTCATTGGAGATGTAAGCATGCAATAAAAACTTATTCTACAATATATCATTTATAACCGTTGAGCTTACGATTTATATTATTAAAATGTCTCGGTTTATAGCATTGCATTAAATATTACATCACGCCCTAGTTTATTCAATTAAATGTTTGTTCACTTACCATAGTCTCGGTGAATAGCGTCGGATGATAATCGTATACAGTACCCGTGTAACTAGGAATGACATCGAATGCAAACCATGATAGTTTGTAAATTTCTCCGGATCCTGTTCCTGTTTTATTAAATTCCTTAACTTTTTCTAACAATCCCTGTATTGCGTCAGCAAAGTTTTCTTTTCTTCTTTAACTTTTCAATTGAACAATGTATTTTTTATTCTCGATTTTCTCATTCACGTACACGCACGCAGAGATAAATAAAACTTATTACCGCTCAGAAATGCTTGCGCAATTGAAATTTGTACAAGTGTGGCAAGCCACGCAATCATTGGAACAGATTTTAACGTTGAACGCTAAAAAACCGATACCGCTAACAATTTTCAAACAACAAGCATATTCAAAGTCTCGTGGCACACATAACAATCGAACGCAAGCCAGTCAGTTAGAATTAAATTATAAACGCAACGACAAGTAAATTTATAAAAAAAATGAATATGAACACTAAATGTGTTCATATTCATTGTTTAAAATTTTTAATTCATTGTTAAAAACCGTACATCGTACAGACCGTAAATATATTTATTGTCAATACATTGATAATCATTTTTCATTGTAAGACTTGACAAGAACCGTTAATGCAATTTTAAGTTATTATTTGTTATGCTACGTTATTACGATGTTTTACGATGTTACGTTAAATATATTATTACATATTAATTTGAATTATATGATCAATTCTAACATTTTCTACGGCTTAACTTCAGATATTCAAAAATCTTCAGAGACGGGATATATTCTCTTTTACCAGTCTAGAGACTGTACTTAGTTCTAAATAAATGTAACTTAGAATTAAATTAAATCAAAGGTCATTATAAGAATTCAGATAATTTTAAAAAAGACAGAAAATAAAGATATTTATGAATTATTTTCAAAACAACCAAAATTCTATTATTTACAATGTTCTAGCATAATTCTTACGTACTTCCATATCTGCTATTACTGCGTCATCGCATTCAATTCATTTATAATTTATTCTCTCATAAATTTATAATTTCGCTATCGCATTTGTATTTCTTTTGTCAGTTGGGAATTATAAATATCACTGAAATATTCATTGCATCTGTTGAATGAATACAAAACCAGTAATATGCAGCAGCTTCGCACGTCTAACGGACGAAATTGTAAGATTGTAACTTGTTGCATTTCTCATTGTGTAGGCGACATAAAGACATAAAAACAAACAAAATAAATAAATAAAATAATACATAAAATACTACTAAAAGAGACTAAGCGCTATTAGGTGAAGATTATTTATTATGATCGAATTAATTTTTGATTAAATTTTATTTTGTAAATTTGTAATCATATTTTGTAAGATAAAAAAAACTCATGCATAATAAAATAGAACTAAGACTAGAAAATGATATTTGTAATTAGATTAAGGTATTTTTAAGCAATATTAACGTAAATAATATAAGAAGAAAACAAAAGTCTCAGTAAGAATAAGAAAGAAAAACAAGTCTTAACAAAAAAATCCCCCAAAAAACACAAAACAAAAATCGCCTACTTAAAAAAAATGCTAATGAATTCTGGGAACTCTCTGAAAAGAAATTTTCCATTGGTATACTTCGGGTGTTGGTAGTGAACCACCACCTATAAGAAGGTGAAGTTTATTGCGTCAACTAATTAAGTCGGGGTAAGAAGCTTATTGAATTTCAGTCGTTGCCTTTTGATATTTGATTTATTTGAATTCCGATAAGCAAAACGCGGTAACAAAGTATTATTTTATAAAGTGAAGAAGAGCAAAACAAAACAGTGAAATTAAATATTATTAATATTAAGAAGAACATGTGAAAAAGTGGAAATTGAATTTCCAATACAAGAAGAAAAAAAAACTTGGACAACGGAAGAGTGCATCGTAGACAACCGAGTAGCGCGACGTGCATGTAATTTGTGGATTTTGGATTACCGGTGAAGAATGCTTGCACCGAGTGGAATGCACATGTGTATGGGCAAATCATCATCAATCAAGTCGCAACAGTAGAAAACGTTTGATGTGCAAAATTACAATTGCATCGCTTCTCTGGAGCGGATCGACAAATGGAGAAATTTTGTGTCTTGTAGTAAAACGGAATGTTGGTTACATCCCTAAATTGCAATATATAACATTAATACGAAACTTAGAAAGTAGAAAAAAATTGAATTTTGCTTACATTCTTTATATATGTGTATTTTTTTTTCTTTTTTATATAAAAAAATATGAAAGAATAAGTTTCTTTTATCTGTGTGTAGGTGTGTACGTGTCCTGAAAGGGTCAGGGCGTTTAGAATGTACTCCGCGCCCATGCGGTGAGCTAGCCGTAATTAACTTCCTTCGGCCGCCATTATGCGGCCTTTGTATTTTCAATAATAAGCTTTTCTCTTCTTGCTGCCGGCGCGACCTAACCGCCACCCCATTAATTATTTATTTATTTTGTTAACTACATTTTTTTACTATTAGTTTGAATTTTAGTTTTTTTTTTCGCAATATGGCATGGCGCCCAAACGTGGGGCCATGTTTTAACTTCATTATATATTTTTCTACTATTCTGAAAATACTGAACATGGCGCCCAACGTGCTGCTATGTTTTAACTACATTATATTTTTTTATCATTATTTTTGAAAGTTCTCAACAAATTTTACGATTGTACTATGTCACAATGCAGAAATAAAGTAACTTGCCTCAAGCAGTATGTGTTATATATGTTTTCATAAGTTTCATCGCATACGGATTCGGATTCGATATCGCAAAAATTTCAAATAACTAATAACACATTGTTTGAATAACTTTTTTTCAATAATAAATCAAAATCTAATTATAATTGTTAGAATTTGATATGAATTATGAATATCAAACAAGTGCTACCAATATGCTTTCTCAGTTCTTTTAGGTTGGCACGTCCGTACTGTGCACATCTTGCTCTATTCATTTTTTTTTTGTCTAAATGTTCTCATATATAAATCAGTCTCTATTGAGCAGCCATTGTATTCACTTGTATACAGTTTATAATAAACAAGTTCTTTTCTTAATTATGGGTTGCGTTTATTTTAAACCATTAGAAATCTGTCAATAATATATATCAAATATCTAATAATAATAATACGTATATAAAATCAAAAATTGTTCAGTAATCAAACCTGCAATACTGGCATAAAAGCTAATTTGGTTACATTTGATGAAGCTTTCTTTTCCTATGCCTATAGCTGTCCCTCGACGGAAAAAAGTCAAACTGTTGTATTGAATTTGGGTGATCGTGATCAATGGGGAAGTTCTTTTTCTTCCTAAAAGAATTTTATCCTCCTGGAATTGTGCACTGATGTATTTTCCGGCGAAACTTTTGTCATGGTCACTACAGTTCATACTTATCAGCGTCCATTTTACCACGGATGGACGCTAATTCCAATCGACCGTTAAGTCCGTTAACAATCCCATACAACCACACATCCTCTACCATGCTGGCACCTACTTAAAATTATTTTCCCCTTCAAAATGTTCAATAAATCGTCCTGATACATCATACGTCTCCACTTTATTATCTTCTAAATACAGCGCGTGAATTACTTTGTTGAAAGGATATTCGTTCAAAAATAAAAATCACTTTCCAACTTGGTTCTTCGGAACCAAGTTTCCGCTGAAGTTGAAATCACTTTTAATAAATACCAATAAAATGCGAATTATTTTATTGAAAGATGAATTATATTTATTATTGGTGTTTTATTAGAAACTTAGAAAAGAAAGAAACTTGGAAGCGTTTACCTTTGTTTGTTCTTACTTGTCACGGATGATATTGTGATCAATTTATGTTCTTATACATCTTGTGGCGTTGCTTTAATAGGTCAACGGTAGGTATTATCGTAGAATTTATTGCTTTAAACATTTGTATCCTAATTGGAAGTTTTTCTTCAATATTTAAAATTCTTATACGTTCCATTAATGCAAATCCAAATCCAAAATTAATTAAGTCGTTCTATATCTGCATTCCCTGTTTGACTATTCGGTTTAGTTATATGATAATCGACAATTTCCGCTAAACAGAATTCTCTTATGTTCCTAGTATTGAACTCGTTGTCAAAAATGAACTTTTTAACTTTATCTTTTATGGTTAAAAATTGTCGGAGCTTCTCAATTATTGTTTGTGTGTTACGATCTTCAACATAGAAAGTAATAGCATGTTTCAAAAACTTGTCAATAAAATTAACAAAGTTATGTGTACTGTTTAAGTGAATTAATTGATTTGTAGTAGACGGTGTTTCTGTTAGGTGAATTTTTTTCTTGATAGGGTTTCTGTCATATTTTCCAGCTGCACAAATCTCACAGTTGTTTATAATTTTGGGAGCTTGCTTCCGAAGAATCGGATTATAAATTCTAGTTTTGATGCCTTCATAAGTTGCCAGTATCCCAGAATGATCAGACTCAATTTTATGAAAACCTCTTCATCTTCTACATCTACAGCAAAGTTACTGCACTCAATAAATTTTACTTGTCTTCTCTCTGAAAATGAATTTAAAATTATTTGTTGTAAGTTATTATTGTAATCGTGATCCGAGAAAAACGAATAAATTCCTACTCTTCCTTTGCACACGTGCCGGCTAGTAGCTCATTTTTATCGATGAAAATCCTTCTTTTTCCGAAAATACTTTCGCATTCTTTTTCTTTTAGTTTCTTGAAAATAATTTATGTTCTGAACCTATAAACGATTGCCTCTAATATAAGTATATGATCATTTAGGTTTTCTTCTTGTGAATAAAAAGTTTCACATTCCAGACGTTCACTTAAAGCATTTATTTCATTGTGAGATGTTTCGACAAAAATGGAACTCAAAATTTCAGTTTCTAGAATATTTTCGTTCTCAGATGTATAAGCGGTTTCTTTGGTGCAATCATTCGAGGTGAAACCCAGTTTTCGATTTCAAGGATGTTGCCCTTCTCAGTTCAATTGTCTAGGTTTTCATTGTTCATTCTATAAAAACTCAAATTTTCAGTTTTTGAATGATTTCCAATGTTGTATTCCCTAATCGTGTTAAGTTCGTTCTTTTCAATGTTCAGCCTACTTAAGAAATTTGTAATTTTGTTATCTCTTCCCTTAATATAATCTATTTTCTGTCATATTCTCCAAGAGAGATAAGCCACCTTTGAAGCCTTGGGTTTATATACATCCCTGAATATTGCACTTGAAGCCATTTTATTGCTTGGTGAACAGTTTGAAGGTCGAATTCTTTCCCAGAATTGGTATGGCCTGAAACATTTGGTACCCCATATGGTCCCTAAAAGCCTTTTCCCTATCGTAGAGTAATTTTTCTCATGATCGTTGAGGGTTTTGGAAGCATAACATATGGGATGACCTTCTTGAGTCAAGACTGCACCAAGGGCAAAGTTACTTGCATCTGTTATGAGTTTCAATCGTTTGTTGAAGTCCTGATATTTGAGAATGGGATGATTTGTAATGATATGGTTGAGTTTTTCAAAAGCAGAAATGTAATTCGTGTTTATCGTTTATCGATCGTTCGTGTTTACTTTCATTCCATTCTTCAAACACATCGCCATGGGGTAGACTACTTTATCATCATCCTTGATAAATTTTCTGTAGTATCCTATGATACCTAGGAAAGACATTATCTGTTTTGTTTATCGTTGGTGATTTGAGCTTTCTAATAACTTTTATTTTATTTCAGTTGAGTTTTGCACTTGTCGATTTGTATTTTTAAGCCAGCTAGTCGCAGTCTATCCAATACCATTTTGATACTTTGGATATGCTGTCCCAAGGATGTACTTAAAATTAAGATGTCGTCTAGATAGACGACACAAATTTTATGAATAAGATCCCGTAAAACGGAATCCATTAGTCTTTCAAAAGTTCATGGTGGCCAAAAGGCACCCGTACATATTCATAGTGCCCAAATGGAGTAAAAAAAGCAGTTTTTTTCGTTACCTTGTTTAATTTTCTGTAATCGATAACTTTACGCCATTTTTGTTGACCAAGAGTTGTCTATCTTTTTATTGTCTATCCACAATTGGCTGTTATAAAGAGAATTTCTTGGCACTATCATATCATCATGGTCCATGATGATTTTATGGGTTATTTCGTGAGTGAATGTTAATTTATCGCTTTCTCTATAAAATAACTCAGAATATTGATCAGTAGTTTATGGATATTTTGTTGCTCTTAAGTTTTGAAATTATTAAGATCTAAGTTTTTAAGCCACTCGTTTCGAAGTGACGGATTTCGCTGATTACGAAGTTAGGGTCATTATTTTGAAAGGGAATTTGATTATTATGAATTTCAATGAATTTTTCGCCTAGGTCAATTCCTTTCCTTTAAGGGGTGCTGAGGGTTATTGTGTCCTATTTGCGACTTACTAAGTCCATTAGTTTCCAAGATAGAGTTCCTTGAACATGAAATTCGTCGGGGATAGGTGTGACAGTTTTAAATGTTACTTCAGGCACACCATTGATTGTTGAGAAATAGAGTGGTTGTTCTAGTTTTAATTCTAGATATTTATTTTTATTGAGAAAGGTGGAAAGAGCTCAAGCTGGTTTCGAACACGCGTCCCTGCCGCTTCTCGTCAGGTGCCAACTCACAGGCCCTGACGCATCGATTGGCACTACCAGCTTAGGTGGATGTCGACTGGTTATTTTTACTAGTTATGAATATTGCTCTCAGCTTGAACTTGTCCTATTTTTCCAAATTGCCTTTGGTCTGGCTTTATCAATTTCAGAAGTTTTTGGTAGATCAACTTTTCCATTTTTCAGTTACAACATTGTAAGTGATTTACCAAAAACATCTGAAATTTCTAGATATTTGTCTCAAGATTTGGGCTTTCAAATACTAGTTTCTGATCCAGTGTCAATAAGGCAAGCTATTTTTGTTCCAGCAATGGTAAAAGATACTATTGGGAGTTTTGTGTCCGGGGCTCGTCCAAAAAATTGAAGTCTTGTTGTTGGATATTATCCACTTACATTGGTTCAATACCACTATCATTTTGTAAGCGTTGCTCGAACTGCCCGGAATCATTATTGGGATTGTTTCCATAATTATTGTTAAAACGATGTCGAAATAGTCTCGAATTATTGAAATGACTTCTTTGGATTCTAAATTGTCCCGAATCATTGTTGATAGAATTTCTATTAAAAATATTGTTTGTGCTGTCTAGGGTCACGTCTAGATGTCCAGTTTTTGTTTTACTTATCATCGAATTACTATTACTATTTGATCCGAAATTCCGACGAATTTCTGTTTGGGTTAAAATGAATTTTATTTTGTTGGTTGTCGCTAATGTCCTGTTTGCTATAAAAATGATAATTTTTAGGTTCCTTAACATTTCTTTTGAAATCGTGATGGATCATGTAATTTTCCTCTCATAACCCCAACCCATCAAACAGATCGATCACTTCAATCAGGGTCATACCATTTCGTATGTAGACTGTGTAACATCCACTTAGCATATCTTTGACTATGCCCATTAAATTTTTATCATTGCTTGTAGCACTATGACTGCTTGGTTTATTTGCATCGAAATCATGAAGTTCATTAAATTGATAATTTAGTTTTCTAATTGTAACAAACAATTATCTTAAATCACTTACTTTCATGTGCCTAGTCTCGTCCATCAATTTCTGGTACGTGTTTTTAAGTCTGTAGTGAAGTTTGAGTTCTGCTTTTACTGCTTCCCCTTGTATCCTTTCTTTAAAGATTGTCTGCAGTCCAAAATGCAATAGCGCTGCGTTTGCGCCACCAAATACGGCCACGTTTTCCACTGCGTTCAGGAATTCTTGTAGTGAATCTTCACGTTGTTCGTAGAAAGGTTTTACGCTTGAAATTTGGCCGACGCTTTGTTGCAAAACTCTTTCGGGTTGGACTAACTGCTGTCGTAAGCTTTCCATTTCGATGCGATATTGTTCCTACATTTGGTGCATAGCTTGTTATAGCCTTGGGAGCTCTGGTTCCATTTCTGTGTTGAACCTATTTTGTCAAAAAGTAATCGTCTTTACATTACCGCTTAAAGAGAATCACTTATTTTTCCTCGTCGTTTTGTTAATTTTTGCTATTATTGAATTACACTGCTTTTGAACTACACTGATGCTGGTATTCCTTTTTTTCTAATAATCAAGATTCGAGACCAGTCTCAGTATCGGTTCTAAGGTGCTCTTTAGGCTTAACAGTACACCTATGGAAGACTTTTTATTATATCGCGACGGAGAAATTAACCACAGCGCCAATTACTTTATTGAAACGATATTCGTTCAAAAATAAAATTCGACTTCCAACTTGGTTGTTCGGAAACAAGTTTCCACTGAAGTAGAACTGAGTTTTAATAATTACCAATAAAACGTGAATTATTTAATTCAAAGATAAATTATATTTATTATTGGTGTAGAGGAAATTTTCCGAGTCCACACAGTTCGAATTTGGTCTTAAGACTAACTTCTTTTCATTAACTAATCATTAATTCCTAAATAGCGTACAATGCAATTTGCTTAAATTAATGCTGAGGGGGAATTTCGCATGAATTTTTTAATATCAAAACGTTTTCAAATTTACTTGAATCGAAATTAAGATCATCATGTTTCAATGCATTTCCTGTTTTTCAGAAATGTTTAACAGAAATGCACTTCCATTTGAAAATTAAGAAAATGTTTTTATGTGCATTTCGTACAAAAGGTCTTTGGTTGGATTTCATTCATTTCTGCCGTTTGTGTCATATGCTGCATCATGATATCCGAAATCCTATCGAAATTTCAAAGTTTTTAGCGCAGTTAGAAGTACATGAACTTAACATTCACAACGTATTGTCCCATCATAGGCAAAAATACGAAATCTACATTCATAAATCACTTATACAGCTGAAAAATGCACAACTTTTACGTGGTTTTTTGGAGGGCATATATTTGCCTAGAAATTAGAAACTATCCATCAATCTCACTACCGATGATTTCACATAAAAGTTAACTAACCAATTAGAGCATAAAATAATACAATATTACATTTTCCAAAATCTTCGGCTACCTTCGGTTTTAACTTTGACAGTGAGTTGACGTGACAGTTAGAAAAGCAATTTCTGTAAAGGAATAGTCGTATATATTCCTTGAATATCGAAAATATTATCAAATCAGTCACTGAATCGTGCTCTTTACTCAGTGAAAGTTAATTAAAAATCTGAAAACGCTTATATTGAGCATTTCTAATTCTCATTAATCATAAGGATATGCTCATTACTTCGCAACGGAATTATTGTATTCAACACATTTTATTACCTTAGTGTATACCTTGTACCATGTTCTTTCGGCTCGAACAAATGAAATCCAAAGTTGCGCATCTATCAAAATTGTGTGGAATGGTTAAGTCGATATTCTGTGAAGTACAAGTTTGTTGATGATGCGGCACCTAATGTAATATTTTTTCGTAGTTTTATTGATTTAACGACGAAATATTTGTAATTGCCTCCATCTTCATAAAATTTTTGTGCTAGAAATAAAGAAACCTTCCTTTTAATTTTATGTTTTTTTATTTACCTTGCGGAATCGATTTTCGACCGTGATCGTTCGGTCTTCATCAGCGATTGATTTTCTTAACCTATACATGGTGCTTATATACTTATCTTAGGTAGAATAAAAATTAAGTTCAAAGGGAAATCTCACTTAAACTAAGTAATTAAATTTTAATTAGGCAATCAGCCTAAATAGCCAAGATTTGCAGTTGCCTTCATCACTGTTCATTAGGGTATTCCTTTCCCTAAATATCGCTAGGCTTTCCAAGGCGTCCAGTTCCCTCATGTCTCTAGCTTCTCTAACTGGTGTTACATCGTTGATGGTGATTTCGTGCCCTTTCGTGAATATGTGTTCCGCAACTGCTGACCTGAAATTGCTCTGCTTTCCTTTCTTCTTTGCTGCTGCTGCTTCGCTTAGATGCTCTCGGACTAGGTGGAACGAGCGTGTTCGAAACCAGCTTGAGCTCTTTCCACCTTTCTTTATAAATATTTAAATACATTATATATTTTTCTACTATTCTGAAAATACTCAACGTGGTGCTATCAAAAGTGGTAAGCTCATCAAAAGAAGACTAACAGACGCAATTCGTGCTGCAGGGGACCTATCTCCTCGGCAGTATGGCTTTAGAGCAGGGCGATCTACTTCCGGTCATTCTCACGAAGAAAAGAATTCCCAAGGTAATTCCTTTGCAGATCGGAGATGCGACTGTTGAGTCTAAAGTCGCAATAAAATATTTGGGACTATTGATCGATTCCAAAATGAGCTTTTCGGAACAGATCAGGGCAACGGCGAAAAAGGCCGCGATGGGCATCTCAGCTTTGAGTCGACTAATGTGCAACATCGGTGGGCCCACACCGAGCAAACGCCGACTTCTCATGAGTGCTGTACAGTCAGTGCTACTGTACGGCTCTGAGGTTTGGGCCGGAGCTCTCAGTAAGGAGCTGTACCGAAAGCGCTTGGCCCAGGTACAGAGACGAGGAGCTTTGCGGGTTGCGTCTGCATACCGCACTGTCTCTGAGTCGGCGGTGTTGGTGATCGCAGGAGTGATACCCATCGCCCTCCTTGCTAGAGAACGACGGAGAACTTATGACCGTAAAGTGGAGGGCTCAAGATATGCTGTCAACCGAGAAGAGAGGCAGCGCACAATACTCGAGTGGCAACAGTCATGGGAAGGCGACTCCAATGGCCGCTGGACTATCCGCCTTATAGGGGACGTGGGATCGTGGCTAAATCGAAGGCATGGTGAGACTGATTATTACCTTACCCAGCTTCTTAGCGGGCATGGGTATTTTCAGTCTTACTTGCACAAGATTGGTAAATCACGGTCCCCAGACTGCATTTTCTGCCCAGGGGAAAGGGATGACGCATGTCACACCTTCTTCAACTGTAGAACACGTCCCCTATAAGGCGGGCAGTCCAGCGGCCATTGGAGTCGCCTTTGGTAATATAGCTTTTGATTACTATGGTTTGTATTTTTTTTTCCAAATTTATCATTATTATAATTATCTCTCTTATTATAGAGATGGCCAGTTTCAGTAAGAATGTATATAGCTTTTTCTAAAGTATCGGGATTTCTACAATATAGTATTGTTCGACTGGGTTCGGGAATATTTTTCTTTAAAATATCTAGCGCAACGAGTTGATTATCATTAATTAATTGTTGATAATTTACAGCATGTTCTTGTTCAACTTTTAAATTTAAATTTGTTAATCTTTTTTGAATTATTTTAATAAAATCTAAAATTGAGCCTCTAAATTCTGTAGTTCTAAGTTCGTTCATTAATTGTGTACTATTTCGTTGGTCAGAGAAATTTGCGTATAAGATATTTTTGATGTCCTGCCAAGCAACAATATGAGGGCTTGCATCCAATATTAATTTGGCTCTTCCAATTATTCTGCTTTTGATGCTGCTGCTGATAACAACTTGTGATGGGGTGTCGTATTTAGTCAGGATAGGAACCATTACATCTACCATATCGACGAAACTTTTCAGTTGATCACGGCTACCACCGAATATTGGGATACGTGACGCATGCTCTACCGGATCAAGAGCTAAACTGAATTTAGTATCACTACTATTACCTGATTTCAGTGGCATTATGGCTGTTGTCACTATTTTGTTGCTTCTGCGTGAAAACTTGTTGAATTAGACCGAGTTTTAAATTTGCGGTTCGTTTACTTCTGCGTAAATCGTTCCTTTTAAATTGTTTGTCTTAGCACTGATTTGACCGAATATAATTTTCACTTATATTCACTAAAGCAAATCCGCTAAATTAAGACTTGTTATTCGATAGAGTCGTTAAGAGTTAAAACTCACGTGTAAAGTTTTTTAATTTTTCTTTTAGTAAATTCAGAATTTGCGTTTCTGAACTGAACTTAGCCGCCCGCACTAAAAGTTAAACTTCTCTTGAAGCTTTTAATAAATTAATGTTTTTACACTCGACACTATCCTACCGACTTCGCCAATTATAAGGTTTCGCTTATTTTATTATAAGGTTTCACCTATTTTCCTTTTTTATTTCACTCGATCTAGAAACTTTCACTATTTCACCCGTTAACAACAACTATGGACTTCACAAAAACATTTATTAAACTTCTTAATCATTTGTTAACTTCACAGAACATTTCTTATTTTACTAACTACAAGAACACTTATCATTTTATAAAAACCAATTGGAAACACCTCATGGGTGGATGGATTCAAAGTTATTTACTCACTGACTCTCAGATCTATCCCTTTGCTCCAATTTATACTTAAAATTTATCTGCATGTAATTTAATATTCCTTTAGTATGTTTATATTAATTAATTTCATTGTTTTGGTTTTATGGTCTTTTGCTAATTTTGATATTTGATGTGTGGGCAATTATTAATATTGTGTTTATGAGATTGCTACGAATCGCAATAATTAATTTAAAATACTTAAAAATACCTAATTTTCTTATCGTTTCTATTTCTTTCATAATTTGCGATTTAAAATAGAGTGTCTTGTTACAGAATTATCTGGTGGTGATGTCGTCGGTATTTCCGAGGATATGACTATCTTACCGGACTTAACAGTTGGTAATTATACTGTTTATACTTCGAACAACGTTTTGTTTGACCTAATATTTCCAATTTGTCAAGGATCATCTGGATCTTCTCAAAGCACAATGCCATTTTAATGATGTAGATGACATTACCGGAGGATGAGAGTCGATGACGAGATGATGTCGATAGCGGTGATCACAAAGGCGATGTTACCTTTGCCACCGCTAGCGGTGCTGTTCCTGACGCTGTCACCGATGATTATTATTAACACGTAGCAGATGATAGACGGTATGTGCATGGATGCAGGATGAGACGGAAGAAGACGAATTGATATGATGTAAAGTTCATTTTAAGAAAACACACAATACGCGATTCTAATCACGGAAGTCAATAACACAAACTATAACGATCAAAACGGAAGGTCAAAAGGTACCGGAGAAGAGAAGGCAAGTGGCATCGAGGGAGATAACAGGAGACGTTGAACAAAAAGGGTCGCGTTCTGTGTATGATTGATACTATACAATAATAAGCACTAATTAATTTCGTTATCTACTTTATAAGATACTTTGATTGTAAGTTGCGAAATGAACATATTATATAAAAATAATATGTTTTTTACCCAATCTTTATCTCTTCCTCCAAAACATGAATCATAAAAGTTTGCAAACATCGTAAACAATCGTAGAGACTAATTGAATAGGATTTTGGAAAAAATATTGCAGACACATCTAACTATAGCCTGTTGCCAAAAATCTTAATCTCAATGCTAACCTCATTTTCAAAGTTTCAGCCATTCTGAAACTTTTGTCTGATTTCAAAACAAAAGGGTAAATTTTATGTTATAGGATTTCAAAGCCTTGATAGGACATTCTAGAAAAATTACTGAAGCAACTCACTAGTCGAGGCATCAGTTCTTCGAGCGTTTTTCCATGAAAGCTTTGAAACAAATTTTAGTTGTACATCATCTTAGTTCATAAAATATTGGACAAAGGTATATAGGGTTACAATTAAACTTTGAAATAACGCATATTATTATATTATACACTTATACAGTAAGTATATTGAATTAATTGTAAAAATAATTAGAGCCCATTAAAATATTAAAATTAATATTAATTAGAAAAAATAATTAGATTAAAAATAATTAGAGCCCTTGTTCTTATACGATACATTTCACACATCCGTTTACGCCTTCTTCTCAACCGTTTTGGTAGATTTTGCAAATGCAATAAATAAATACAAGCACTTAAATAGTATAGGCACAGCGCGTTCACAAAATCGCTGCCTTCCGGCATACTCTGGAGAAAAACATGTCTGGTAGGAAATGCTGACCACGCGTCTGCAAAAATCGTGTGAACGAAAACGATTGCAGTTTTCCCGGAATCAAAAATGCAATTTTATCATCATTTTAGAAAATTAAGTTCAGTTTGTAATAAGCGGTTTGATAATAAAGACCTGGGCAACAGCCCTAAATTATATTTTTTTAAATAAATGGTTCGATATTTTATTTAGCTGGCGCCCAACGTGGGGCTGTTCTGAACGTCGCGATAATTTGGTAATCTAACCCAAGTAAAAGTTCTTCGACAACGCAACTTGCTAATCTAACGCAAAGATTTCCAGCAAATATGACAACTGAATTGGCGATCCCCGAAGGAAGAAGCGACGAATTCTTGGAATTAGGCTCCCAAATAGGCAACGCGTACAAGCAGGTGCCAAAAAAGATACGTACCAGCCAGGAGTCAAAAGCAGTTCCGAAATCCATGGAACCATCATTTACTTTTATTGTCAGTAATATCATAAGTGGTGACTGGAAAATTCCATATGAAACTTAAATTTAAAAAATTTAAAAAAAAAACTTTAAAAAGTAAAAGCTCATAAAAAATACAAACACAATAAAAATAAATTTGAAAACCAATAATTATCTATTTATAATTATCGAATTTTTGTGTAACAAACTCAATTTTAGATAAAGTTTGTCGAATTTTTATTGAATTTAATTATATAGTTGATTTCAATATATTATTTACATTGATAATTTTGCATTTTTTCACATTCCTCTGGGTATGTAGGTATTTTTTATTGTGAACAAAATTTTATGTGTGAAAAGTGTTAAGGCTAATTTATGTGGAAGAAGTGTTTGTGGAAAAATTGTAAATTGTGTTGATTACCACGTCCGATTTGGAGACTCCTTTCTGTTTTTTATTACGTTGATAATCACCATTCATTAATATCGAGAATTGCCTATAAAGTGTATTTGAGAAGCCTAAAACTTCACTAATTTCCGCTGGAATCACAAACCATGGCAAATAGTTGTTATTGCAAAAATTATAGTTTTTGAACATCGTTATTACCCACTTTTGCTGACATCTCATTACCATGCCAAACCCGAAAAACTTACTTCGTCCAGCAAGGTTAGGATCAAATGCAGCAAATGACTTATCTGCTGCTCCTTCCCCTCCTGGGCCTCAAATAAATTCTAACAAAAATTCTATGACTCAAGAACAAATAGCTAACTATATCTCACAATACGTGACGTAGACCTTTAGAACCGAACGTCGGCAAATCCTAAATTCCATTCTTAACCCTGCGCCTAGTATAAACAACGATGTCGACGAAACTATTAATGCTGGAAACGAAGTGAACGAAACGAGTATGTTAGTTTAAGCGGACATAAAGTTTGAGGGAATTCTCAGGACAGCGAGGAGAATTTTCACCATGGAAAAAAGGTGTCAACAGGATACTTAAAATTTACGATCACTTGAGGGGCACGTCGAAATATTATGGTATCCTTTCAGTAATTAGAAACAAAATTACGGGCCAAGCGGACATCGCATTGGAATAGTACAACACTCTTTTGAACTGGGATAAAATTTCCAAATGTCTGACCTTACATTACGCGGACAAGCGTGATTCAGGAACGTTAGAGTATCAATGGACTTCCTTTCAGTGATTAGAAACAAAATTACGGGCCACGCGGACATCGCGTTGGAATCGTACAACACTCTTTTAAACTGGGGTAAAATTTCCAATTGTCTGATGGATGTTACGCGGACAAGCGTGTTTCAGGAACTTTGGAGTACCAAATGACTTCCTTAGTACAGGGCCCCGCAGGGATCCATGAATTTTATCAAATGGTGTATCACCACCTTTCATTAATTCTCAACAAACTTTCGTGCATGTACTTGAGCCAGGAAACCCTCAACGCCATGACCCACGCCTTTCGAGATAAGGCTCTCGATACATTCGTCCGAGGTCTTCGTGGTGACCTTCCAAGATTGTTGAACATAAGAGAACCGGCAGATCTATCCCAAGCTTTGCATTTCTGCTTAAAGTTAACCTGGATTACCGTACGCAACATGCGAACAGTTTTCATAAAGAAGAATCCGGCCTCAACAGCAACGAGTTACACCATCACCGGTCCCCAGGACAAAGTTCTTTCCCGATAAGGTACATAGTTCCCGGCAACCACAACGGCTAGTGTTCTTTAACCAACCTTTCCTAAACCTTCGACAATTCCCACTTAAGCCTCTTCCGCGGCGGGAACCAATGGATCTTAACCAATCCATCCAGTCCTGAGCCTTAACTACCAAAATCGACTCCAAAATAACATTCCGCAACATTTCGCACAAAAACGTTTACAACGATCACCTATGCATCCAACAATCAAACTTCAACGCACTTATCACTTAGAAGAGTCACCAACTGACGAGACTACACATGATGAATATGAACAGAACATCTCTAACGAGGACCATCAGCACGACGATACCCTTGAGAACTATATCGATCCGTCAGAAGTTGATACTTTCAACACCAAAGAATTCTTAGATGATATTTATTTTTTTAGGAGAAACCGCTCTCCGCTCCTATATTTTGGGTTTGTTCTTAGAAGCGGAGAGCTATTAAAATTCCTGGTTAATACAGGATCAAACAAAAATAACATTCAACCCAAACATATTAGACACCACTTACCTAATGAACGTTGCTTTTTCACCAACTCTGTAGCAGGAAGTGTAAAAATAACACACCACTCTTTCGTTCAAAGACAACAGACAACCCGGAACAGACAAAATAAAATTCTTCATTCTGCCCAGCTTGATATTCTTCGATGGTATTATTGACAATGATACGCTTAAAGAACTAAACGCAGTTATCTACAAAAAAGAAAACATTATGATAATAGACCCAAACTTAAAAATACCCTTGAGACAATACCACTAAGATTCCATAAATAATATAAACCTAAGAATCTGACATATGAATAAAGAGCAATCAGCCAAACTGAAACAGATCATTAGTAAATGTTCAACCCTTTTGTCAGATCCAGATGAAAAACTGACCTACACAACTCGTGTTATAGGTGAAATCCGTTCCATATCAAACGACCCTGTGTATTCTAAATCGTACCCGTACCCCATGTCACTAAAAAAACGAAGTAGAGAAGGAATCAGCAAAGTTATTTGAAGATGTCATCATTCGACCTTCTAGATCCTCGTACAACTCCCCTGTCATAAGCCATAAAATTAGACGTCTAGAAAGAGAAAAATATCGAATGGTGGTCGACTACCGAAAACTTAACTCGGTCACCAGCTCTGATCGATATCCAATACCCGAAATCAACAAGGTGCGAATCAATCTGGGGAAAAACAAATATTTCACGATAGTCGACTTGAAAAGTGGATTCCACTAGATCCTCTTAAAGGAAACCGACATCGAGAAGACAGCCTTCTCAGTGAATAACGGCAAATTCGTTTACTAGACTCCCGTTTGGATTCAAGAACGCTCCATCTATATTCCAAAGCGCACTTGACGATATATTGAGAGACCACATCGGCAAAAGATGTTATGCGTATATCGATGACATCATAATAATATAATGAACATTTTGAAACCTCGAGAAAGTATTCCATACTCTTGAGGCGGCGAATATGAAGATTCAACTGGATAAGTGCGAATTTTTCAAACAAAACATCGAATTTTTGGGTTATATCGTAGGTAAAGACGGTATCCGCACTAACCAAGATAAATTCAAGGCAATCATTAATTTTACACCGCCTAAGACTTTAAAAGACTAACCGTGCTTCCAGGGAATGTCAGGCTATTATCGGAGCTTCATTAAAGACTATGAAAAACTTGCAAAACCCCTGACATTCCTCTTAAGAAGGGAAGAGGGACGTGTGTCCAAAAACCTCTCAAAGCATAAAAGTTTAAAGCTCTCGAGGCGTTCGACAAAATCAAAAACCATCTTACTTCTAAAGAGGCCCTACTAGTCCACCCAAACTTCGAGAAAGAGTTTGATTTGACAACAGACGTTTCCGCATTTGCAATAGGAGCGATTTTGTCACGAGATAGAAGGCCTATCACATTCCTTTCTTCGACACTTACCAAAACCGAGAGTCCTACGCTACAAAAGAGAAGGAAATGTTGGCTATTACATGGGCACTCCACAGACTTCGAGGCTACCTAAACGGCTCCCGTAAGGTAAAAATATTTACAGACCACCAGCCATTAACCTACGTGCCTCGAACAAAAACACCAAAATGAAAAGATGGAAAGCAATACTCGAAGAACATAATTAAGAATTAAAAAACTCTGGAAAGACTAACGTAGTGGCCGATCTATATCAATACCTCCTGAAACTACAGCAATTGATGCCCTAACTCCAACTCAGCATAGTCACGAGAACTCAGCCCACGATCTAATTCCTACCGCAGAATTTCCATTAAATGTCTTTGCAACCAATTGGTATTCAAAATTGAAGAATAAGACAGCTGCCAAATTACAAACCCCTTTGAAGGATATACCATATACGTCATCATCAAACCCGAATACACAGAGGCCAACTTGATTGGCATTTTCAAAAGATACCTCAACCTCCACACAATAAACGGCATCTTAACTAATGAAGGGAAAACAACTAATATGACTAATATGGGCAAAATTCAAGACATCGTTCAGCACTTTAGAGATTACAGAGTTACCTACCGAATGGTCGAAGATATAACAAGCGAAGTCGAACAAGAAGTAAAAATTCTTCAAACGCAAGGCAGTGCTTACAGAAATGAGCAAGAAAACCGAATTCAGCTTATAGAGAACTTCTATTTCCCTAAAATGGCATCCAAAATCAAAAAAATCGTCGACCGATGCGTTACCTGCAAGGAAAATAAATACGATCGCCACCCCAATAAACCTTTCCTCAATGAAACTCCTATCTCTAGCTATCCAGGACACACAGTCCACATCGATATCTTTTCAACTGAAAAAAACTTATCCTGACGGCAATCGACAAGTTCACTAAATTTTTAATCGCCAAAATAATACCCTCAAAATCAGTTTGGGACATTAGAAGGCTGTTACGGGACACACTCTTCTTTTTCTGCATCCCAGGGAACGTCATGCTTGACGATGAAGGAGCCCTAAAATCTATATATTTGAGATCATTGAGGGAGCATGAATTATTAGTTAGGGTCTACACCACACCTCCCTACAAGAGCGAAGTGAATGGCCAATTAGAAGGACCCCATTCCACACTTGTTGAAATAATGCGGTGTCTCAATAAGGAAATCCCTCCTTGTCCCTTTGAAGAACACCTTGAACGAGCGGGGTCAAAGAAAACAACTTCATTGTTCATTCCACTAGAGGGAAAAAACCCGTTGAACTTTATTACGGATGCACTCCCAGATTAAGTCCGAAAGAATTTGAGAGATCCCGTACGAACTATATCGAAAAAATAACTTAATATAACTTAAAATAATTAAGTTATAAATAAAAAATAAAATTAATAACTTAAAATAACTTAAAACTTCATCAAGAAAAAGATTTGAGAAACCACAACAAAAATCGTAAGTCCCTGAAAAGCTACCAAGTTGGAGATGTTATCTATGTTAAAATTCACAAAAGGTTAGGCTCTAAGCTAACTCCTTGATATTGGCAGAATATAATCAAGGAAGACAAAAATACTACTGTGAGCAATACAAGAGCAATATAAAAAGCCAACTATCCTCTCATTACAGCATGCTTCTTATCGTCTCATGTGGAGTACAAATGTTGGAGCACACAAACTCGCAGATGACAAAATAAATTCAAAGACATTCAAAACGATCCACGATATTAACATTCAGAAATATGCTCAGGCGACATCAGATCTTCAAACTATCCTCGAACGCGACATTCTTAAAAACAGTTCCCTATACCCCTATCTCTTTCATGAGTTGCTACAAGTCCGGGAAATTTTAGAAACGTTGAGCCCAAAAATACCCAAGAGATCACTTGATTTGATTGGATCGGCATGGAATTGGGTAGCGGGAACTCCAGATCATGAGGATTTCATATCAAAGAAAAAATTAACAATATTTTGGAAAACAATAAAAGGCAGAGGGTAATCAACAAATCAATCATGGACCGAATACAAAATGTAACATTGATGACTAATCAAATTATATCTTTGGCACAAACCAATTATAATTTACAAAACGAATATATATAAAGCTTTCAATACAAAATAAAATTAATAAAAGAAGAATTAATTAATTTAAAATATGCAATACAGATAACAAAGGACAATATTGTTTATACCCTATTATTATCAAGCAAAGAAGTCCAGATAGTCACCAATATTTTGGATAAGGAAAAATTTCCATATCAAACACCAGAGGAAGCTTTAGAATTTTCAAACATTAAAATAATAATGAACAATATGATATTATTATACATTGTAAACATCCCAGTCAACACTTCAAATACCTACGAATATCTTGCTGTAATACCGGTCAATTGAAAAAATACCATTATAGATATTGTATGTGAAAAATTTATTAGAAATCAAGATAAAATCTATGCCATAAAAAATAACCGTAAATTTTGGAAACTTAACCATTTGTAATCAACAATATCTGTTAGACCTAAGTACCTCGTCATGCATACCCAATATTCTGAAGAGTCACGAATCGAGATGCAATCTGATCAACGGAAAACAAATATATAGAGGATTTAACTCTAGGAAGCAACATTCCTAGACAAACATTCCAAACAATTTCAATGGATCATGATCTCGACGGAACATTTTCGATCAATTTCAACAACGCCACTATCAATATCGGTGAACTGACGTTCTCAGCAAACGAAATTTCTAAATATCAGGCACTTCCACCTATCATTCAACCTACACCTCAAGAAAAACGTTACCAGAAACTCCTGTCGCTTGAATAGATGGAAGAAATGCACCTCAATAACTTCCATCATATCAAACTTTTGGAAGCAGAAAACAAAATTTCAACATGGACACATAGCTCACTCACAAAAGCCCTCATAATTTTACTAATAATTTTACTCCTCAGATTTAAACGAAACCACAAAGACAACATCATAATTAATAATTTATCAGAAGATCTTATAAAGATAATTTACCAAAAGAAAACAAACCGGGCAAAGAACAATCCAGCAATACTTACCATTCCACAGCATCTGATTGTCATTCAAAAAGAAAGACAACCTTCCGAAACAAATCAAGCAAAGAACAACACAGCAATACCCACCATTCCACAGCATCTTATTGCCGTTCATAATGAAATTCAACCTTCTCAGCGAGTATCCAAGTTCTATGATGCACCATTTCCCTAAGCAATTGAGGGCAATTGCATTTCAGTCCGGAAGAGTTATCTCGGATAACAGTTCAGATGAAAATGCTGACCACGCGTCTGCAAAAATCGTGTGAACGAAAACGATTGCAGTTTTCCCGGAATCAAAAATGCAATTTTATCATCATTTTAGAAAATTAAGTTCAGTTTGTAATAAGCGGTTTGATAATAAAGACCTGGGCAACAGCCCTAAATTATATTTTTTAAATAAGTGGTTCGATATTTTATTTAACTGGCGCCCAACGTGGGACTATTTTCAAAGTGTTCAAATCTTTGAAGCTGTATCAGTCGCCGGCATAAATGTTACTTCTCCCTTTCTTGAAGATAATTTAAACTTCGCACAAAGTCCCAATCTGTTTTTGTTGTTTCCATCAATAATAGAACCGGTTAAGCTAAAGTATGTCTCACAAGTTTAATCGCCCCATGAATCCATATTATTATAATCCATATATTCAAAAAAACCATATTATGAGATTCAAAGCCAATTGAATTCTTCGATTGATGTTTTGCTAAATTATATTCCACATCAGCAGATATGGCCATCCTCATCAAACAAAACGTTTATAGCATTCACTTGTTTTGAAGGCTGCGTTGCTGTTGTATTTTTTGAAAAATTTCGTCTATTGTCATGTTTGTTCTCCGGTGTACTTCATGCTTTCTTCTTCTTTTTTGTGCTTTGAAGGTCGTTCTTAACCTTCCATGAGGCCAGTTTTGTATCATTCCACATCTTGTATATTGTGTTTAACTCCTTATTGTTGGCTTCATCGGTAAGTGGTGGTCGATCCAGTGTTGTTGTTTGTTACCTTATTGTTGCGTTATTGTGCTTTGTGGGGATTGGATAAGTTGTATACTATCGTGTCAATTGCTGTGGGTTTCCTTCTATCTCCTACTCGGATTTGTATAATGTTTAGTTGTTCTTTATTATTATAGCTAAGTAATCTCATCTTAATTCCTTTTCTGTCTCCATTGATAATTTAAAATTTTCGTCTTGTATGATGAGTTATTCCAGAACTTGTTCTTCGCAATTTTTTTTTGCATGAAATATAACTCCCAAGCGATAACTTCTTCTTCCACAAATTTTTGTTCTAGGTTTAATATGAAGACCTCGATAAGGATCGCTGGTGTTGGACTTCTCATTCCTGTTCTGTTTGTTGGTCTACAATTTTTGTTGTTGCACAAAATTTTTTGCTTTCAATCATGACATGAACAGCCAAGCTCTCATTTGGACATAATTTTCGACCAGATAAAACAATTTTGCAAAATCGAAGCCATCTAAAATTTTTTTTCGAAAATCGACGACAATACCGAACAATGACAGCAGACATGGGAGCGCGGCCCTAATCAAAAGACTTTAAAAAGAGGAATAGGACTCCTTCCTGCTATCGAACTCACTTAGCCGACGAACGAGCACTTCACCAATGCGAAAATTGTCATCTGGTTCCTTGTCATTTGGTCATTGTCATCTAGTTTTGACCAATATTTTATAAAGTGGAGGGATATTTTCATATAAAAAACGAATTGATATTATTGAAAATTGATTGAAAGATAATTGTACATCTTCTTTTGTTGTTCACGTTATCCATGATACTTTGGCACTGGAAACGAAGGACTCCATGAAATATGACTCTAAACCATATGTGAATATATTTGTGTGCTGAACTGAAAAAACAAAATAACGATGAAACAGAGACTTTGGAGAAGGTAAAAAACTAGAAAATCTGAAAAAAATAAAAATTCTTATCGAATTTCGACAGCATATATACCGAAAATATAAATTGACAGCAAGAACACCATGCGCACGAGCAAAAAAGCAGAGACTCCTACAATCTTGAACAGACGTACACACTGTGGAATCACTACCGTATCAAACGTAGCATAAGACGCAAATAAAGAAATACTTCCTACAGTGAAGACGCGCAACAACGTGATCATTCTACATCGTTTTACCTAGAGTTGCTCTACCGCATCAATGCCACCTCAAATGTCCAAAGAAACCTCAGGAAATAAGTTCTGGTCCTTGATTGGGAATTCCTAGTCATCACAGGTACAATTGGCTGAAGTAAAGAGGATTAAAAGGGAAAGCCCTTTGATAGCGCCATAACGTAAACACAAATAGCGCTCACACTCCGAAAAAACGACCGATCTAACGGTACTTGAAAAATTCTGGAGAATTGCATTGGTGTTCGTAAAAATGTTTATTTTTCTCTATTTTGTCTATCTATTTACATTTGGCTTGTAAACAAAACGAGCAAAAAATTAATATTTTTACTAACACTCATACAATTCTGCAAAATCCGTTAGATTGGTCGATGGTCGGAGTGTTATCGCTGTTTGTTCTTACGCTATGATAGCGCGGTAGTCGTTTCGATTTCTCCTACCAGTAAATCTATGGTTGGTTGCTAGTTTGATGAAAGAGCTACGAGTTTTCGAAAGGGAATGTTTCGCGCGTGCACTCGCTTTTAGAGAAACAGATTGGAACCATTATATATCGAACATGAGACTTCATCAAACTCCTAAAGTGACGAGAATTGATATATTTGTGTTGTGATTAATTATTTTCCATCCATCAACCTCAAATTTTAGAACTGTCAAAACTTAGTAATGAGGAGAAACTTGAAAGAGTAAAAGAGAAAGAAAGCAATTGTATTGTAGAAAGGTAGAAATTGGCGTTCGAATTGTAAAAGAAAGTGTCTGTGAAAATCCGCCAAAATCAAGAAAGATATTGTAACTGCAAGAAAAGTTACGCCGTTCCAGAATTGTCGAGAATAGGCTATTCGCTTTTGATTATCCAAAACTGTGAAATAAAGGACGTCTGCAAAATACAAAACTGACTTATTTGATAAACTATTTGGCATTAAAGAATAACAATTTGTCTTGAAACTTGTGCGATATTATATCGCATGTGAGCGAAAACTCTTGTATTTCCCAAGCATTCCACCCTACAGGCGTACATTAAGACTATTCCCCCAAGGCATTCGTGTATTTGCGCACGAATTGGCAAGTTTTTGATTTGATGCAATCTCGATTCGTTCTACATTTATCGTTTTAAATACATACTTACATGTGTACAGAAACGTCACCGATAAGAAGGTAGAATATCCGTGCTTAGGGGCGAGGGTTCAATACCGCCGATGGAGATATTTCATAGCGAGATACGTTGAAATTGATTGATTGAGTGACACGCGGAGATCTAAGTATTGGTGACTCAATGGCAACATCTGAATCTGCAGTACTTCGCGTTTAGGTTTTTTTCGGTTCTGTCAAATAGGATCTCATTGTTAAGTGATGCTTTCTATATTTTGTTTTCTTTTAAAATAAAAGTGAAAGGCTTAATTTAGATTAGGGATATTTTTTGATAGTTTATATTAGAGTTATGATTATTGTCAAGCAGTTTAATAGATTTAAGGTTAAACAAGTAGATATATGTACAAGTTCTGTTTGCGTTGGTTTTTTTAATTATTAGAGAAAATTGTAATAGTGTGTTGTGTTTTCCCGTTTTTCTCAGCTTTTGTAAAATAATGTTTAATTTTTATTAATTTAAGAAGGTAAGTCATTTTTTATTAAAAAAAACATCGAAGAATCAAATTGCGTCGGAAGACAAGTTTCAGGCGGCCTTAACATACATAAATGACAAACCTCCAAGAAAACCGAAATGCAGAGAACAATTGAATGTAAATTGAGGAATAAAGACGAGGTATCATCGAAAACCTACTGTGCGAGGAGTCCTAGCCGAAACTACCGCAGGCATTATGCGAGAAATAAAGGGAGCGGTAACACCGAAAGACATCCAAACTACAAACTTAGTTGAACTGCCAACTTGTGGAGTTGTGCAAAACAATGGACAAGCACAGGATTATATTTGGTTGTTCGGAAATTTTACTCTTTAGCATAGAGTTATTAGATATAGAGAGGACGATAAGCCACTTTTGCGTCGTAACCGCCCCCTCTTTGCAAACATTTGCATAAATTTACAAATACCAACAACATTTTAACAGTGGCGTAGATATTTTGGGGCAACGAACCTGTAGCAATCTATGCATTTATGGCACTCCAAGAATGCATCGAATATGTTTGTTTCCTGAAAATTGTCTCGGGTAAATAATTTATTAGTAATAAGTTGAAGCCACACTTTCCATAATTCCAGGAACATTCTAAGAGATGGTAATATTTTGTATATTATATTACTGTAAAAATTATATCTTACGACTGTTTGCTCAAATGAGACAAATAATTCAGGAAGTGCATTTTCCCTCAAAACAGTTTTAGAATTATTAATTAATAATTCAAAAAATTAATTAATTATCTAAAATTTACCTATGAAACGACACCCCGGATGGCCGCGAACAAGTGTGATTTCCGCAAGTGAACATCACACACTTCATTGTCTATATTTGTCTTTAAAAATCACTGTCACTATTGTCTTTGCACTTTTCCACAATCACAAATAAAGTAGCACTCACGATTTGTAATTTTTATCGTTGAAAAATTCGTCTGACATAAGTAACTTACAAAATTCGCCCGTAAATCACTCCGAAAATGAATCAAAACACAGATTATTAGTCTTGTTTTGACAATTCATTCAGTTCGGCTGCAATCGAAAAAACCCGAGCATTGAACCAACTGAAATAGGAGAAATGGCTTCGGCGAATTGAGGATGTATGTACATTATTCTACCAACATTAAATCAAAAAAGAGTTCACAAAGAAATTTCTATCAAACTGGGTTCTTGTAGATATTCAATGAATAAACATTTTGAGGAGTAAAATTTCTCGTAATTTAGAGTATACTCAGCCGCCGGTAATTCAATTTCATACAAATATTAGAAAAAAAACTTGGCCATACACTTTTTGAGTGTGCGCATACCTTCAAGTAGAATTATTTATCTAACTGTATATTCAGCTCAGTGTCAAATTGAAATTACGAATGTATCCGACAATTCGCATCGTATTAAAATTTGTAAACATTGATTTCAAATTAAGTTTTATCAATAAAAATATATGTTTTGCATGGCGAGAGTGTTTCATTCTCGCACAAAATATGACTAAGATTCTATTGCCACCAATTTATGTAGAGAAAACCTCGATAAAGTTTAGATATTTATCTTTAAATTTCACGAGAAAAAGTATCATCCTTAACAACTTAGTTTTAGGGTTTATAAATAATTAAATGGTAGATTTCCAATTTGAGGACTAAAGAATTTTGTAGGTAATATGTTAAAGTTGTTGCGCAAAGAGATAATTGGGCGGGCTTTTAGAAAATAGAAAATTTCTCACCATTTAAGCTGTAATATATTTTGCATTTGAAATATGGAAGTTCCGAAAATTGCCGAAGGTGAAGCAGCTACGAAAGGGGAAAATTAGCTGAATCCAATTCTTTGGACGCTCACGGACAGTCACATACACGGGAATAGCCTCTCTATTATCTTATACCTCTATGTTCTCTAGAGTGTAACTAACGCCGAGCGAATCGTCGTGTTTTCTACGTACGCTGAATGCTTCGGGAGACGCTGTTTTAATTACCAATTTTGTCCAAGTTAATTCACAAATTGGTTTTATTATTTATCCTGTTTATTCTTATTTTAACTAAGAATCCGGTCAATGCTTGTATAAGTGGGAGTCCTACGTTGGGTTCCATTCCTAGCGCAGTAAATTTCGTGAGGAGGTGACAATCTCACTTAGTTTGACTCCGTGCATCCATTAACGTGTCAGAAGGATTATTATTGGAGGCACGTTTTAAATTTTTAATATTCTTTGTTATAAAATATTATATATTTATAATATTTTATAATAAAGAATTAATATGCCTGAAGGTTGTTTTTCTTCTTTTTGATTTTCTGCAATAAACATAAGAAATGGTATAAAGTATAGATTAATTTCTGCCCCTGTATTAACATTGCCTTCTTCTTAAATGAGCGTATATAGCAAAAATCAGAACAAAATAGTTAATTGACTATCTTCTGATTTTGAATGCGAGGGTTGGGCGTGATTTGATCAATCTTCGACGCAGAGACCTAATTATTTGTGGCTGACAAGTAGTTAGATCTCTGCGCCAGAATGGCAACGTATAAATTTCCAGTAGTTCGCGTTGTCGGTGTTATATTTAGTTGAGTTTGTGTAAAGTACTGTCAAAATTTTGTATATTTAATTAATAATTTTTACACCATTAAAGATTTGTATGTTTAATAGTGTATTAGCGTTTGATTTCATGTTTGAGTATTTTTACTTGATTTCAGATTGTAGTTGAAACAAGTAGTGTGAAGCACGTGTATGACAAGCTTGAGGGAAAAAATGAGTGATGCATGAATTTGTTGAAAACCTACAGCTAGCGTGCGGACTGTATCAAAAACAATGAAAAGAATACATCTTAGGAAAATAAACCTAGAAGCGGCTGGACCCCAAAGTTAAATAGCGTATTGTTACATGAGCAAAAGCCTGGCTCTGAATGTAATGATCATGTTATAAACAATATAAAACAAGACATGTGTCTTCTTGCTGGCGCGGTTCGGCATGCCTAGGTAGCATTGAATGTTTATGCAGATGGTCGGCAAATGGATCAATCACTGCGGTATGCAAATGGTGTGAATGCGTTCTAATTGCGTAGTTGTTGTAAAAGATTAGATGACTCTCAAATATCCTCGCTTATGCGATAAGTAGAAATGTATGTTGTTTACCCTTCCCAGTATTGTTGCTTGTATATCCTGAACTAATAAACCATTGCATGAAAGATAGTGCATCTGTGTAAATAAAAGTAGAATGCTTGGGCATGCAAGGATATATGAAAATGTAAGATTGATGGCAGGCTAGTCTTGAACGAACGGCAGGCGCGTCAGCAAGTTGACTGGATCGTGTCGTGTCTATAAAACAAAAATCTTTGGTCCTATAACAATTCAGGTGTGGGGTTGAAACTGCTCAACCAGTGTTTTGTATTTTAAATATCATTTTCGATATATAATAGCGATAATTCGCGCGAGTGAAGAAGTGAAAAAAGTGAATATTACAAAAAAAAAACAGTGAAATTGTGGTTAAATTTGGTGACTAAAGGGTCAAATTGAATTGAGAAAAGTGAAGATTAGCCAACAAAAAAAAAAAGTGGACAAAGGACAAAAGGACATTGACTCTGAGCCGAGATAGTACTACGTTTTGGCGTAGAGGTAAACAAATATTTCGAAATATTTGTGACCAGGTAAGGAAGTATTTATCCAGTATACTGTCCATTTTTTTTTAAAAATTTAAAATGAGTAATCGTGAGAACGCGAGTAGTGGAGATACACAAATCGTATCACAGGAAGCACCCTGTGAGCAAGTTAGTCTGGTTGAAAGTGCTCATGATCGCGAGCTTCGTCTTCTAAAATGGGAGAACGAGCTCTTAAAACGAGAGTTAGCCCTGAAAAGTTCGTCGAAAGAGTTTCCTGATCCAACAGAAGGGGACAATCAAAGTTCGACTCCATTCACCAGTGGTTCAAGTATTGAATTGCCTCAATTAAGAGTCAATTCCGCCGAACTTATGACATTAATACCGAATTTCGACCCAGCAATCACGTCCCTTTGTGCAAAACAATGGATTGCGAACGTGGAGCGTCTAGCCGAAACATTCGCATGGACTGAGCGAACTAAACTTCTCTACTCAACCTTACGACTGACGGGTGCGGCCAAATATTGGCACCAAACTCGTACTGACATTGGGTCTTGGACTGAATTCCGGTCGGAACTTCTGAAAAGTTTTCCTAGCATAGAAAATAAGTCGGGCGTACTTATGAAAATTATGCTGCGGAAAAAGGGGGCTCACGAATGTGTAGAAGAATATTTTTATCACATAGTGGCACTGGCTAGTTCCATTCAACTACCTGAAAAAGAGACTATGTCCTATATAATCTCGGGAATGTGCGATACATGGATGGTTGATATGCTAACAGCAGCCAAATGTGAGAATCTGCAGGAACTTTTATCATTTATGAAAAGTGCGAGTGTAGCGCGGGAACAACAACATCAACGCAACGTGCTGGCCAATGGTTCGGGAAGCACCCATAAAAGGAAACACGAGCGTAGTGATAGTCGTGATGACAATATTCGAAAATATCATCGGTATGGAGTTCACCACTTTTCTAAGTTGTCAAGAGCAAAAGACAAAGAAGTAGGAAATGAATCGTCATACCAGAGGAAGCCATTTAACCCCAAAGACAATAGCAGAAATAAATGTTTCAAGTGTAATAAATTAGGCCACCGATTTAGAGCTTGCCCCGAAAGAATAATCAAGTGTTTCAAATGTGGTGAATCGGGACATTTCGCGAAAGATTGCACCGCGCGGAAGTGACAATTAATCAATAGGATAGACACAATAACAGACAATGAATATTACCCTTTCATTTCCGTGGATGGTTTACTCCTTAAGTGCTTTTTAGATTTAGGTAGTGAATGTTCGACCGTGCAGCAAAGGATAACACAGAAACATAATTGGGAAATATCCCCATGCAATACTCTGTTGAACGGGTTCGGGGGAAAAAAGACAAAGGCAATAGGGAAGGTTCGAAAGCTCACCAGTTATCAAAATGTTGCTACCGAAATTGACCTTTTTGTTGTAGATAATAGTGCTCAAGAAGTCCCTGTAATACTTGGTCGAAATTTCTTAGATAGACCGAACACTAAATTCGTAAAGACATGGGAAAACGTTGAATTTTCTGAGGTGCCGAGCGTATCGAATAGAGTCAGGGAAGCCCATAAACAATTAACCCCTTTAACCAGCAAAGACATCAAAGTGAGAAAAGACTCGAGCGAAAATGAAAAGCTAGAATTATTAAAGTTATTGAACGAATACCGATGCTGTTTCGCAACTGATATGACAGAATTGGGAAAGACCGACCTTGTTAAAATGAAAATTGTAGTTAAAACTCCGGAACCGGTACGATATAAACCATACAAGATAGCCTACGGGTTAAATGTTATTTTGCGTTCGAAAATAGAGGAATTATTACGATTAAACATTATTGCCGAATCTGAATCCGAATACGCGAGTCCTGTGTTGCTCGTGCCGAAAAAAGACGGTGATTATAGAATGTGCGTCGATTATCGGAAATTAAATGAAGTGACGGTGCGCGAAACATTTCCTCTCCCTAACACCGAAGAAACGCTTAATCTTCTCGCTCACAAGAAAATTTTTACGCGTCTCGATCTGATGAGTGGCTATCATCAAATAGTGGTTGCGGAAGAATGTCGGAAATATACAGCCTTTGTAACACCGGAAGGCCATTACGAATATAATCGGGTTCCTTTTGGTCTGACTAATTCACCGGCAGTTTTCTTAAGGCTTATGAAGAAGATTATCCAAACGATACCATTCGGGAAAGTTATCGTTTACATGGATGATATTTTGATCCCAACAGAGACAGTTCAGGAAAACTTCAGCGTCCTAAAAATTCTACTAGATGAGCTAAAAAAAGCGGGTGTTACTCTTAAATTAGATAAATGCTCTTTCCTTGATACTGAGTTACATTTTCTGGGTCATCAAATCAGTTCAGAAGGTATACAACCTGGAATAAATAAAACAGATGCAATTCGTGAATACAAACAGCCCACTACAACCAAAGAGGTACGTCAATTCCTTGGTCTATGTGGCTATTTCCGAAGGTTTATCAAAGATTTCTCGAAAATGGCCCGCCCATTAAATCAGTTATTAAAGAAAGATGCAGAGTTTCATTGGGGAAATGACCAGCAGGATGCATTTACCTTCCTGAAACAGAAATTATCGGAAAGACCAACATTAGCTATGTATGATCCAAATAAAGAACATCAAATACATACAGATGCAAGTTCTCACGGTATCGCTGGCATACTGATGCAGGTAGAAGACGATAAAACGATAAGACCTATATCTTATTTCAGTCGCAGTACCACTGATCAGGAGAGTAAATATCATAGCTATGAGCTGGAAACCCTAGCTGTTGTGGAAACTCTAGAACGTTTCAAGCATTATTTAATCCACCAAAAGTTCCTTGTGGTAACAGATTGCAACTCCCTGCGATTAACCCAGAGCAAAAAGAACCTGATGCCGCGAATAGCAAGGTGGTGGCTGAAAATAGCTGAATTCGATTTCGAAATTGAATATCGACCGGGTCATAGAATGGCACATGCGGATGCCCTAAGCAGAAACCCATATGAAGAGGCGCAGGAACCTAGCACCGTCGCAGAGCAGGTGATGGCAATCACACTAGATCACTCCAATTGGATTGCCACCTTACAATTCCAGGATAGACAACTGCTCAATATAAAAAAGCATCTAGAATGCAACGACAAGCGGAATAAAAACTATAAAATGTTTTCAAGCAATTATGTTATGTCTGGGAACAAACTCTTCCGGAAGACAGAACATGGCGAACGATTGGTAATTCCAAATGGATTGCGCTGGCGCATTATCAAAATGTCCCATGACGACATGGGCCATTGCGGCATTAACAAAACCATGGATAATATCCAAAAACACTTTTGGTTTGGCAAGTTAAAACGATCTGTCACCAAATACTTACAGTCTTGCGTGGAATGCGCTTATAATAAACGAGGTCCAGATGAAAGCAACTACCGGATTCATGTGCCGGAACCACAACCGATACCATTCTACACCATACATGTAGACCATTTAGGACCCTTCCCTAAAAGCAAAAGGAAAAATACACATCTTATTGGGTTAATTGACGCATTTTCGAAATTCATCGTTTTACAACCTGCAAAATCAACTGATGCGAAAAGTGTAATCAGGTTGTTTGATAATATCACCCAATTTTTTGGAACCCCGACGAGGATAATAACCGATCGGGGCACAGCTTTCACATCACTGAGCTTCAAGAGGTATTGTCAAGAAAATAGCATTAAACATATCTTGAATGCTGTTCAAACTCCACGATCAAATGGATAGATTGAGAGATACTTCCGGACAGTAAAGACAGCAATCGCATGTCTAACCACTGATTTCGATGGCTATGATTGGGATGAAAATATACGTGATTTGCAATGGGCACTTAACAACATGACCAATACCACAACGAAGCAATCTCCGAGTGAACTGCTAATGTCATATTCTCCACGTAATATAATGGGAAACAAATTGCTACTGGCTTTACACGACGACAAGGTTCTGCCAATGATAGAAGCTAGTAACGACAATGGAGAAGATAACATTCCATTATCTGAATTAAAAAGGAAGCTGCAAGAGAAAAGGGATCGAATTGAGACAAACGCACTTAGGTTGAAGGATAAACGCGCAGCCGCTGTTCAAACAGCCACCGCGAGCCAGAGAAAACGAGCAGAGCAATTCAACGCAACGCATAAAGGTCCAAAAAGGTACGGCGTAGGGGACCTAGTACTGATACGCGCCGACTCAGCAGCAACCGGTGAATCCAGGAAAACGAAGCCTCGCTACAAGGGTCCTTATAAGGTGGAGAAGGTGCTTGGCAACGACCGGTACGAAATTACCGATTCTGATCCAGTGCAGATCTCGGTGCGGCCATATCGCTCAGTCCACGCCGCCGATCGAATGAAACCTTGGTGTGAACTGGACAACTTTGTTTGGACGGACTCCGAAACGGAATCAGAAGGCGAAGTGGAGTCAAGTAGCGATCAGAATGAATTAGATATAAGTGAAACACCCAACAAAATGTGAGCTCACTGCTAAACAACCAGAGTAGACGTAAATAAAAAGACAGAAAGTAAGTAAGTTTATTTGTATGTCAGCTGAATCGCTGAAGCACTTAGTCTTGGATCGTAGTTCCAACATATGTAAGTATTCCATGAGCATATACGTTGCAAATTAAATGGCGACGTGTGAGTATAGATACCTGGTTCCCACTTCGAAGTTGAGTTCAAGGGCATGTAACTCAACATTGAAGATTAGTATATAAAGTGGGAGCAATATGGTTCATAATAGTTGCTAGTATAGTTGGCGAATCATGAGAATTGAAGCGGTAACACTGACTTACAACTGCCCTGTCGTGGTTGGAGAGTTCAGGTGTTCCGGATTGGTATTGATGGTAAGAAGTGCGAAGGCGGGAGCATTCTGGCTCGTAACTGTCTGTCGTTGTTGTAACTCAAGGAGCATTTGGCTCGGAGTAGAAAAAAAAAGTGCGAAGGCGGGAGCATTATGGCTCGTAACTGTCTGTCGTTGTTGTAACTCAAGGAGCATTTGGCTCGGAGTAGAAAAAAAAAGTGCGAAGGCGGGAGCATTATGGCTCGTAACTGTCTGTCGTTGTTGTAACTCAAGGAGCATTTGGCTCGGAGTAGAAAAAAAAGGTGCGAAGGCGGGAGCATTATGGCTCGTAACTGTCTGTCGCTGTTGTAAACTCAAGGAGCATGTGGCTCGGAATAGAAAAGAAGTGCGAAGGTAGGAGCATTATGGCTCGTAACTGCCTGTCGCCGTTGTAAAATCAAGAGGCAATGTGGCCCGAGAGAAAGCGGCCTTCACTGGGGACAGTGAAAAAGAGGTTGGCCGAGTATTACATGAGCAAAAGCCTGGCTCTGAATGTAATGATCATGTTATAAACAATATAAAACAAGACATGTGTCTTCTTGCTGGCGCGGTTCGGCATGCCTAGGTAGCATTGAATGTTTATGCAGATGGTCGGCAAATGGATCAATCACTGCGGTATGCAAATGGTGTGAATGCGTTCTAATTGCGTAGTTGTTGTAAAAGATTAGATGACTCTCAAATATCCTCGCTTATGCGATAAGTAGAAATGTATGTTGTTTACCCTTCCCAGTATTGTTGCTTGTATATCCTGAACTAATAAACCATTGCATGAAAGATAGTGCATCTGTGTAAATAAAAGTAGAATGCTTGGGCATGCAAGGATATATGAAAATGTAAGATTGATGGCAGGCTAGTCTTGAACGAACGGCAGGCGCGTCAGCAAGTTGACTGGACCGTGTCGTGTCTATAAAACAAAAATCTTTGGTCCTATAACAGTATGAAACGTGAATAAGACCTAAATCTAAAGCTGTCGGATACCGGAAAATACAACCGGTACAAAGATGCACCCAGAAACAATTTGAAATGACCTGCGAAAAAGTGGGTTCTATAGTCTCTTTTGTTCGTGGAATTATAGTGTTCTCATTCCACGAACAAAAGAGAGTATGAAGTCATGTGATTAAAAGTAATTTGTGGTTGAAGATTCCATCAGAAGTGACGAAAAATTAAGTGCTATCTATGTGCAACTGAATGCGATCTGTAATTGAACATCAAGACGGTCAGACAAGGGATTTTAAATGTTATACTCATGTGTTCATATGGACAAGTTTACTGTTTTTCATTGCCGCATGTATATTTTTTGAACTAATAAATTACAGTTTTTATGTTAACCCTTAGCTGGTATCGTGGGGTCCAAATAGACCCCACTGCAAATATTTACCGTTGCAGTATCGCTAGCTTTTCACTTACGAACACGCACATCGATATAATCTCATTATGTCACGTGTTGTAGTGGGTGCCGGACGTTTATTGCTTTTTTGGGGTAGGGAGGTGAAGGCTATTTACGCTCTGACTGTCGGACTCCCAGTGGACCTACTGGACTACCGACTAAACACCTCCCCAGTCAACCGGAGCGCCTAGCCTGGAACCGTTTGACACATTACTTCGGGCTAGGCCTCCCAATTTTACGCCTTCGGGTTTCAGGGATTCCTTCTCCAGTTGGATGGAAAAGAGGAGGAGGAATTGGAATATTGCTTTATCTTAATTAGAAGTGAAGGTATGAACTAGTTTGGGGTCCAAATGGACCCTCGATACCAAGTATGTGTTCTTTGTTTTGGGTATAGAAATATATTTTTGTTTTTCAGTATTTTGAAGCAAAAATGGCGCGGTTTCTAAGTGATGATGAGATACGCAAACTTCTGAAGATGTTTGTTCAGGGTTTATATGAAGTCCAAGCCTGCAAAATACACCATAAAGATTATTTGCCTCTGTGATTCAAAAACACATTATCTCTATAATGCATTCATATACAGTAGCAAATCCGATTCCAGAGGAAAAAACGAACTCGCTGTCCCAACCCAAACTGTGTTATAACTGGTTGAACCAGTTTTCAATACGAATAGAAATATTACCGGAGATAATTGGTTTTCTTCGATTGAGTTAGTCGACAAACTAAAACAAAATGGATTGACGTTCGTGGGGACTATGCGGAAAAATAAGCGTGAAATTCCACAGTTTCTGCCACTCAAAAGTCGACCCGTAGGCTCCACTCTTTTTGGATTTACAAATGATAGAACATTGGTTTCATATGTACCAAAAAAAAATCAAAGCGTAGTTATGATATCATCCATGCATCATGCCAAATCTGTAGATCAGGAAAGTGGCAAGCCTGAAATTATTCAGTTTTAAAACGCCACTAAGGGAGGTGTTGATTCCTTAGATCAAAAATGTGCTAATTATTCCGTTTCGAGGAGAACACAGCGATGGCCATTCGTTATATTTTCTGCCATTATGAATATTTCCACGGCTAATAGTTTTATTTTGTGGAAAGCTTCGAATCTAGGAAAACGAATGAAACGCAATGATTTCATCAAGCAAATTGGCATAGATTTGTTAACACCATTTGTTAAAGAAAGGAAGGATGAATATTCTAAATTTTCTATTGACTTGAAAAAAAGAATAGATAATTTTTTAGAGCACATTGATAATGCAGCAACATCTACAGAAGGCCAATAAAAAAGTGATCATCAAACTGTAGCCAACGCTGAAATATCTGGGCGCAAAAGGGGACGATGCTATTTATGTGACGGAAGAAAGGACCAAAAACAATCTTTAAAGTGTATTAAATGTAGCGGAAATATATGTAAAAGTCATTCAGTAAAGACTGTAATGTGTACCAAATGCCAAACATAAGTAGTCGGTGAGCTTTTCAAAGCAAATGTTTTTTTTTCACTAATATTTTTAAGTTATATAATGCCTGTTATTTTTTTCATGTATTATTGATCTCAGAAGAAGTTCCTGTTTTTGTTAAGTTTAGAGTATGATAAAGCATAAAAAAGAATTTGTTTACGTTATTTTATATATTTTCCTTTTTTTTAATGTTTTAAGTACAGACTGAAAATAATTACCTTACGTCAAATGCTGTATCTTATAAGTGATAAGATTTATCAAACAATTAATAAAAGTTGATTTTTATAATTGAAAAAGTGTGTTCTTTGAATATATAGAAACTCTCACCTTCATTAATTTATAGAGCACGTTTTATTTAAATTTTTTCTATTGGGGTCCACTTGGACCCCTGATACCAAGAATGTAATTTAAAATATCAATACCAGCTAAGGGTTAATTTCGATTGATAAGGTAACCAAAAAATCAAATAAATAACTAAGGATGCATTATGTATTATTCATTTTATTAACTAAAAAGATAAGCAAGAAACCAAATAAATTACTTTCTTTTTTATATTTACTACATTTTATTTTTGCCTAAGGATCCGTTATTTATTTGTAACTTTATTCCACAAGGCTTTATCAATTAGAAATCTCGAATTCCACCGGGGGTAAGTATACTATACTAGAATTATAGCTGCATAAATAGTGTAATCTATTCTACACATTGTGTTGTGACCTCAATGTTCGCATAAAAAACCATCAAGTCCGTAATCAGAAAATCCCAGACACCTTTCATCAAATACATACTAGTGCAATATTTAAAAAAATTATATGAATCTAATTTTTAAAAATAAACTAATTTGAAAATGAATATACTTAATGAATCAGTTTTTATTTTAAGAACGCGAATAGGAAAGCAAGGTTCGCTTATGGTCAGGTCGACACACGTCCAAATGAATGGAGCCAATGGTGGTACTATTTATTTATACTATTATATTTAAAAAAAAATACATAAATTTAATCTTTAAAAATAAACTAATTTGAAAATGAATACACTTAATGAATCAGTTTTTATTTTAAGAACGCAAATAGGAAAGCAAGGTTCGCTTATGGCCAGGTCGACACACGTCCAAATGAATGGAGCCAATGGTGCTACCTCTGGTGTCATCAATATTGTTCAAAAAAGCTTTTTAAATTTACACAATAAAAAGGAACCACCCCAAGGAAAATTTTCTCGCGAATTCCTGAGTTATGATGGATGTGAATGCTGATGTGTATTTGTCTACATTGCAACCGAATCGATGAAGAAGCAGTTCATTGGAATTAATTATATGATTTAAAACATAATACCGAAACAGTTTATTGTTCATTAAGCTGACCCGAAAACTAAGTAGCACTTTTAAAGTACGCTTTACTGCATCAAAGAAATGAAAGTAAAATTCATAATTTAATGCAGTAAGAATCTGAAAGATTAAATCGATAAATAAATTGACTTTTTGACCAATTTTTAAAATTTAAAACAGGTTTTGTTGCGACGTGTTTTGAATTATGAATTGTCATTAATGTTTTTGAATTACTTAAACTTGTCCATTTAATGCATATCATTTCACTGGAAAACAATAAGTATTGTTGCAACGTTCCGATAACAAGAATAGGGGAGAATATATTTTATTTACATGTTAACATATTACATATATTTTAATCAATAAATAAATACTGAAAAATTGTTTCCCGTAGTGAATGTTATCATTAAATCACACTCGTTGAATTTCAAATAGTTTTACTTGGGTATCATACCATATAGCTGGATCAATATTTCTGTGGGAAAGCAATATGTTTAAAAGTAGAAGGTTGAAAAAAATATACCTTAAATAAATGACACCCCACATATAAGTACGAAACCATGCTGTTGTTCCACTGTTCGCTTGATATTTCCTGATAAGAATTGGATGTGGAACAGGTAATAAGCCGACTAATGTTCCATGCTGCAGAAATTTTAAGATCTCGGATTCATCCGTTAGGCCTCTGTAATAAATTGTACTTGTTTTCAGCAGTACTTAAAAAAATGGATTTACTTGTCAATGCAGATTTTTTCAACCTGTGGTACAAGAACTTGCAATAATCTCATAATCGTTTGAAGAGGAAGTTTAGCTCGCCAAGAAGACACCCATTCAATAGTTGGAGACCACTTGGATGCTGAACAATTACTTTCTGCCGTGACGCGAATACTTCCTCTCTAAAAAATATACCAACTCGGTATGATCAGATTGATTCTATAAAACGATTTTTATTGAGTTTATAGTTTTATTTTCAAGATATGTACTGAAGATATTTAATTAGTTAGGTGATGAATGTCCTCGGAAAACTTATAATGTATAGTCGAACTCGAAATTTCATCGTATTATGATGAATTTAACTTTTCAAAACATAAAGATGATTCTACACAATTCATTACTTTTGTTTTATACCAATCTTCGCATATGTCAATTAATAAATTGACCTTTTTTCCGCCTGTGAAACCAATCGATCATAAAATTATTTATGTAGGTCTTCTTAGTTTTCGTTCCGTTGATTTTTTCCGAGTAATTTAAAACACATTTTCTCATTTTTCTGGGAGGCATTTTCATCAGTCGAAATTTTTAAGGTCGCGTATCCTTAGTTCGTGCAAGCAAAATTAATAATTGCAATAATTTTCTAAGCTTCGGAATATAATTTACCTTCCAGGGTTAAAGCACTTTTGTTTGGAAGCCATGGAGTTAATTTACAGAATCAAGAGTGAATTTGGGGTGGGGTAACAGTGTTAACAACAAAGTTGAAACAATACCGATTGGGTCACGGCTGTTTTGTCCTCCGTCGGCTGAAATTAAGAGATCTAGCAGATATGATAGCTTTTTGAAAAAGATTATACTATAAATTTCTTTAAAATTTTACGCGTGGAAAGGCGACAGCAACAATTTTGTGTTCTAAGGCATTTAAATAAATAATGTATTGAAACAGTATAGCTGATTGAAAAGCGTTAAGAGATTGATATTTGGGTATGCATCTTATTATTTGTCAAACGGGAAAACAATCGATGACGAATAATGGGTAAGCTTGTTTCAAATTGTGTGGATAAGAAGTGTTTTGAAAAAGACAGATCCAACTTTAATTGTCGAATAAAAGAGAGAAAAAAACAACATAAAAACATCACCAAGTGCTCATCCTACCAAATTTATAAATTTGGCAGCAGCAATCTAAAGAAAAAAATGAATTCACTTAATAAAGGAATTTATACCGAAATATTTACTACTAAAGTTCAAATAGGCAGGATCCATTCGATCATAGTCGTCATCGGCGATTCCCATCGCTTTTAGCTATTATGTCCCCTAATCCGTACCTGGGTCTTTTCTCTCGACTTGTTTACAATATTTTAAGAAATACTGGGCTAGAACGACAAACTGGGGCCTTAAGCAGATTGCTAAAACAAGTGCACATCCAGCTAATCCAAAGCAGTGTCCAGTTTCAACTAAAGACTAGGCTCACAAACACAAAGGACAACAAGAAGAAAGAAGAGCGGTATCTACAAAATCATATTCAATCACTGTGATAAAGCATATATCGGACAAACAAGAATCGTTAAATTACGATTCGAGGAGCACACAAAGAAGGCACACGTAGCGATGAAGACGAGGAAACGTGAAATCTTCAGTAGCGAAACACATTTGCGAAGGACACAAAATAGAATGGAACGATCTCAGGGTAATAAAGGAAGTGAGAAACATGAAAAAGCTGGACGGCTACGAATCATTGTGGATTATGAGGCAGGCAACCGAAACTAGGCTTAATTGTGACCTTGGAAATGGATACTCTGACCTCCTGAATATGGTGAAGTAGCGAAATAGAAAAGAAAATAAGTAAAATAGTTAAAGTACTTAGACATGTACGTAGGTAATAAAACTCCATTGTAGTTAGACCTTAAGTAAGCCTACGTAAATCAATGACATGTATGAAGACTATAAAATCCAATAGTAATTATATTATATCAATAGTAATTAGACCTTAGGCAATTAGGACTTTGTGTTAACTTAGTATAAATATCCCTATAAAAGCTATTTAGCATCAGAAAATAATTGACGCTGAAGAAGGGAACAACTTACTCGCGAAATATATATATTTGTCGCAATTAAGAACAAAGCATTTTAAATGGAAAAGCTAAAATCTAACCACATGGTTTCTTTCAACACCATTTTTTTTTAAGGAATAATAGCGGCGCCTAGCTAAGAAACATCGAGACGTTGGGCTATCAAATTTTCCGTCGGCACAGTTTCGTTTTGTCGCAGTATATTTTCTAGCGTTTTTGGTTTCCTCGTGGTATAAATGTTTGCTTAGTTATCGTACGTTGTTCCGGCCACCACGATGACGGATGATCGAGTTTAGTTGAAGTAATGTAATTGGTCTGAAAATCTATTATTTGTCGCCCACCTACCCACATCCGGCCTACTCATTTGAACGCTCCTGTAAGATCCATTACAAGATATTGTTAATTATATCAGTCAGGAGTCAGAACAACTTCTTATATTTTCTGGGCATAAACATCAAGAACTATTTCAAACCGGGTCGCCTGACCCAGGTATTAGGCACCTTTATCTGTCGAGATGACATTGTAATGATTGCTCACTAAGTCCGAGACTGAATTGAGCAGTTCCAATGTCAACTGAGTTGTCTCCATTAATATCTACACTCCATTCCAATTTTACCCGTTTTTTTAAATAATTGCGGAATTACGTAATTATCACCGGTAAGTTTGATCTTTGCGATGCTTTCGGAAGCAACTGTTTCGCCAGGGCCATCACTTATTAAAACGATCAATTTTGGAATTTGGTCACAATAATCTTCCGTAATGATTTTACGTTTCACAATTTTCATTTAATTCAATTAATGAAAACAAAAGTCTAATCCATTTGCTTTAAAAGAATCGGAATATTGAGTCCGTATTAAAGTTTTTCCATATGAATTTTCTTTGAACTGTAAATCAGAAATCCTTTATCCCATTTCGGCAGCTGGTAGTATTTCGGATCGCGACTATAAAAAAAAGAGAAATAATCGTTTTGTTTCAAAAAAAAAGTGATATGATAAGCATGGAAGCTGATAAAGTGCATATTTGGCTTTGGTTACTATAAGTTTGATCTGGGATATCACACCATCATAACCAGAATTTATCAGAGGTATAGTTAGTTCAGTTATTCAGCGCAAATTAACGGAGATTGGCTGGATATCTTAATCCAACCCCCCCTATTCTCCTGATCTTGCTTTAACGGATTATCATCTATATCAAACGAATGGGGAAGATTTCTAAAGGAGACGAAAATACATAGATAATGATTATTAAAGATTAGCTTAAGATGAAGGAATTAGTTATTAAAAGAAATAAAAATTATTTAAATATAATACACATAGTTCAGTAAGGTGATTTATTTTGTTGGTATCTCGGAACGACCGATAACTTCTAGTTTGAGATTCACTGTAATTGTTGAATTTTCCAGGAACTGTTCCATCATTAATTTTTTTGTCGATCGTGTCACAATTGAACAATCCATCAAAAGATAAATCTTCCAGATTATTAAATTCTATGATTGAACCGACAAAACTCGGGTTGGCTTTACAAACGATTGCGTTAGTTGCTTTCAATATGCACACCAATTTGATTAAATAAAACAACGGGAAAATATTTTTTGTTCTACTTTCTCTATCCATCATGGTTTCTTAGCGTTGCCAGTTAGAATTTCCACTGGTGTGCATTCTCTTCATTTGTTCTGTTAAAATGTGTAAAATATCTTTTCTTCTGAGCCTTTCATTCTGGAGTACATTTTTTTTAATTACACAGGTAATTAACCCCAGAGTTGTTCTTCATTTTATCTAAGGCATATTTGAAAACTTTACATTATTATGTGAGGAGAAAAATAGGATTTGGCAAAAATAAAATAAGTTATTGTACGAAGTATTGTTATAAACCTAATTTACAATTATCACTTTCCTCACCTGAGTAATTAATGGTTTACTACAAAATTCATTTTTTGAAGAAGAGGCCTAAAATAAAATGATGGCTTATGCTTTCATTATAATACTGTTACTACCTCATTTGAATCACATTCGAGTGTTTCGTTATGTTCTATTGGGTATTCAGTTATAGAAGATATATGCGCGGGTTCTTTTTCAGTCATCTGTCCAATTTCTGAAAAGGAATATTCTTAAGATAAAATATATAATCGACATGCTCTATACCAGGAATGTCTAGAAGGGAAGTTTTTAGAGTGCCTGGTTCTGCAGGCATTGCTGGAGTTGACCCTTCCATCGACACTTCGTTTACTTCGGGTTTCAGTTCGCTGGTTGAGTTGCCTTCCGTCGAAATATTCTTGTCGATTTGATTAATACAATCGACAGTGCTATTAAATTTGACACATTTTCTTGCGTTCATACATTTCACTATTCCTACCATATCTGATGGCAAGTTGGCTAACGCATGGAATACATGTCGTTTTCGGATTATCGTATAAACCAGATTAGAATTTCCTACAGCAAAATAAGAATCAAATAATGCCAGGCTAGATTTTGAATTACTTAACTTACCATCAAATTGATATTGAATAATATTATTGAAAATTTCAAGTAGGAAGAATACCAAGTGATGATTAGAAGGAGCCGAGAATAAAAACCAAGGCGTACTAAACGCTTCGAGTAGATGCAATAATTTAACACTTGCAACCATAGATAAGGTTTTTAAATACGGGGAAACATTGACCAAAATTGTTAAAAGACAATCAAAAAGTGGTTGAAGTCTTTGATGTCCGGTGGCGATTATTTTATGGAACACTGTTATCAACAAATCGGCATGAGTACCAGTGAAAACAGGGATGTCCATGGGAACAGTTGCCGTATAAGGTTTATTCAACCGAACTCCAAAGTTCCTTTCGCCTGATAGTAGAAGGAGAATGAATACGCCTATGTGCATTAGCCCCACTCTTGCTATAAATACGTCAATATTTGTAAATTCAATTTGATATTAATGCATAAAATTCCTACATTGATCAGCTCTAGAATCATTTAAGTGATACAGGATGGGTACCAGAATATCCAAAACATCACTGCTTTTGAGTACGAAATATAAAAACTTCTGAAAAATATATTTAATTGAAATAAATATTTAAAATTATTTTTCTTGCCTTACCTTATTATAATCACAAATTTTCCAAAAGAATACTAGAAGCTCTTGATGACAATGCAGTTTCTTTGTCGAGTTAGGTAAGTAACTCTGCAACAAAGGATTGTTGAGTAATCGTGTAATGCCTTTCAATATAAAGTGGAAATCTTCGTCCCTATGAACCCGTGATAAGTAGTTTATAAACAAATTGTCACCGATACCCTCATCGTTATAATCGGATAGGGAGTTGTGTACTGTCATGTCGTGATCCAATGAAACAATCAATATTTGCAAGCAAACTTCGACGAGCGGTTCAGTGGTATCGAAGAAAATCAGGTGATTGTAGGGAACTCCTAGACCAACTGGGTCATAAGCACAGACTGTATTTAATAATGATGTAAACAAAGGCAACGCATGCCGATTTTCAGCGCTGGTCAAATGCCTGAAATTAATTTTTGAAGAAAATTTAATTCGAAACTATGCATTAATAGGAGGTACATATTTTTGAAGGTTTTCAACAATTTTATGTAGCGGATTATTTTAGTTACATAAACTGCATGTTTATTATATACGAATTAAATACGAGCCAACTTTTGAAGAATAAAAAAAAACCAGGAGATGTAAATTATGTTGTTAAAAAATATATAAAAAAGAATAGAGACCCTAGTGTGCCGAATTTAGGGTCGTTTTATGTCTGCCACATTGTTTCAAGGAATTTTAGAAGCAAATTGTTTTCGTTCGTTCAATTGACTTTTATATTGAATTTAAAAATGGAACAATTGTCCGAAGTAACTCAAATAAATTTAAGGGGAGATATACACCTAGAGTGGCGAAAAAGATAGATTTGCATTTGCATGAAGTTTCAGATTTCAAGAAAATCTGGTGAAAACGCCAAGTCAATATTTTGATATATAAGTCAGATATAGTAGAAAAGTGAAACGTGTTTTGAGCGAAAAGAAAATTTCCGTTAAAAGATTTAATTTCTTTTAAAACAAAAGAAATAGACAGCTGTTTCGAAATTGATCTGAATTCTTCATCAGTGTTAGTCTCTTGAAATACAATGTCGACGTTACCAGGAAGATTTTTTTTCCTTGTTCATCAAATTAGGAAATCCCATTTTTTTGGGTTCAGGCATTTGTAATTTAGATTTATGAAGGTCTCTACACAAATTTCCTTTAATCTAGTAATTAGTATTGGTTCTCCACAAATTCGCTGCTACCACTCTTGTAAGCCGTGTATCGAAAAAAAAGAAAAAAAACCAACTTCAACCTTGATAAAAAAAAATGCGGTCCAGAAAAAATCGTGGAATTGGCGGCAAGGTTTAAAGGTTTAAATTTACTATAGGTTAGCTATTCGAGGAAACAGTAATTCCAAGGATGACAAGAAAAAAGGTAATGGGCAAAATGTTACCATTACGGGTAAGTGATGCAAGTGGCAACAAGCGACAACTAAAAGAGTACTGAAAAATTTCTCAATTATTTGGCATTTCCAAAAATTGCGTTAGATACCATCAAATCCATATATGAGGATCTCGGCAATAGTATATGGTTGGAACGCTGTGTAGGCGGATATACCCAAAATTCAATGAAACGTTGAACCAACTAATTTCATGATGAACAGCGTGGCCAAAATCGGTAGCATTGCTGCATTTATTTCAAAATGCACTTTCAACAAGGCTGTTACCTCATTATTGGAAGTTATGAACGTGTTAGGAATAACGAATGGATCGGGAGCGCACTTGTACGCTGCGCGAGAAGACGAAACTCGCATAGCGAAAGCCGAACTGCAATCACAAGAATAGATGAAAGATGGGCCTGGTATCAATAATTCCATGTGAATGAAGAAATTTCATGATTTATTCATTTCCAAATTTCGAAAGACAGTTTTCTCAAAACCACTTTTCAAAATCGCTAACCAAAATTTTTCGAAAACCAATGAACCGATGGCCTTGAAATTTTTTGTTGTTATACAATACAAAATTATCTAGTAGGTATCATAGGACTTTTTTCGTTATTAGTTTTTGTTTTATACGACAAATATTAACTAGTTTTTGGTCTTGAAATCATATATATTCAAACGTTCGTCATTTCAAAATCGGCAAAAGATTTTGAAATGGCGAACGATCTCAAAATGGCATCTACTGGATTATATTATCCAATTTAATTATCTAATTTATATTATAATTTCTGTTTTTTAAGATGATTTTTTAAGAAACGGCAGTGGTAACCGTTTAAAACGGATTTTTACGGTGATCCAAGGATCAGACAATGTCCGTGCATATTTTTGATATTTTTAAATAAAAAAAAAGTAAGATATTTATGAATGAGTATTGTTAAATTTATAATAGTTTTCTATGTAAAAATTCACAAAAAATGACCTTTTTTCCAGCTTCTAGGTGTATATCACGCCTTAAAAATATTTTCTTTTGTTATTGGATGAATAATTCTATTTGTCACAGCTAAGAAAAAATTTAAACGTTTTGAAACGTGAAACATTATCTTACATCTTAAAAATAAATACCTCATATTTTATATTTGATGTAAAAAATGAGGTATTTGTAAGATGACTTATTAAGTCATCAGCTTGCATGTTAAGTCAATGTTATTTGTTTATACCACTATTGTAATTGATAGCTCAAGAACGCTTTGTCGTTGATGTTATGTTAATTAAATTGAAAAATTGAATTTACTAGTGATCAATTAATGCAAATTAATGCAAGTATCTCCAAATACCAAGCAAAAACACAATAGTTGTTGCCGTGAAATTTTCGTTAAGAAATATATTAAAATACCAAGAGGTTATTTATTTTGATGGAGATCCATTTACTTATTATTTCAATTTAGCTACAGAAAAAGAAAAGCTACAATCAGAATGGAAAACGTTTTGAATGGAGAAAACATGTGTTAAAAATGAATCTTTGGAGTAGTCAAAGTACAAGTTATAAAGAGCTTTCAAACTAAAAAAGATTGTGGAGTGCTGAGAATGGATTAGTAGGGCGCCTGAATTTATATACTCATCAATCAATCGAAACTAATCAAACATTTATCTATCAATATAATTTTCTACAGTACTTTACAAGGCACAAACAATCTTTTGCTTCTAGCATAAAATTTTTTGTTTGTCCAACAAACTTACTTATGAACAATGAAGAAATTATCGCAACAAGGATGCAATTTAACTTATTGGATTGGCAATTAATCTGGAAAGAACACGATCCCCTTGGGCATTTAGAATTGACTGTATTCTTATATTTAAAAGAAGGCGCAATTGTGCAATTGCACAAAACTTTGAAAAACTCCCAAAATTACAGTTTATAATGAAGAGGCTTACAAGCTTAAAAATTAGCACAGTCAATATCTTAATACATTGCTGGATGCTTTATACTTTGCGAAATATCTTACGCAATGCATTTTCTGGTAGTTGATTTTGTTTATTCGATCGCAGAGATATGCAAAATATCATTTACTCAGTTTTACCTACCTGAGAAAACCATAAAAGCACCCCATTGAATAATAAAGTGTCTCTATATTGTGCCGTTCAATAATAATGTTGTATGAGGACATTTAATGCAAAACATTAAAGTGAAATTGTTTGCATACAGTGATGTAAACGGAATTACCTATAATTTTTTTGCACAATCTCTTAGAAATTATTTTTAATACGTTGCTAATACAGACTAGGTATGCTAGTACGCCGAGTAAGCGACTGTATGACTGCTCACCTTTTCAGTCTGACACTGGCTTAAAATCGAAGTAGTCATCTTAAATAAGAGTTCCCAGTACAGGGACTGTCAGCTATCAAAAAATTGCACAGAAATTAGATATGGAAAACTCGAGAATATTGATAGACTGCTGACACTTTAATTAGACTTCACTGTGACAGCAGTACTACAGTACTTGCGGGACTCACATTTTCGAGGAAACTTCTGGTGAGCTCCGTGCAATCTGTACTATCTTTGGATCAGAGGAATGAGACAACGCTCTCACATAGAACTTACGCAGAAGGCCGTTAACAGAGCAAGAAGCAATTTGCATGCGAAAAATCTAAAATGAAAATGGGGCTTAGCCCCAAATAACGTGTCTAATTGTTCAATGCTAGTCCAAGAGTATTACACCTTTGGTCTGTGTAAACAGCCTTCGGCTATCTGTTACACAAAACTGTTGCAGGTTTGATTGTTTAACATCAATATTAATAAATTAAACGCGGTAATTGGAATTGATGTTGTTAATGTTCATTTCATTGAATTAAATTCAATGAAAATTAATTCAATCTACTTTAATTCGTAAGTTCTATATTCAAACCCTTCAAAGTGAGTCAAAAGCCGATTAATGCCGAGACAGGTGGAATAAATAATTAAGGCTATAACTGCATTTCGAACAGACCTTTAGATGATATATGGAATGATCTGAGAAATGGAACCAATTCGAAGGCTAAAGAATTCGTTGGCTGTGAGACCCGGCGAATAAGAAACGATTAGTTCAATAAAGATGGCCAACAAGCATCTAACACGAAATACAAGGACAATTTGGCCCCTAAGATGAATAGCAGATTAAATTATATTACGATATTTTATGACAACTTTCGAATAGCTTGAAGATCAATCAAGAATTTTTCATGAAATATTTTAACTATAAGCTATAAGTAAATCTATCAGAGTGTATATAGAAACGTATTGTAGATATATTATGCTTAGCCTCGGAGTCTCAGAAAAACATATCCCACTCACAAAAGTGGTTATGATCAGCAACAATCTGAAAGAAATGTTTCAAATGAAGAACGAACTGAAACAGAGTGACTAATTGGAGGGATTTGGCACTATACCGCGAGGCCATTAGATCAGAAATCTTAGATTAGAATAGTGAAATTAGAGGCATACAACTTTATAAATTCAGTTAAAAAGAAGCCTATGCATAACATCATGCAACGCTGTTTTTTATTTGCGAAGGATATTTACCTCATATATTCAATTATTCGCAAATTAATATGAATAAAAAAATTAAGCATATACTGGCGACCCAAGAGTAATTATAGACGATGTCAAACAACGAATCCAGCTCGTGAATGTTTTTATTCAGTCCTCCTTATACAGCTAGCTTAAAAAAAAGATAAAACGGCCTTTGATGCAGCTCGGATGCCAAGCATGGAACCTTACACAAGCATCCGCAAAATACGTATCTCTTTTAAAAGGAGGACGCTGCAAAGAAAATGAGAAGGAAACTAAAGCGAATCGAACATAACAATGAGTTGTACGCAATATTCAATTAGTTAAAAGTATATAAAAACATATATCTGCGAAAACTCCAGTGGGTTCGTCACTTGTCGTGTATAGTAACCCGACAGTGAATGCCGTGGACGTTTGTAGGTAGATTATCCGATAAGGTGGTGAGGGTGTGAGGTGTTGTCTGCCGTTTGTGGCACAGAAAATTAAACTTTAAAGGCCAGGAGCATAGAAGCTAATCAAACGGGACGAGGTACACCGAACCTTTAGTTTACGAGGGTTGGAAAAGGAAATTAGCACCGGAAACGAATAAAACTGTAAGCTTTCACTGGTTTCTAAAGTGCTATACTGCGAGTCTTTACAGATGTGGCACTCACTCCTTTGCTGGACGCCATTGCATGGAAAACAGAGAATGGAGAAAATATTTTTGATAAGGGGCTGCGGTAAAGACATCACATCGCTTAAGAAAGCCGCTTTATAGTTAAAAGCTTGAGCGGGTTGACTTGTGCGTGAATAATAGGAAAACTCCTAAAAATCTATATAACTCATTCGCCCCTTGTTCCAATTCTCTTGGCTTTAGCACGATGGAATGTAACCATTCTAAACGTACGCGTATAAATTGCACGAACTCGCACGGCATTGGCACATGTGATAAGTTGAGACCTGTTTCTCTGAGATGCTGACTACGTATAGGGATATGTTCCTTTCTAACGGTTGAAGTGGGGCTCTCTGTCCGTGTATCTTATGATGGATCCCATGGAGCCTGCTCCGGACATGTTTTTTGCTGCAAGAGATGGTCCCTCTCATGGCGGTTGTACTCAGGCGTATTCTCGGGTGTATTACTAGTAACATAATTCATTCCAGATATACATGTAAATGCCATAAAGTGGATACAGAAACGATTCGAGGAAGAGAGGATAAAAAAATATTGACCACGTTATTTGTATGATAAGCTGGATCTTTCGGATCTGGAAATAAGCTGTGAGCGCATAAAATGTTCATAAAACAAAATCAGAGATTATTTCTCATTCGATAACCTTGTTATGTATTTTCAAAATAATAAAAATATGTAGTTATAAAAAAATAATTAGAATTGGGAACCACTTTGGGCGCCATGTTATGTATTTGTAAACGAAACAAAAAAAATTAAGTTAACAAAAATAAATAATTGTTGAGGGGCAACCGATAGGTCGCACCTGTAGCGAAGAACAAGGTTAGAAAGACATATGTTATTTGATAATATAAAGGCCGCAGGAAGTTACTTTAAACCGAATAGCTCACCGCGCGGACATGGAGGGTTTTAGGACATTATGAAAGCCCTGATTCTCTCATATCGCACACACACACAGAAAAAGCTTACTCTTTCATATTAGACAAATTACATATGTAAAAAAATACAAATATCAAATATAAAGTAAATTATATATATATATATATATATATATATATATATATATATATATAAAAGTCAATTTACTTGAACTATTCGTTGGTTCCGACCAGCTCTGTCGCCTGCAACATCAGTTTTATCCAATCCAACGGGACTTCACCTGAGCTTCTTCTTTCACGAGATGATAAACTTTGTATAGTCCAGAAACGATCTCCTCCTTTTATGTGCAAATTACAGCGCGCAAACTTATATTCATGTGTGTCTTCCAGTGCCGTCAAAATACTTCGATAATCTTCAAACACCAATAGACACCATTCACGTTCCGAAAAGCTCGTATTCAATTTTCCGTTATCCGCTGATCAGTATGATAAAAATTATTGCAGTTGTACTCACCGGAATAGTCTGTTTTTCTTCCCTTTACATTTTCTTGTCTTTATGCTTTATTCAACCATCTTTTCTTCTTAATTTCTTTCTTAATTTACGTTATCTTACTATTCACTTTTCTTTCTTTATTCACTTCTTTATTTCTTTAATTCCTTTTCTTACAGTTTATCTTACTTTATCTTTTATCGATATTTGGTTTATACTTTACGCACTTTCCTTCTTCTCTAATTACGTTGTCCTACTACTCAGTTTCCTTTCTTTGATATTTACGTTATCTTACTTCTCACTTTTCTTTCTTCAATATTTACGTTATCTTACTACTCACTTTTCTTTCTTTGATATTTACGTTCTCTTACTTCTCAGTTTTCAATCTTGTTTTTTCTTTCAAGTTTGCGACTTTTCTTCTGCTATATTTTACTTTTACTTTTTCTTCCTTGTATTTTACATTTTCCCCTTCTTATAGCTAGTTATTGACAACAAAGAAGTGAGTTCTATTGATTGAAAATTTGTGGTAGACGTTCCGAGAATTTAATAGAGATTTTCTTACTGCGACTTTTTTCTTATTTTTATTGTGATTTTTTTCTTTTTTTAAATATTTCCTAACTAAATATTAATAAATACATACATTTAAATTACAAATGCTTTCGTTTTAATTCTAGTCTTAATTATATTTTATTTTCGCTTCTATTTCGCTTTCATTAATTTTTTTATACCTCTTACACAACAGAAAACGTAACACGTGGGGACGACCTACCCCTTGAGAATGGTCTCATTTCAAAAGCCGGGCTACTATCCGTGTAGGATTTAAGAACTAGAGCCGGAAATTCGGCATACGGCAAAAATTTTTCCGGTGGTGGAGACGACTTGTTTTGACTCTTTTATATTTTTCAATTGTTCTTATTTCAACTTTAATTGTCTACTTCTATAATTTCGAATTTATATCTATAATTTTTATATAAATAAAATTTATAACATAAAATTTTCAATCTTGTATGTTTTTATTTATTAATGTGTATGCGTTGGAGGACATGCATTTCCGTATCAGGACGGTGAAGGCTCAGAAAGTGGAAGGTGAAATGAATGCAAATATGTGAGCAATTCCAAGGGTTGCTAATGCTCATATGGCCTCTGATTCAAATTCATAGGGCGATAAATTTTAGTCGGCATAGAGCTAACAACCCCGAAGTTAAATTTTTTTAAAAAATATATCAAAGGAAAACAATTAGTGGTATTTCGAGGTACGTGTGCACCCGCCTGTGTGAGCAATGTCGGCCAAGTCGATTTCAGGTGTGGCATTCAGATCCTGTAAGGAGAATACAGTCAAGTCGACTTCAAATGTGGCATTCAGATTCTGTAAGGAGAATACAGCCATCTAATTTGTCGACCCCAAACGCTCCGTCTCAAAACTCATAGAGTCGAAATCTACGGAAGCGCCAGCCAACATCAATCACGGAAACGGGAAAGAATAAAGAAAAGGAAAGAATACTTTAGGGCGCCAGCTGCAGACGCTAGCCATCGGCGCGATATGTACATAAGCGATGGTGAAGTCAGCCAGCGGAGGAGCAAAAATTTCATTTTTTATACAACCTCCGAAAACGAAATCCTCCGCTGCCACACCTTGCCATCACCCTAACCGAACAAGGCCGAACCCTTGGGCGCCATGTTATGTATTTTCAAAATAATAACCAAAAATAAAAGCCTGACCAAAGGCAATTTGGAAAAATAGGACAAGTTCAAGCTGAGAGAAATATTCATAACTAGTAAAAATAACCAGTCGACATCCACCTAAGCTGGTAGTGCCAATCGATGCGTCCCGGCCTGTGAGTTGGCACCTGACGAGAAGCTCTATCCACCTTTCTCAATAAAAAAAAGTAGTTAACAAAAATTAATAATAATTATTGGGCAACCGATTGGTGGCACCCGCAGCAGAAAGGCACGGCGAAAAGGAACAAAGTTAGCAAGACAGGGAAAATACAAAGGCCGCATAATGGCGGCCGAAGGAAGCAGCTTTTAAAAGATTAGCTTACTACGTGGGCATGGAGGCACGCACACACACACACACACTCACACACACAGAGAAAAAGCTTGCTCTTTCATATTTGACAAATTTTATATTGGAAAAAATACAAATACAATCAAAATTAAAGAAAATAAATATATATATAAAATAGTCAATTAACATGAACTAGTCCCTTTGCGTTTATTCTGACCTCTGCTGCCACGAGTTTTCATCTCAGCCCAACAGGACTTCACCTGAGCGTCTTCTTTCACGATATCCTTAACTTTGGATCCGGCAGAAATGCTCTAGTACTTCGATGTGCAAATTACAGCGCGAGTTATGTCCACCTAAAGCAACGCCAACGACGGGAAATCTCGGTCACGTGGCCACTACCGAGAAGACATCATGTAGAACATCCAACGTGGGAATATTCACAAGACGTAATATAAGATAACATATTAAATTGTACAAAATCATCATCAAAAAAGGAACATCGTTATACGACAACGACGAAGGAACATCGTTGGAAATAGCACAGAAATGAGACCACTCATACTAATTGTGTGCACGTACGTCCTTTCTATCATTTTTCATGTCCTTTTTGTGATTAAGAAAACTCCATCGCCCTTATCCCCTAATAAAAAACAACAATAAGTCTAGTAACTTATTTACGAAAAATTGAAGAGTGCGTTGAAATCGGGTTAATTGACGGAATTAAGTTAATTAAAAACGAAATTCGGGTATAATAATTTGGGTCTCGTAGAATCTATCCATTTTTTTAATTCACTCAGAATACCGGATGCGGTTAAAGGCTTACCAACGTTTGAAATCCCAGATTTTGGTACGATTCCTTGACAATATGGGTGAAATTCTTTCATTAATTGCCGTAACGAGTGGAACCTCATATGGCAAACTTTTATTAAGAGCCATAAAAAACAAAATAGTGGGCCCCGAAAACAAGTGTTGAATATGTGTACGTCACCCCACTAAATTGAAATAACATTAAAGAGAATCTCATTCTTCCCTATTCGGATAAGCGGAACGAAACGCCGCATATAAAAGACCCGCATGGTCTCCGCCAAAATAGCAGCACAGTAAAGAAATTCTACAGTGAAATAAGAGTAATCCTTTCAAGTGTCAACAAACATATAAATATAATTGAACGGGATGTCAATGTTATACTAGCGAATAATTCACCCAATTTTGTAATGTGTCTGAATACCTTTCTTTCAGGATTAGAAGAACTATTAGGATCTAGCATAAGGGCAATGAAATCACAATCACTTGCTACTGCCTCTCCTTATTGTGTCGAAGGACGAAATATTTTTATTCCAGAAGTGACCATTCAAAATTAACTTTGAAACCATTATAAACTCACTACCATTTAGGTTAAATCAAAATTCCTCGGCTAGACACGGACCCCCAATATTAACATCACAAATTAAACCACAAATAATGAATTTTACACCTCTACTCAGAATAACAACACCATACCCGATATTTCCGAGGACAAACCCCTTTCAGACAATACGACCACAACAATACCCAACATTACAGAGTCCATTCCAATTCAATCAATCTGTACCACTAACGCAAAATAACCCCAATTTTACATTCAGAGCCCAACACAACTTTTTTTCGAAAATAAGAACCAATGGACATCTCAACCGTGAACGTAAAACAGAACTCTACACAAAACGCTAACAATTTTTACCCACAAATCAAACAAGACAGACAATCTTTCCCAAACTTATAGGTAAAGAACTTTTAACCATAACCGAAACAAACACAGGATACTACCGTAAGGTTGAAAACTATGTACCCCATCAAATGGTACAGCCTAACTTCGAAGATTATTACCAAGTGTTTGACCCATATTACAGTGATCAGTACCAAGGCATACACAATCAAGAACCTCTCATGCATTCAGAAGAGAACATCCAAAATTCAGAAACAACCGATCCTTCTCCTAATAGAATTGAACTAAATGACGAAAATTTTCTTTTAAGTGCCTCGAACCACCTACAGGATATGTAGATATAAATAAACTCGACACTTCCGTAAATAAATATTTCTTCTCCATTCGGTCGTCCTCTCCGATTTTTAATAGACACTGGTGTTTCATCCTCATTCATAAACCCAGAATTTATAGATCCAGAAAATATTGTGAAAATTAAACCAATAATAACTACTGTGTTAAACAAATATGAATTGAACCAAGAAGCGAGAATTTCAATATTTCATGAATTCAATCAACCAGGCGAGATGAGGTTCCTAGTGTTCAAATTCCACGGATGCTTTTATGGTCTTCTAAGGCTCGATACACTTACAGAACTAGATGCAAAAGTAGACCTCGTCGAACAATTACTTACTACGAGAAACTCTAAAATTCGATTGTTCAAACCTAACCTTTCTTCACAAAAATATTGGATTCCTCCGAAACCGAGAACTGTTGTTAAAGCTCCAGTCGATCTTCAGAATTGTGAAGTTCACGTCCCAACAACAGAAATTAATAAACATATAGTGATTCCTGAAGGTATTTGCCAAGCGAAAGATTATAGATTTTCTAATAGAGGCAATTAATCGTTCAAACGAGAATGAAATCCTCTTTCTTGACTATCCTCATAAAGCTAACCATCTTCAGCTAACCGAAAGTAAATAATTTTAATATAAGTCATCACGATATTGACGCCATAGAACGAGCCTCAAAAGACGATATTGAACAGCTTATTAGGGCTTCACAACGAACGAGAGCTTTTATTTAAGGTTTGCCGAGGAAATGAGGATATTTTCCTCAAAGAAGGTAAAACAAACTCACTTTTACCAACGAAGTGAAATATCATCGTATCGATATCCATACGTGCATAAAGAAGAAGTTCGTCGCCAAATTAATTAAATACCAGATCAGGAAATAACACGCCCGAGTTATTCCCCTTGGAGCAACCCAATATGGATTGTTCCCAAGAAAAAGACGCAAGTGGGAAACAAAAATGGCGACTTGTGGATTATCGCAAGTTAAACGAAAAAACAATCTGCGATAAGTACTCACTTCCTAATATCTCCGACATCCTTGACAAATTGGGGAAATGCATGTACTTAACTACAATAGACTTGGCAAGTGGGTTTCATAAAATAGAAATGAAATAAATTATCTCGAGGACAACTGATGGAGGACGAGCTCTCTTGGAACGGATACATTTAGGCAGTATATCAAATACAGATCTAATACTCTGAAAAAGTGACAGGCAAGCCCTGTGGTGGATGTACACCATGATGGTGAGGCCTATCGTCAACTTTTGGCATTTGTCTGTATCACCGAAGCCATGTAATGATGTCCTTCATCTCAAGCGACAACGCTTGTCTTACTGTGCGAATTCTGTAAAACGCGCATTTTCCGTAGGTAAATTATATCCCTTGTCTTTTAAATAATTTGATATTTGCCATCTCAGCATTTTCTAACAGCAATTTTAACTATGCATAGCATTCATAACTACATGGGTAAAATTATAGCTATTTTATATCATAGTCAAGTAGCCTCAAAGCCGTAAGAATCACCGGTAAGTACATGGTGCATGGTTTTCGAGTGCTGTAATGTCGACAAAGTGTTAACTTTCCCTGATTGCCACTAATCGCAGGTATCGAGAGTTTGATGCTTTTAGTGGAACTGAAATTAATTTCGATTTAGGGACCCTCAAGAAATATGTGGACAAAGAATGGGGCCAGGGGTTCCCTAAGTGTGCATCGCGGCGCCCTGGTGCGCCGTAGAAAGTACAGAGGGGCGCCGTGAGTCGATCCTCTAATTATTGGACACCACAAATATTGGCGGGTAAAGGAACCGTTTCGGGTATCTTGTGATGAATACTTTTGAAATTTTGAACAAAATTCAGACCGACCGCAAAAACAACTTTGTAATGCCATACATTTGCGATATATTCATATGGAAAACCAAGTTACTAATGTCGCTGCTCAAAAATTGTACCTATATGTAATTTCGATTTGTTCAGTGCGGTGTCAGAAAATGACTACGGAACCCTACTTTATGCGTGGTCCGACACGCACTTGACCGGTTTTTTCGAGTGTTCGCATCATCGGAAACGAACATACCGTCGTAGAAATCTTTTTTCACCGTCGCGTTGCCGTCTTTCACTCGCCAACAAATGCAAACCTACTCGCTTGAAAACCCGTGAAAACGCGGGGGAAAGATGAGCTTGCGCTCGCTTGCTCGCATCGCGGTTATTGTCCGTTTATTTACCTACAAGTGTGCCGCGCGACCGCGACGGACGTTTTTTGTTTGTTTCGCTTTATTTTTCTTCAAAATGGACAGATTTTTATTAAATAAACAAATTGGTAGTTCAAATGATAGTGATAAAGTATCTACTAGTGGCGGTGGCGAAGCAAAGAAGAGGAAATATCGTAAATACGATGATAGCTATTTGGACTTTGGTGAAGAAGAAATGAAGAAAAACCGCAGTGTGTGCTTTGTTTGAAAATACTATCATCCGAATGTATGCTTCCAAGTAAGTTAAAGCGACATCTCGAGACAATTCATCCAACTATGGCTGATAAATCGCGTGATTTTTTTCACCGGAAACTACAAAATTTAAATAAAACGAAAAACGTATTCACTCAGCAGGCCTCAGTACCTAAAAACGCACTGTTAGCATCATTCAAGGTGGCATACAGGGTAGCAAAATGCAAAAAACCTTATACTATTGCAGATCTTATTCTACCGGCTGCTCGCGACATGGTAAATATTATGATGGGAGAATCAGCTGAAAAATTAATTTCCAAGATACCCTTATCTAAAAATACTATTAGTCGAAGAATCCATGACATTGCTGAGGATCTCAATCACCAATTAATAGAACAAATGAAAAGCAAGGAATTTGGTTTACAACTTGACGAGGCTACTGACAGTAATGATGATGCACATCTTATTTGCTACGTACGCTTTCTGGCTGACAATATTGTTGCGCTTTGGCAGGTGCGCGACCTGTTTGCTATTCGCAAATATTGCCAATAGTGAAGATTATTTGAATATTATTTATATCACGTATTATTTAAAATTAATCATAAAAGTTTTATTTAAAGTTTTCTTTCCGCTTTACAATTTTTGTATTAAAATCACTTATAACTTTAATTAATCCGACTCTAAATTAATTAATTTCTTTATCAAACGTAATCAAACACTTACTTACTTATCCGACACTTTTCAAATCTAATCGTTTTACCGCACCTTTCTTGCGCGCACTGTCATTCACTGTCGCGTTTTCATTCACAACTGCTTGTCTCGTCGCTCGCCGTAGTCGCTTATATACAACTACCAACCATCCCAGAACCTTCCAAGCGGATTGTTCTCGCGTGTACGCGTCGCGTGCACCGGGATCTGTTGTACTTGATGCGCGCGACGTGTTTATGCTTACGCATTGGAGAACAATCGATGGGTTGGTAGTTGTAAACATGTTTACGACTTTTTGTTTACGCCGACTACAGTACGCGTGACCTGAACACGTCACAATATCATTGTCGAAGACCTTTTATTCTGCAAAAGCATTACCGGAAGTGCGAAAGCCCAAGACTTATATGAAATTTTAGACAAGTTTTTCACAGAAAATTGTTTGGATTGGAAAAAGTGTATCGGTGTATGTACTGATGGTGCTCGATCGATGTCTGGCAAGTATGGGGGATTACAAGCATTTATTCGTAAAAAAACACCGAATGCTATGTGGACCCATTGCATCATCCATAGGGAAGCTCTGGCATCAAAATCAATGAGCTCTGAACTGAACCAAGTACTGGAATGTGTAATTAGTGCGGTAAACTACATAAAAACTAGGTCTCTAAAAGCCAGACTTTTAAAAAAAACTATGCATAGATATGGGAGCTGAACATACAGCCCTGCTGTACTACTGTAATTCACGATGGCTTTCACGTGGAAATGTTTTATTTCGTGTGTTTGAATTACACGAAGAAATTTGCACTTTTTTACAGCAAGAACGTCAAGAAAATGCCAAATATTTTACTGAAACTGATTTTTTGCTAAAGCTAGCATATTGATGCGATCTGTTTGAGAAATTAAACAATTTAAATCTGTGTTTGCAAGGCAACAACACGTACATTCTGAAACTTTCGGAGAAGATTGCGGCGTTTAGAAAGATACTGCAGTTGTGGATAACAAAGTTGAAAGAAGGAGGCGGTCAAGATTGCTTCCCGCGATTGTATAATTATGTGGCGTCAAATGAACTGGTTGTTTCACAAGACCTGATCGTCCTTTTCACGGAACACCTAGCGAAGCTCTCCGAATTATTTTCAAAATATTTTGCAAATGATGATGTTGAAAAATTTGCGTGGATCCAAGACCCTTTCCATGCACAAAGTCCACAAGGATTTACATCACAATATGAAGAGAGTCTCATTGAACTTTCTTGCGACAGCAGCATTAAAACAAGATTCGCGAGTGTCGATTTGGCGGAGTTTTGGTTATCGATCCAAAATGAATATCCAAATTTAACTTCCAAAGCATTAAAAATTTTCATTCCGTTTGCAACATCGTATCAATGTGAAGCCGGGTTTTCAGCTGTAGCTGTGATAAAGAACAAATATCGCTCAAAGATCAATGTTGAGCAAGAAATGAGAGTAGCAGTGTCAAGTCTTATTCCCCGCTTTGAAAAACTGTGCGGAGATCACCAAGCTCACCCTTCACATTGATTTGCCTGAGTAAATATCGTATTTAATTTTTGTTTTTCCTGAAGTCTTTCTTGTTGTTTTCCGCTCAAATTCTTTTATAATAAAAAATTCAACTTTATATTGTGGTGTTAATGTGGTGTTTTAATTTTCGTTACGAGCAACCTAACTTAACTACTATTATTGTAGGTACTTACTTCTTTTGATTATTTTCCTCAAATAGTTAACTAGGGCAGGGCGCCGTGAAAAAATATTAAACTTGTAACTGCGCCGCGGGATACAAAAGATTGGGAACCCCTGGAATAGGCTATGGAATCGACTTCATGGCTTCAAATTCAATCATTAATTTTCTTAAAAAATTGACCTGCCTGAGATGATTTAAGTGCAACGGAAACAGGGGCCTAATAAATCTACTGGAGGTTGCAGTGTTTTACTCCACATACACTCAATCAATACTTTGGACATAGGATTCCATTGAAACCTTCTTGGCGTATTTAGCATTACAACCGGCATATGCAAAACGAGCGACTCTTTCTACAACAGTGGCACATACCTGCAATGACTTGCCTTACTGTTAAACACAATTTCTGGGTTTCTATATTGACGACGGTGTCTGGTTTTGTGATTTAAAATTTCTGTTGTTTTTCTTAACAAAACTATTATTGTTGCAGCTTCTATGTTCTGTGAGGAGGCCGTCTAGAATTTTAGTCAAAACACGTTAAATACTGTAGTTCCATCATAGAATGGAATTTTGTGTTTCATTGAGCGGACTTCTTGCATCTTTTATTTGAATATGATTTCGGATATGTGAGTACCACGACAGGCGCAGAGGAAGTCTCAACGAGAGGTCTAATTTTCAAATATTCTGACCAATAATTCCGGCCGTAGCTTGCCACTGCCGCGCCGAATATTGTCTTCCAAATAGTCAAGCGTCTCGATCTTGTCACCGTAGGCGAGTGATTTCATGTATCCCCTCAAGAAATAGTGCAGCGATGCTGTCACAAAATTTCGTAGGCCAGTTCACAGGTCGAAAATGAGAAAGTATGCGCTCATAAAATACTTCTGTCAGTAAGTCGATGGTTGCACGAACTGTATGGCATGCCACATCATCCTGTTGAAACTTATCCCTGCATTACGGTGGAACGAGAAATGTTATTCCTAGAAGCATTTTTTTAAATATATGGACCAACGATTCCATATATGCCCATATAGCCCATGTAACACACCCCGCAGTGTCTTTCTCCGGATGTAAGGTGTTTGGAACTGCCAAATGCGACAGTTCTGTTTATTGACGCAGTCTTTAAATACGAAACGAACAGCTTCATCGCTGAATAAAATGTTCTCATGTAATTGCGGGATATGCAGCAATTTGTTCTTGGGCCCCTACACCGTGCCGGTGGTCTTTCGGATTTCGTAAGCCGGCAAAGCAAGATCTTTCTGTAAAACCTCCAATGTGTATGGGCACAAGTATAATTTTAATCGTTAAAATCGTTACGCAATATACAACGTCTGGATGGATACGTATTATGAGCGAGGATAAATAGTCCCGAAACGATCAATCATTACTTGAATTAATTGTTCTAATGGTCGATTATATCGATCATAAAATTGAAGTGCGCGACGAGTTTCTCTGAGAGAACGGTTTATTCGAAATAAATCTGCACAACCTGCCAACTTTTTTTAGGCATATTTCACGATAAAATAGCAAACCAAACCATAAAACTTAATTCTAAACTCTTAAACTTAATTCTAAACTTAAATTCTATACCTCTAAAATAAACACCCTTTAGTACAGTTATAATAAGTCTCAGAGGCTCTTTAATTCGTTATCCGAAAGATGGGCTGACACGAAACTTTTTTTTGAACGTTTGAGTTGGCAGACATTATGCGTCTATGGGCAGTAACAAACAATTTGGATGAATTGAAGTGAATTACTAGCGGACGAAGCGATGTATAGAACAAAGGGGTGAAAAGTCAATTTAAAAGCATAAAACCACCAAATACTTAAGGAGTAATGATCTCTTTGAAATTAAAACTCAGAAAACATATTTAATTTGCAGGCAAGATCAAACATTGCCGTATTGAGTCAATTTTGATGAATTCTCATTTGCTCTTATGTTGCTACACAATATTTGTGCTGCCATGCTTTGATAATATAGATAAATAGAATGAATTTAGTGAACTCTAGATAGACTTCGGCTACAGGATGTTGTTAGTTAGTTGAAGTTCGGAATCGGAAACATTCCGATTGAAATATTTTTAATATGACCATATATAAATGTATCTAAATATAAATCAACTTACGCTATCCACTTATTTGGCTTTCCACTTAAATTTGGTGTTTTATACATAGTTTCACTCAGACATGTTAGTAAAAGTTTTAACAATTCCGTTTTTCTTTGTTCCATAGATGCTAGTTTCGGAGGTGAATGCGCGAAACCAACTCCGGCTTCCCAAATATATTCGCAACTGTCAATATGAGCAAGCTCTTCCGGATTATCTGGACCTGACTTTTTGTTTGCGGTTACAGTGAAATCAGGACAAAATAATAAATCCTATAACGAGAAAAGCCCTATTTTGAATGATCTAGATACGACAATTATATTTACACAAATAGCATTAAGTAAACTGTGCGCAAGTGGTACGGACGAATCTCTGCTTTCATTTCCTGAAGGGAGTGAAGACCAAAAGAACTGACGCCATACCGGATCTTCGAACACATACGGCAAAATCCTTGTCAATAAACGCACACAATTTAGTACCGCATGCTGTTCAACCTGAGTTCTGCAATTATTATCTACTGCTTGCGCCAATTTTTCTGTTGCTTTATAACATAATGTAGCCAGATTGCTTGAATTACTGTCGCGAATTGCTCGTATCTCGTGCGAAGGAATTAAGGCAAAGACATCTTGTTGACTTGTACTATGTTCGTGCCAAAGTAAGTTCCAAAATGCATCATTAGATGCGCTAATTTCCTGATAAGATAATCAAGTACGATAATGAATGTGTTTTAACAATTGGTTAGAGTTTATACCTGACCTTTCGTAGTTAGCTGCACAATAGCCTTCCGAAAGTTTAATTTCGAATCTGTATTTCCCATTCTAATATCTTTGTAATATTTCAGCTTTCAATCTTCGTAACTATTTGCATTTCCCCCTAGAATGAGAAAAACTGTGTTGACGCACAAACCCTACACAGTCAATTCGATTCCATTACACCACGTACTACAGATAAACATTCGACATTTATAGTTAGAGTTTGGCTAGGGTCAGCTTCGTTTTATCAACGCATACAAATCTTATACTCACCAATCCATACATTACAAGGCCGTGCGTTATTTTCTGCCTATAGAAGCATTTGTTTGATTGTATTAGCTCAAGACTGACCATCCATGCGACAATTCTTCTTTTATTTTGTATTTACTGAGACCTTCCTTTATTAACAGCCTGTTAGCAAACAGAATAGAAGTATAAGATTCAAAGAGTCCCTAAGCCTAAAATTTTTGTCTGCAATCCCACCAAAATATACTCATATTGAAACAACTTCCCAATTCTCCAATAAAGCAACCCATAAGTTATATAAATGAATGGGTAAAAATTTGTTGATTTGATCTAAGGTAACAAACATTACAATATTTGCTTTCTATTATTAATAAACTTGTTTTTTTTTAATTGGCATAGGTTAGTCTAATTCCCGCAATCAATTAAAATCTCGTGAATCAATAAAATTTCGAAAAAATATCATTACGATAAGTTCCCTATCATCTACAGATTTTTATTGTCCATAGATACGGCAAAATCAATCTAACGGAAATATTGACTTCACACGATCTCTGCCCATTCCATAAAATGTTGATAGCTGCTCGATTTTGAATTTAGTTTTCTGGGAGCCGAATGAGCATGGAGAAAATCCAGTCTTCAGCTGATGTCAAGTCTAAACTCAGCTAATCAAATATGATCAAATCAATAATTCCGTTGTTAATGTTATTAATGAGAATGTGCTTATACTTAATATGAATCGACAATGGTCATAAGCGTTATAATGGTTATATAAGTATATATAAGTTACATAAGTATAAATGGTTATATAAGCGTTTGTCATAATTTTAATTAAATTTAACTAAATAAAATGCATGATACATATGTGTAACCATCCTTTACAGAAATTGCTTTTCTATCAATAATGTTAACTGACTGTCAAATGTAAAACGCAACATAGCCGAAGATTGTGAAAAATGTAAATATTGATAGTATTTTTACATTTGTAATGGATTTCAATTCAATGTCGCCAGGGCGACTCCGTCGGGCTCGCACCGACATCAAGTCCTAGCACAACTTCACAACTAGCTATTGTGGAATGACCTGTTCTGAAACTGAACTGCAGTCCACAGGACACCGTCAATTTCTATTCAACTTTATGGGGAAGATTCTAACCCCTTCGCTTTATCTCTCTCTATATGAAGACTACACAGTCGATGACTCTTTCTCCGTAGGTAGCTTCAACACGGACAAGATGTATGTTGTCGATCCCGTAAAATCTCGTCCATCTTGTCCACTTCGTTTATTTAAGGCAACCGAATACCGAGCTATTGCATATCTAGGCCCTTGATTCCATTTTCGATAATTTCCGGCTAGTATTGGGCCTAAATCGGTTTACCGATACATTGTATTCAAGCGTCTGGATTAATCTTAGCTTCACGCCCGTAGGCATTTCATTCCAGTTGTGACACTTCTTTCGTTGTTAACTGATACCAGTTGACCACCAGTACATCAGAGGCTTGCCATGTTGCATATCGGATGCGACGTATGTTAATTACTATAAGACGAGATGGTGCTCATTGAAGAGTTCACCATGTGTTATACATGTGTTATTTGGGTGTCCAGTGAATGTTTTAATGAATTTATTAACATACATTCACTCAAAGGCACTGTGCTGAATGCACGGACGTAGAGGACGTTTCCAGGTTTTATTGGCAGTTATCCAGTCCTATTCTATAGATCCTGTAGGTCCATCTTCTTTCCTGTTACTATGGTCAATATGACCAATTGCCTAAAATTTAGGTTTTTTCTTTAATATAGAAGTGGAGTTATTATTTTCGTAATTATTTTCCTTGACTCTGTCAAAATATTTATTATTATTATAATAAATAAACAAAGTAATTATTTTCTTAATTCTCTCCTAAATACTACAGAACCCTCAATATAGTTTCCAGGGTCCTCTCTATTTGTGTTGTTTTGTTGATCTTTTATTGGTTTGTTAAAGTAGTGAAGATTCTATTTCGGAGTAGAATCGGGCTTGAAATTTTCGTAATCGTTCTAAATATTCATAGCTGTTATCATGTTTGTATGTCTGTTAAATTTGTATTTCCTGCTGTTTGTGGGTGAATGGATCGCATTGTTATGAGTGATTATATTACTTTATTCAAAATGTCCTCTTTGTCTCGATATTTGTCACGTATCATTCTATATATCTATGTACTAATTGAATTAAGTACTTGTACTGGTCCATTACTGCTGGCTTGTTGGTATGAAACTATGTGGTGATTTAATTTAAACTGTTTGTAAAAGTCTTTAAAGATAAGAAACGTGGATTCCGTACCCTAATCGGTTACAAGGTGACTATACTTAGGGGTGTACATTCAAGACTGACCAAATGTTTGAGAGATTTAATAATGTTTGAGCTATTTCGAGTTCAGATTCTATAGGCTACCGCGAAATTTGAAAAAATATCAATAATCGTTAATATGTACTGTTTATCAATAGGATAAATATCCATATGGATAATGTCTAGAGGTTTTCTGGGAGCGTCTGGGGTCTGATGTTTGGGTTTTTGGTTGTTTCTGTCAGATTTTAGTACTAAGCAATTTTCACAATTATGAATCTGTTTTGTAATATTAGTTTTCATGAAGGGAAAATAATATGTTTGACATGTTCGAATAACATCACGCGACACTTTAGACGCCCAAAATGCAATTGGTGAACAAGTATCGATAACAAATATATGAATCGAAGGGGAAATAGCCAAAACGTAAACACATTGCGTGTATTGAGTGCGACAATGCATGTGGAAATGAATAAGCGCGTAAACTCCAGATTGATCCACGTGGAAGATTCCGTATTGCTTGAATCGTGTATATAAGCGACTACAGTAGGTGGCGGAGAAGTAGTCTTGTTGATTAAGCGAAAAACGACAGTGCGCGTTCATATAAGTGCGATAACGAAATAATATCTAAAACGCGAGTGAAAGTGATAATTAATTAATGTGAATAAGTACCAGTGAAATTGGTGAAGTAGTACTTAAGTGAAGTGTTTGTGAAATTTATTGGAGGAAGTCTATAAATTATTAGAAAATTTTAAATTAATTCGTGTGAATTTAATTCACTTGCAAGAAGATTTGCAAAACAAAAAGGTCGCGCACCCGAAGAAGCGCAACAATATATATTTTAATTGTTACTTTGTTTATAATGACTTGAACGATTTTCTACCAGTACTTTAAATTTCTATTGAAGTTCTTAATTTGATTTTTCGAGATTTCATTGATATATTATAAATAATAAGTTATTGCGTTTTTGTTTTGTGGGATAAGATATTTGTTAGACATGAAATTAGAGCCTTAAGTGGAGTATAACATAATTGGTTGCTTATTATATAATGGCCTGGTTGCCTAAATCGATTTTCACTCCAAGGTTGATCAAAATATCTACCTTAAGGAGTCCTTCGAAATAGCCATGAAATTTGAATATTAAGAATCCTGAGTTAATAGGTTGATTAAATTCTACGAAGTTCGGTAATGAAAATTCTATTATATAATGTTTACATAGAAGAGTGGTTATTCAAATGGGCTTTATTAACTTTATATCGTGAGGGTATAAACGATTGATAAATGACGAAGATGTACTTGTGTTTATTAGAAACAGCAAAATCATCCAAAAGGGATGAAATGTTAAGGTAGGGTAGTAAATTTACGTGTTTATTGATGTATAGGTATCCGATTGGTTCAGAGAGGCAATCATAAGAAAATTCCCTGCGTTTGTTCCTTCCATCACTGGATAATCCACTGGATCACTGGCGATAATTTTAGTTCGGGTTAAAGGAAAAACGATGGATCTTCATTTTTGTTATAATATTGAGAGTAATAATGATTCAGATTATAAGGGTTATTAGCCGAGTTACCACTTTCGGTACTCATCTCCTCAATATTTAGAAGAGTTCCTTTGGGTTGTTTATATACCATGGTTGCGATTCTTATTCTCTAGCGCTAAATAATTCCTCTGATACAAAGTTGGGTGGTCCTATTGAGGAGATTAAGTGACATCCTCGAGTGAGTATAGTATGTATGTATGTATGTATGTATGTATGTATGTATGTATGTATGTATGTATGTATGTATGTATGTATGTATGTATGTATGTATGTATGTATGTATGTATGTATGTATGTATGTATGTATGTATGTATGTATGTATGTATGTATGTATGTATGTATGTATGTATGTATGTATGTATGTATGTATGTATGTATGTATGTATGTATGTATGTATGTATGTATGTATGTATGTATGTATGTATGTATGTATGTATGTATGTATGTATGTATGTATGTATGTATGTATGTATGTATGTATGTATGTATGTATGTATGTATGTATGTATGTATGTATGTATGTATGTATGTATGTATGTATGTATGTATGTATGTATGTATGTATGTATGTATGTATGTATGTATGTATGTATGTATGTATGTATGTATGTATGTATGTATGTATGTATGTATGTATGTATGTATGTATGTATGTATGTATGTATGTATGTATGTATGTATGTATGTATGTATGTATGTATGTATGTATGTATGTATGTATGTATGTATGTATGTATGTATGTATGTATGTATGTATGTATGTATGTATGTATGTATGTATGTATGTATGTATGTATGTATGTATGTATGTATGTATGTATGTATGTATGTATGTATGTATGTATGTATGTATGTATGTATGTATGTATGTATGTATGTATGTATGTATGTATGTATGTATGTATGTATGTATGTATGTATGTATGTATGTATGTATGTATGTATGTATGTATGTATGTATGTATGTATGTATGTATGTATGTATGTATGTATGTATGTATGTATGTATGTATGTATGTATGTATGTATGTATGTATGTATGTATGTATGTATGTATGTATGTATGTATGTATGTATGTATGTATGTATGTATGTATGTATGTATGTATGTATGTATGTATGTATGTATGTATGTATGTATGTATGTATGTATGTATGTATGTATGTATGTATGTATG